>BNST01000256.1:0-73429 GCA_019650275.1 Xylocarpus granatum
TCTAATGTAATTGTAGAATGTTAAACGTGTGAATAATACGAGAGACGGAAAAATAAAACCATAACATTTAAAATCCATGTATATGTTTGGTGGGTGCTGAATTAACTAAGGCGAGAAGTGGTTGTTCCGAATTAATGTGAATATGTTTTGATTAATGGTAATATGGATTTATCAAAGTAGAAGAAATAATATTTTCGTACCCAAAAATGGAGAGCGTGCGAAGAAAAGAAGAGGAAGCTGATGCATGTAAAAAAAAGTGAAGTTGAAGGGTTTCTTGTCACAGGATGCTGGCACTTGCTAGCTAGCTGCAACTTTCCCACACACCACACAAGGCGGCGGCTGTGTCGCCACCGTTTGCAGGGGCCACCGCTCTTGTGACAAGAATCCCTGAACTTCCCTTTCGTTATTTCCTTTCTTGCATACTTTCTCTAAACTCCATACTTTCCCTGATCTCTCTCTTTCTTTCTGTCATTTTTGCTTCTGAATCTTCCATATCCTTAAAGCAAATGAATACCATTAATAGATATAGTCATTAGCAACGTATTTACTCATAAATAATTTGATTTGGATCCTTGTGATGACAACCTTTCCTATTTTTTAAATTGTTTGCGTTTATGTTTATCCATTTACAATTTCCATGCTTTTGTCTGCAGTCTGCAATATATCAGACACACACACAAACAAACAGACTAATTGCCATGTGCTATGTAGTTGTATATGTATCTTGGCTTCATTTCAGGTTGCTTAAGGAATGAATAGGTTGGTCCCTACTCTAAACATCTTCGTTTTTGTTATCACTGTCGAATTAACTATTTATTTTTAAAAAATAAATATTATAAAACTTTGTTGAATGAGTATACAAACGATGCACTATACTTTCAATTTATAGAGTCAAAGTTGCAAATATAATGGTTTAGTACTGAAAATCTTGCAAATATCAAAATTTAAAATAATAATAAATATTTATTTTTCTTTAATTTGTTTAAAATTGTAATAAAATTGAATTTGTATATATAAATATGTTAAATATGATTGTTTGAATTTTATCTTTAAATAGAAATTATACACGAAAAAAATGTTAAATATAAATTTTTTAGATGAAATGACAAATTCATCAAATTATTTCAAATATTTTATAAAAAGATGAGAAAAAACAAAAGAATTATTACTCCCTTTATTCGTGATTGTTGTATCGTCTTCGTCATTATTATTAATAGTTTAAAGTTAATTATTTATATCGTAATTATATATTAAAATTTTTTATAGATAAAATAGTACTATTACGTTAATATTGTTAATATATAATAAGATTATCTAATTAATAAATTAAATAAATACATTTGTTAAATTTAAAATAAAAGAATTATATACAAAATTTATATTTTTTTATTATATTAATTAAACGATAAAAATTTTTATTAATTGTTTTCAGTCATTATAATATAATATATATTTATTTTATTAATTAAATACATTTTATTATAAAAATTTTGTCATCTAAAACTGTATTTCCATTTATGATCTAGTCTTGCACTCTAATTTAACTTTTTAATCTTTCCATCAAAGTACACGTCATAACCATAATTAATGTGAGATGAAGTAATGATACCATATGTATTGAGTATTGGGTAATGAGTCCCTTTATTCAACTTTAATGATTAGTTAAGTCTGGACACAAGTACTTATTTTAAATTAATTATTTTATTATACAATTAAAATAAATAAATATTATAATTTAATTATAAAAATTATATTCAAAATTTATTTATTTTATTTTATTTTTAAGCCTAGGAAGCATGCTTACATGTGCCCACGGTGACATACGGACAAGTACATACAGAAAGGAGGTGATCCTCGCAATCGCCGGGAGAGAAAGCAAAAGAAGAGAGGTTATCGTGGGGCTCCTGTCGCAGGAGAGTTGGCACCTATTCATTGCCGCTTCTTGCAAATATGGTAATATATAGGCTCCATCTTCCTGCGAAAGGGCTCCCTCATCCTCTTATCAAATCTGTTCATTCCCGGTCATATCCGTTTGCAGAGATATCGAATTTTCTTTTGCTTCTCTCTCTAAATCTAATACTTTTAATTTCTCTGTACTTTTGAATCAATAGATGAACAACATGATATAGGCAAACCTTTCATCTTGGCATCTCTCTCTCTCTCTCTCTCTCTGTAGTATATATATAAACAGAGAGAGAGTCACGCACATACAGGCATATATGTAACTACTTATTCTTTCTCTCATCCTCTTTCTGCTTCTTCTTCTCTTCCTCCTCCTGCTTCTTCTTCTTCTTCTTCAATATATATATATATATATGTAGAATAAATCTAATATGCAAGTATAAATGATACTGTAGCAAGTCGTGACCGAGAAAGCATCGGTTTCGCTTGGTGGGCCGGGAATGCCGACCCCTTTTTTAAAATTCATTTCTTTTGGATTCTCACCAGCGTTTGCGTTTGAATATAAATGATATATTTCTTTTGAACATATACTTCTTTCCGTATAGATGTGCAAATTAAGGACATCGTTTCTGCCGGGAGCTAGGTCAGAAGGTATCTTTGTTCACTTAGTATTGCTGACAGAAAACTTTTGTACTGAAACCGTTTGTTATTTCATTAAAATATATATACCCATTTCAAGCTTTTTAGGGTAATCAACAGTGTTCAACTTCTTGAAGGAAAACGGAAGGGAAATATGTAAGTTATTTGGATTATCCTTTTGAATTATGATCATATAGAATGCAGTGTATCTCCAATTGATTACAGGTAATACTATAGTTGACAGATTAACATCGAGGAAGGAAGATTCGGGAATTCAAACATTAAAAATTAAAGAGATATTGGAGCAGGATCGCATACTCAACATTCCCATATGCGATATATCATTTCAGCTTCAAATTTGAATGATGGTAAAGCTGCATTGCAAACAATGATATACAGGTCAACAGTTTATTTTATTTTTTAAGAGTATTCCCTTGTTTGTAAGAAAACAAAGAGATTATAGTGTGCAGTATGAAGAAACAGTCCCCATCCCCCTCAAAGGCATGACTTCTGAAGAAAAGAAAGACGAAAACAAATGAATGAATGTAAAAATGTGACAAATTGAGGCTGGAATATTCAGACATACCTTGGATTTCTTCCTTGTCTGGACAAGATTAATTTACTCAGTTGCAGGGTTCTTAGGTCGCAGTGAGAGGGCACACGCTACATGCAGCTGGCTGCTTGCTAGATGTACAAAGCGTGCATGCAGCTGGTGCCATCTCACCTGCGGCACAAGTCCCCTCAACTTTCTCTATGAACTGTGCTTGAGGCTACTGCTGCTAACCTATAGCTCTTTTTTGCCCATGCCTTTGCATTCTGCGGCTGTATTTATAGGCAAACATAGCAAGAAAATTGTTTATCGAAATAGCCCGGGAAGGAAATGACATGGAAACCGACAACTGATACCCATATGCATGTGCTCATGTGTTCAACGATGTGGAATCTTACTCCACTCCATTCAAAATATTTGCATGAAACTTTATAGTAATTTACTTTTCTTTGTTGGATTGATATAATTGGTTAAATGAAAAATATAATCACGACATGGTCAAAACTACAGAGGGAAAAGTTTGGATGTTGGATTTTTCATGGTGTGTGTGTGTGTGTGTATTTGATTATGCAAGCATGTTCAATTATGAGAAACTTGCATGAAATTTCGAGCCTTAAGCGAGGAAGTTCTGATACTAATTCTAATTAAGTTGGGAAAAGTGACCTAATTGGTTGGAATTTCCAAACACGCAATAAATTGGTGTCATGTGGTGTTTCATTCAAACGTCAAGCCTCCTAAATTATTCCAAATTTGACCCTGGGAATTCTTTTCCAAACGCTGCCTAATTCTTCCTTAAGAAACATCTTTTCACATTCACTAGGAAGCAAAAGCAATTTTCTATTGAGCACGACTTTTTGATTCTACAGAAGCTGGTAGACCATGGAATTTTCGTTGAACTTGTCAGAGCTGAAATTTCTTTGCCGGCTGACCGAGGGAACTTGCTGTGAACGTGACTATATTGTTGCCAAAACATTTTCATCCAGTAATGATCAAGACTAGTGTGTTGGCACGATATCATGAGCTTATTCTGAGAAATACAACAATGGAAAGTGAAATTTTTTTTATTGTTCTTGGGCCATATTTCTTCTCAATCTGGGCCATAATCGGGCTCAAAAAGATAAAATTAAACCTTGCTCGTTTGAGAAACGTTGATTTTGAGTTCACTGACCAACCAGTTTTCCCGACGAAAGAGGGGAATTTCTCTGTCGTGCACGTCGGATAAAAAGTGTTATCCGTTTATGTGACCAAAAGCAGATGCTGCAGCAATTGTAATTCATCTCTGGTCCATAGAATTTTTGCTCCTTGATTGCTTCCAGATTTTACAATCGAATTCTATTGCTCATAAATTAGTCAGAAAAATAGAAGCTCAAATCTTATTGTTTATTGAAAAAAATCATTGGATTGGTACATGTTTTGTTTGTCTGATGAGACAATTTCTGGGTTTTGTAATCTGAATTGCTACAAATCATGTCACTGAATTTTCTAATTTTCTTCAATCCCAGCAGCAATTTTCTTAGCATTCCTATAAAATCATTCTTATTTAGCTGCTTGTTTCTTGTTTCTGTTGCTCATTTGCTTCTTCATTAACCGATGCTGATTCTCTTCAGCTTCTTTTTCAGTAGCTTTCAGCTCTGCTTCTTCTTTTGCCAATTCCAATGCTCGGATCAAGCTTCCCAGGCTGAATTCAACATCAGCGGGAAATGTTTTCGGCATCAAATTCTCTGCGACATCAGCTGGAGTCATCTTTGTTTCTACCAACAGTTCACTGATTCTGCCAAACAAATTGTGCGATTCAAGATTGAGATAGTTCTTAGCAAGAACTTTGAACGCTTCGTAGGTACAGTATGACAATTCTATATGTTTATCCATTCTCCCCTTCCTTATTAACGCTGGATCAAGCTTCTCTATGTAATTTGTTGTAAAGACAATCAATCTTTCTCCCCCACAAGCTGACCACAATCCATCAATGAAATTCAGTAATCCTGAAAGAGTAACCTGACTGGTTTTTGTCTCTTCCTCTTCTTTCTCAAGTTTTGGTCTAACATCCTTCTCGTTTCCCTCTTCCCTCCTTTTTCTTCCTTCTTTGACCTGTAAGATCGTGTGAGCAATCGATGTCCTCGATAACTATAATCGACTTGCTTGATGTCTCAATCAACAGCTTTCTCAACTCAGTGTTGTCTTTCACGGCAGTTAATTCAAGATCGTAAAGATCATAGCCTAAAAGGTTTGCCATAGCAGAAATCATAGTTGATTTACCGGTCCCAGGAGGGCCATATAAAAGATACCCTCTTTTCCAAGCTCTCCCAATTCTTGCATAGAAATCTTCTGACTTGCTGAATGTAATCAAATCATCAATAATTTCTTTCTTCTTCTCAGGTTCCATGGCTAGTGTCCGAAATGTTGCAGGATGCTCAAACACAACATGTCTCCACTTTGAGCCATTGTTTGTGTAAAGCTTTCTCATCCTGTTCCTAATCTTTATTGCTCTACCTTCATTGAGAACACTATTCAAATATGGACCCAAAATGAGCTCCCTATATCGTTTATGGAAAGTAAGTTTGTAGTATCTTTTCTCGTCAGAAACAGGATATAAAGAAAAAACCTGAGATTTTGATACGTTTTTGCCAGATCTCCACCAGAGTTTGATTCCTTCAAATTCATCGGCAACTTCTTCATGATCATCCATGCTAAGAACAAGTGACTGGTTGCTGTTCCTGATTATGTCAGCCTTAAGCCTTTTTGCCTGAGAAGACGACCGCGAGCTGAGATAATTCTCAATGGCAGAATAGGCTTCACTGCGCATGAAACGATCTCCTGTGAACTCATTGAATGTAATTTGGATGTAAGGATAGAAGAACATGATCGATCTTTGAAAATATTTCTCGATGTTATTTCGGAGTTCGTAAGGGAAATATTGCTGAAACATAGCCCAGATGAACATCAAACTTGCAATTATAGATCCCAGATGCGTTAAAAAGTCTTTACTCTCCATTTTTGATGAATTTGTTTCTGCTGTTTCTCTGGTTCTTTAATAATGTAGTTGTACTGAGAGAAAGGAAATTGGGTTGTATATGTATATCTATATGCAAACAAATTGAGCATTCTGGTCTAGAATTTCACTGCTTGCTTTTTGTCTGCTTGTTCAGAAGTCGGCAATGGACGGTTCAATAGTCTAAAGCTTTTGAGCCAAGAAACGGGTCTCATTGTCTTTCTTTAAATATTCAGCAAAAGTCTCTGTAATTGGTCTTGGTACCAGGTTAGGTATACTTTGACAACATTGACATTAATTATGTGTCCGTTTCTCTTCAGATTTTCTTTAATTACGTCGGATTAAAACTAACAAAAAATCCAAGGCACTTGTGAAACTACTTAAAAAGTAATAAAGCATTATGTGGCTACTAATAGCTAATTCTTACTAACTAGCACTTATGCAACTAAGACGATGAATCATCTGATGTTTTGTCATATTTCAGCCTCTCTTTCTCTTCTTTCTCTTCCTTGAGCTGTGCTTGTTCCTCTGCTTTCTTCCCTGCCTCCTCCTTTGCCGCCTTGAGAGCTTCAATCAGATTCTTCAAACATGTCTCTGCCTTGTCATCATCACTCTTTGGCATCAGGTTCTTACCAACATCAGCAGGAGTCCCATTGGTTTCAGCCAACGGACTGATAATTTCTGCAAACAACTCGTGTTATTGGACATCCAAGTAGTTCTTGGCTAGCACCTTGAAGCACTTCAAAGCATTAACATGACATGTATGTGTGCTTTTCCATCTTTCCTCTCCTGATTAAAGCAGGATCAAGCTTGTCAGCATAATCGGTAGTAAACACAATTATCCCTTTCCCCCCACAAGCTGACCACAAACCTTCACTGAACTTCAAAAGTACTGATAAAATAACATTGCTTTTCTTCTTCTCATGCCCTACCATTTTCTTCACTTTCTCTTCTTTTTCCTCCTCTTTCTTCTCCTCCTCCTCCTCGTTCCCCTCCCCGATAACAATGATTGACTTTTTATTAGTCTCAATTAGCAAAGACCTAAAATCATTGCTGTCTCGAACAATTGCAAGGTCAAGACCACTAACATCATAGTTCAAAAAACTATCCATGCCAACAATCATAGTCGATTTCCACCTTGAACTTCTTTTAATCTTTCTTGACTCGTGCTATACGACCCAATTCTTGCCCGGCTTGTTACTGTATAGCTTTCTCTCATGTTTTTGCCTTTCCTTCAGCACATGATTAATGGTAGTTCCTGTGTTCAGTTCATGGTAACTTCTATGACAAGTAAGCTTGTAAAATCCTTTGTCATCAGCGGCAGGATAAAAAGAAATTGTCTGCGTTTCAGGGATTTTCTTGCCCAGTACCCGCCAAACGTTTACTCCATTAAATTCATCATAAACCACTTCATAATTCTCCATGCCGAGGACTTAAACACTGGTTCCTTCGACGACATAAGCCTTGAGCAGCTATGCATGTAGAGAGTGGCTTTGGCGCTTTGATAAATTTGTATGGCAGATAAAGCTTCAATGCACTGGAGATATGAACCAAAGAATTCATAGTTGTAATTTCAATTCAAAGAAAGAAAAAACAAACCAATTTTTTATAACGATTTTGCAGGGGTGACCCGGAATTTTAAGAAGTTCAGACAAGTTTTTAAAATATGATTATATATATATAATTATATTATTAATTAAAAATTACACCTTAACTATTTACTTCTCCGTTAAGTTACGATTTCCATCATCAAGGAGGATTCAATTTCACTCATCAAATTTGAAGCAGAAAACGATTTGTGACTCCTTGGACAGCTGAAGACAGAAAGTGACAACGTTGAAACCTCTCAAAGATTCCAGTAACATTGTTTTCTTTCTCGTGGTGAAGATTAGAGAGTTTTCTTGATTGACACCACTTACTTTTCCAAGAAAATTTACAGGAAAAAAAAATCACGAGTTGAGAGAGTTTTTCCAAGTACCATTACCAAGTTCTGGTTTGGTATGCTGAATCTTAACATTAAATTAATTTAATTCTCTGTGCTTCCTGTCATGGAATGCTCTGTGAAAAATGGAATAGGAAAGATAAAAACAACTTTTATTCGAATAAATAGCAACACCATTTGATGTACAAATCAAATCAAATTCAGCAGCTGCATATCAGCACAAGCTTTCAAACTGCTAACAATCACTGCAATGTGGCAATGAATTATTCTCACAAAATAAAAATGATAATTCCTATAACATTGAGCACAGAAGTGCACAACACCATTTCTAATTCATACCACTTCTTCAGTGGAACCACTCTCTTTCACTGATTTAGCTGAACCTTTATCATCCTTCACATCCTCTTCTGCTTTCCCTCTTTTCTCTGCCTTTGATCTTGCCTCTTCCTTATCCTTCTTATCTGCCTCCTCTGCCTTCAACCGCGCTTCTTCCTCAGCCTTCTTTCTTGCCTCCTCCTTTGCCGCATTAAGAGCTTCAATAAAATTCTTCAAACAAGACCCAACATTATCCTCATCGGACTTTGGCATCAAATTCTCCGCAACATCAGCGGGAGTCATATTGGTTTCCGCCAAAAGATTCCCAATTTCGGTAAATAATTCGTGTGAATCGATGTCTAAATAATTCTTGGCTAGCACCTTGAATGCTTCAAAGCAACAATATGACATTTCTATGTGCTTATCCATCCTTCCTCTCCTGATCAATGCAGGATCAAGCTTGTCCGCATAATTTGTGGTGAACACAATAATTCTTTCTCCCCCACAAGCTGACCACAGACCGTCGATGAAATTCAGAAGCCCGGATAAAGTAACCTTGCTTTTCTTTCTATCATCCTCTTCTTCTGCCTTCCTTTCAACTGGATTCTTCTCCTCTTTATCCCCATCTTTCTTCTTTTTCTTCTTACGTTGGCCGGTAAGATCAAGTGAGCAATCAATGTCCTCTATAACTATGATTGCCTTCGCCGACGTCTCGATCAAAAGACTCCTCAGCTCCGAGTTGTCCTTGACTGTGGTGAGCTCAAGATCGTACACATCATAGTCCAAAAAGTTGGCAATGGCAGCAATCATGCTCGATTTACCAGTTCCTGGAGGTCCATAAAGAAGATAACCCCTCTTCCAAGCTTTACCAATTTTCGCATAGTACTCTTTCCCTTCCTTGAACTTCTTCAAATCTTTCTTGATGTCTTCCTTCTTCTTTGTCTCCATTGCCAATGTATCAAAATTAGCAGGATGCTCAAAAAATACATGACTCCACTTTGTTTGTTTCCATCCATGCCAATTATCGCTAGAATTGTTACTGTACAGCTTTCGCTGCCTGTTTTTCACTGAAATGGCTTTCCCTACTTCCAACACATGACGAATATAAGAACCCGTGATGAGTTCTCTGTAACGTCTATGGAACGTAAGCTTGTAATGTCTCCTTTCATCCGAGGCAGGATAAAATGAAAATGATTGTGTTATGGGCGTAGTCTTACCCAAAGCCCACCAAACTTTGACGCCTTTAAACTCATCCGTAACCTCCTCCTGATTGTCCATGCTAAGCACCACCGCTTGGCTATCTTTGACAACATCAGCTTTGAATCTCGAAGCATGCAAGGAAGCATTACCGCTGAGGTAAGTCTGTATAGCAGAGAAAACTTCACTACGTTTCATCCGATTACCATAGAATTCATCGAATGTAACTTCAATGTAAGGATATACAAAATGAAACAATTTGTGACTGTATCTTTCAACATAGCGCCAAAGGCGATATGGGAAGTATTCTTTGAAAATAGCAGACAGAAACATTACACTAGCCATTACTGAACCTACAGTAGCCCACAATTCTCCCATAGTCACCATTTTGCTCGCTCTGTCTCTCGTTTGCTTCTGCAGCACTAGAATTTGAAGTCCGTCAGTTTGGAGAAAAATCTGTTCTTTATATACCCTACAAATGCCTAGTTGGCTAATTGACAAGCTTCCGAGCTGCTTCCGAAAAGAAAATATTAAAGGACTTTGATGCAGGGTCATCGTTTGTTGCCTTTCGGATGTCTTTCTTAGAATTTTTCACCAACCCAATGTATCTAGGAGCCTCCATGTTTGACTGTTCAAAGAGAAAAGAAGGAAGTTCCATTATTTAATAATAAATAGAACTCCTTGGACCACTGTTGACCCGTGCTATTACCAAAATCAATATTTCACATTGGAATGCCGACAAAGTCGATGCCGGCCAACACGAAGATTCATATTCAGAAGGGAAGGTTAATATGCTATCAATTAATATTCAAAAAGCATTTGGAAAGTCTTTCAACGCAATGTTGATTAAATTCTGTTAAATCATTCAGAGCATCTGAATGAAATATAATAACACATCCGCAGACTTGGGTTTGAACCATCTTACATCATAAGGGTGATGTCAGAAAGGGACCATAGAAGAAGAAAGACGAAGTTGGTTTTAAAACCTTACCAGAGATGGCAAACCTTACCAGAGATGGCAATACATCTCATTGTTGGCCTCAAAACTAATTTCATAGGAGTTAGATGCACTGACAGCACAGAGATTTATTTACTTCCAACTACCAAACAAGCAAACAGAATTGGAAAACAATAGTCAAAACAATAGTCAAAATAATGTAGAAAAGTCGCCTGAAAGGCTATAACTCATGAAATATATGCTGTAACACTTCTAGATGTACATAAACAGAGCCGATTTCCACAGTTTCTTAGCACCAAAAGCAAAGCAAGAAGAAATAAAAGTTGGGTTTGTGCCGCATATTTGGTAACATATTAGGTCTATAGATGCTAAGGTATTGTTTATAGATATCTCTTTGAATTTCACTAGAGCAGTGGTAAAGGTATCTCTACTCTTAGACGAATACAATGTTAATTTGGCTAAGATAGGTTTCATTAACATAACAAATCAAACATCTACTGCAGAGCTCCAGCTTTCACTAAATACTGCAGTGCAACAATTTGTTATTCTACAAAATGAGAATGGCATAGCACAAGTAACTACTCAGCACAGAAGTGTGCCAGATTATTTGGTATTTCTCTCTAGTTCTGGATGCTCTATTGCCTGTGTAACCCCATGTTGCACTGGAAATCAGTTCTCCCCACATTTAACTTCATTTTCAGCGAAAACATTCTCTTTTACTGAATTATCTAAAGTTTCATCTTTCACATTCTCTTTGGCACGCTTTTCCTTCTCTTTTTCCTCTGCCTTCAACCGCGCTTCTTCCTCGGCCTTCTTTCTTGCCTCCTCCTTTGCCGCATTAAGAGCTTCAATCAAATTCTTCAAACACGTCCCAACATTATCCTCATCGGACTTTGGCATCAAATTCTCCGCAACATCAGCGGGAGTCATATTGGTTTCCGCCAAAAGATTCCCAATTTCGGTAAATAATTCGTGTGAATCGATGTCTAAATAATTCTTGGCTAGCACCTTGAATGCTTCAAAGCAACAATATGACATTTCTATGTGCTTATCCATCCTTCCTCTCCTGATCAATGCAGGATCAAGCTTGTCCGCATAATTTGTGGTGAACACAATAATTCTTTCTCCCCCACAAGCTGACCACAGACCGTCGATGAAATTCAGAAGCCCGGATAAAGTAACCTTGCTTTTCTTTCTATCATCCTCTTCTTCTGCCTTCCTTTCAACAGGATTCTTCTCCTCTTTATCCCCATCTTTCTGCTTTTTCTTCTTACGTTGGCCGGTAAGATCAAGTGAGCAATCAATGTCCTCTATAACTATGATTGCCTTCGCCGACGTCTCGATCAAAAGACTCCTCAGCTCCGAGTTGTCCTTGACTGTGGTGAGCTCAAGATCGTACACATCATAGTCCAAAAAGTTGGCAATGGCAGCAATCATGCTCGATTTACCAGTTCCTGGTGGACCATAAAGAAGATAACCCCTCTTCCAAGCTTTACCAATTTTCGCATAGTACTCTTTCCCTTCCTTGAACTTCTTCAAATCTTTCTTGATCTCTTCCTTCTTCTTTGTCTCCATTGCCAATGTATCAAAATTAGCGGGATGCTCAAAAAATACATGACTCCACTTTGTTCGTTTCCATCCATACCACTTGTCGCTAGAATTGTTACTGTACAGCTTTCGCTGCCTGTTTTTCACTGAAATGGCTTTCCCTACTTCCAACACATGACGAATATAAGAACCTGTGATGAGTTCTCTGTAACGTCTATGAAACGTAAGCTTGTAATGTCTCCTTTCATCCGAGGCAGGATAAAATGAAAATGATTGTGTTATGGGCGTAGTCTTACCCAAAGCCCACCAAACTTTGACGCCTTTAAACTCATCCGTAACCTCCTCCTGATTGTCCATGCTAAGCACCACCGCCTGGCTATCTTTGACAACATCAGCTTTGAATCTCGAAGCATGCAAGGAAGCATTATCGCTGAGGTAAGCCTGTATAGCAGAGAAAACTTCACTACGTTTCATCCGATTACCATAGAATTCATCGAATGTAACTTCAATGTAAGGATATACAAAATGAAACAATTTGTGACTGTATCTTTCAACATAGCGCCAAAGGCGATATGGGAAGTATTCTTTGAAAATAGCAGACAGAAACATTACACTAGCCATTACTGAACCTACAGTAGCCCACAATTCTCCCATAGTCACCATTTTGCTCGCTCTGTCTCTCGTTTGCTTCTGCAGCACTAGAATTTGAAGTCTGTCAGTTTGGAGAAAAGTCTGTTCTTTTGTTGGCTAATTTCCAAGCTGCTTCCGAAAAGAAAATATTAAAGGACTTTGATGCAGGGTCATCGTTTGTTGCCTTTCGGATGTCTTTCTTAGAAGTTTTCACCAACCCAACGTATCTGGGAGCCTCCATGTTTGACTGTTGAAAGAGAAAAGAAAGAAGTTCCATTATTTAATAATAAATAGAACTCCTTGGATCATCTGTCGACCCGTGCTATTACCAAAATCACCGTGATTATACGTGTTGAAAACTTCAACATGTCCTCCTGAATAATTGGTCAAGCAAGTCTTTTAAAAACATTTTCTGCCGTTTAGTTAAGATTTACTTAAATCGTAATTTTAATTTTAATTAATTATTTTATTTTCCTGTTATATTCACCGTTTTGCTGTCTCTGTCTCTTTTGCTCTTTCACAGCTAGGATTCATATGTAATGTTTGGTGTTACGTCTTTATACACTGTCCCATGGCGTGCTGAACAGGACAATGAAGTTACGCCCATTAATTCCTGTTCTAGTGCCCAAATTTCCAATGCTGTCATCTTGCTTGAAAATCACATTCAGACGTGAAAGGGAAGGTTAAATTCTTCCACACCGTTTGTTTTGTATTTTATGAACAGAAAATAATAATAATAATTGAATCTTTGAATGTGAAGCATTTTTTTAGCGAAAAAAATGTAATTATTATAATAAACAAAATTTTAAAATTATTTTATGAGAAATATGAAGTAAAATTACTAAATAAAATAAACAAATTAGTCTTTTAAAAGAAATTATTCCTACAATATATTGTGACCTAAACAAATGAATCTCCTTTGACTTCATCTAACAAACACATCATGAAATCCTGCAGCATCGAAAACCAGTTAATACAAGAAGACTTCAGATGCTATGTATCTGCATTCATTCCGGTATCTGACTTGAATATAAAATTATAAACGCAAGAAAAGGGTTTGCCCCAGATGATGTCAGAACGGGACAATGGAAAAAGACACGTTTGTTGTTGCATGGAACTCTTGAAAACCCTAGCAAGATTCCTGTAATGTTGTTTTCCTTCACGCGCAGTGCAGAAGATGAGTGCTGACTCGGAAGTCACAAGTCTTCTCTAATGGCAATCTCTATAATCAAATATGATTACATTTTAATGTTCAATAAAAATTTTAATACTTTGATGATCAAATCGGGGCTGAGCTACGATGAATTTCTGTTTTGCAAGTTCTATTACTGTGAGATGAAAGCTTGCCCCGGACTGTGTCATTGAGTTTAAATAATACAAAATTATTAATAAAATAATAATAATAAAAAAAACTAATACAGAAGATAGCCATTTGAATCTCTCAATTTTAAAAAATCTCCACATCTGTGCCAGAATTTCTATTTGCTGCGTAATTTCCGACATTTGCAGAGAACTCACGTCAATGACGAGAAATATTCGTTAGTGAAGAGAATTTCACGGCACCCCCGGATTCAATTCTCATTGCTTATAAAACATCTGAAGCAAAAACAAAGTAGAAGAAAGGAAATCAACAAAAGCTGTCATTCCCAGAAATTTTCTGCTCATATTTCAGCATCGGAATTGCGTATATGGCCCATAATTAGGCATTTAATCATTGAGACAATACTATAGCTTCCCAAAAAATTTATTAAAGAACAAAAAAAGATCAGAGCTTGGTGAAGATTTATCGGTCACTGATGAATCCGAAACACGGACCAAATATTTCTCATCATTTCTAATTACGCCAAGTAGAAAAGTTGGTGCTAAGATTAAAGACAGAGAGAGAGAGTTTCAGCTATGGTGTTAGATTCTGCGGAGGCATAGAAACAAGCCGTAAAGATACTCTCGGGCTGGTTTTCTTCCATATATGCGTTGTTAGTTTGGTTTTATTACACATTTATTCAGACACAGATGAATGTCCGAAACCCTCGTTCCAAAAGCTGTTGTTTTGCCTTAAATGGGCTGCTGTAGCAGGCTGGGAAGCCCAATAGGCTTAAACGTACAAGGAGTTCTTAAGGTACAAATGAATCCATAAAATTTTGTTTAACAATCTTCAATTAATCTGTAAAATAAACCAAGTGCAGTACTCCAAATTTCCAATCATACATTTATTAGGATGAGAACTAGGATTTGCGCATCAACTAAGCATCACCTAACAAATCAAACCCAGATAAGAAATGACAACAGATTTTACATTAGAGTAAAACACTATACGGAGACATGGGAAACAATTTCACCTTCACCTTCGCCCCAGCCTGAAGGACAGAATGTGACAACAAATTCTCTTGAAGCACAACTTGTCAATGGTGGAGGCGTGTCGTAAGCATAGCTATAATAAGCAGGACAAGCATACTTAAAAATGTTTTGAGTACAGGCTAGGCTTGCATTTATCTGGAGTGCCAAACTCATTTCTGCAGCAAAATGAATCGTGATTGAAAGCCAAGCAAGCACTTTTGCGCACCACAACTTGTCCATTTCTGTTCAGGACTTAAAAGTTCTGGTGGGTAGCAACTGTTCAAGTCTTTCCTGCATCCATTGATTGTACATTTTGATGATATATGCCTTGTTGTTACCATTACAGGAAGATTATATCCGTCAACCAAGCTCACGTCATAAAAACTTGGCTTGGCTTGTCTTCTTGAAGTGAAACTTGAACCAATGTTACTGGAGGAGTGCCAATTAGGCCATTACATGCTGGTCTTCCATCACAGTCACCGGTTTCATTATTCATAAATAAATCTCTTTTACTCTCTTAATTAGACAATTTTATGATATTATATATACTGATAGAATAAAATTATTTTATTTAAAATTTTTTAATCAATCAAACACCCATAAATAAAATTGTTTTCTATACTTGAGAAAACGTGGCAGGATCATACTATAAATTAATGGGATCATGGCACCCCTGTCTCAAATGGGTCACTCTAGTAAATTAATGCAATACATTGAGACAAACAAAATGAAAAATGTATTTGCAATTCAAGTGGGATGATATGTTTATCATTGGTTTGAATTTTTTTATACAAATATTATCTTATCCTTCTAAAAACCAGAGTAACGGTATTGGTTAATGTTTTTGTTTTATGTAATCTTTGTTTAGAAAATCTGAACGGTTTAGTCTTCCTCGTGAATTGGGTGCTTTTCTCTCTCTCCCTGTGGTCTGTGCTTTGTTTTGTCTCCAAGCTGTAACACATTCTTGGACTCTGTAAAAACATGCAGTGAGAAGACTCAAAACCCAACTCACATTTCAAATTTGAATGGCGTTTTAACCCTCCCTTGTGTTATATGCCCGCGCCTCTCTCGCCCGCTTTGACCACCTCGGTCATACCAACCTTGACTATCTCAATTCTTAGCTAAAAATTTCTCTTTTACGCATTTCACCAAACACTTACCTACATTCTCACAAACATGGATAAACATCCCCATAACGCTGCAAATTGTGACACTGAATCTGTCACTAGTAGCAGCATGCATAGCATTAGTTTTTGTAATAGTACGGTTTCTGGGTCTAATAATAGTGTCAGTAGCAACTTAAGCAACGCTACTGTTGAAGCAAAAAAGGATGCAGATTCTCATGTTCTTGGTGAAGAGAGTGGAAAGAGTAGTTTGAGTACTGCTGATGCAAATGAGGCTAGTTTTAGGAGTTCTTGCCTTTCAAAACCACATAAAGGCAATGACATGAAATGGGATGCAGTACAATGTGTGAAACATAAAGATGGGGACTTGGGGTTAGGACATTTTAGGCTACTGAAGAAACTTGGTTGTGGTGATATAGGGAGTGTGTACTTGGCTGAGTTGAGAGAGATGGGTTGTTTGTTTGCAATGAAAGTGATGGATAAAGGTATGTTAGCTGGGAGGAAGAAGTTAATGAGAGCACAAACTGAGAGAGAGATTTTAGGCTTGTTGGATCATCCATTTTTGCCTACCCTTTATTCACATTTTGAGACTGATAAGTTTTCTTGTCTGTTAATGGAGTTTTGTAATGGTGGAGACCTTCACACTCTCCGGCAGCGCCAGCCTGGCAAGCATTTTTCAGAACAAGCAACAAGGTCAATTCTTGGCACCTAGAGTTTGAAATTAATATTGTACTGAGGATTATGATTATTCTTCATTTGTTAGTACAAGGCAAATCTATGTTTTTGCAACCCAATTAAATTAAATCCCCACATTCGAGATTAATTTTAAGTGTTTTGGACGTCGGCTTGATTTTGATTGATGCACATAATGCCTGGTGAATGTTGCCTTAGTTCGTTAGTAAACATTTCTGAGTTCAAAGTTATGATTTATTTTCTGATAAATTTTCAATTTATTTTGCAGGTTTTATGCTTCTGAAGTGCTTCTTGCACTTGAGTATCTACACATGATGGGTGTGGTTTACAGGGACCTAAAGCCTGAAAATGTATTGGTGAGGGAGGATGGTCACATCATGCTTTCCGACTTTGATTTGTCATTAAGATGTTTTGTGAATCCTACACTTGTTGAGTCTGGTGACAACCCATCTTGTAGAATATCTGCATACTGTATTCAGCCATCGTGCATTGATCCAGCTTGCAAATTACCAGTTTGCGTGGAGCCTTGCTTACAACCATCTTGCTTTAAGCCTCGCTTTCTCAACTCCAAGACAGCAAAGGCAAAAAGTGATAAAAAAACAAGTTTGACAAATTCGGATTCTCTTCCTGTACTCATTGCAGAGCCAACTAGTGCCCGCTCCATGTCATTTGTAGGGACACATGAATATTTAGCCCCGGAGATAATAAGAGGAGATGGACATGGAAGTGCTGTAGATTGGTGGACATTTGGTATTTTCTTGTATGAATTATTGCTCGGAAGGACACCGTTTAAAGGTAATGGAAACAGGGAAACATTATTCAATGTTGTAGGTCAGCCCTTAAAATTTCCAGAGGGTTCTTCGGTCAGTTTTGCTGCCAAGGATTTGATCCGGGGTCTACTCGTTAAGGATCCACAAAAGAGATTGGGATTCAAAAGAGGTGCTACCGAAATTAAACAACATCCTTTCTTTGAAAGTATTAATTGGGCATTGATTCGCGGCACCAATCCTCCTGAAATACCAAAACCAGTTGATATCTCATTGTTAAATCACAAACTCATGTCATCCTTGCCCGCAAATGACAAGGCTGCTACAGATTCTGATAGGGGTTCAGGTCCTTACTTAGACTTCGAATTTTTCTAATGAATTTTGGTGGCCAATATGTACTGATTATTCTTGAGGAGTTATTCACCTTGTTGTTGTGTATTCATGTTCTCAATTAAATCTTTACAACATGTGTTTGTGATATTTGGTTCTTAAGTTTTGCTGTCTCCTAAGGATTTGCACAAGAATAAGGAGTATGAAATATGAACCCACTTAAAATATTTTCTTTTACTTCCTGAAAACAGAACCAAAAATTCAATCTACTTTATATTTTGATTTTGTCTTTCCTTACTGTGGTCCTACAATGGCGGGGGCTTGAGTTCTTTTTCATATGTTTCCTTTTGCATGCACAATCACTCTTTGTCTAAAACCTGAACTTACCCAGTTATTCTCTTAAACTTTATCAGCAAATGAACTTTAGGAAAAGATTAAATTTGACATTAGACAACTCATGATAAGGTAGTAGCCGTGGTGTAGAACTGTGGATGTATCTGGCAACGAGGAAATGTGATGTTTCTTTCATTTTCTGATTTTTTTTTGGGTTTGCTTTTTCATTTTTTATTGGGTTCTGCTTAGTTCAATTCTTTCCTAGTGGTGCTTTATCACATGAAGTTCTTTGCTTTTCACCAGAAGAAAGGAAGAAATGTGTTGATTACTTTATTCTTTTGCTGAGAACAGGCTTTCTTTAAGATTATACTTTCACTTTTGTTGCTGTGTTCTTTCTTGACTATTGCGCACTGGGTGTGAAATTGTGAAAAGGATAATTACATCTGGGTCCCTGATTTCTGACAAAATCATCAGTAAAGATATATTTCTAATTTTTTCATACAAGTCTTTTCAGTCAGATTTTGGTAAACGTCCATTAATAAAATCACAGTTGTAAAATTAGATTTTGATAGGCGCACGGATGTTATTACCCCAAGTGTGAAATGTCCTAACTACCAAAAAAAGACAGAATGATATACTTCACATAAATTTGCATTGACAAAGAAATTAAACTGGCCTTGGCCCTTGAAAATTCTCTTTTAACACAGGGTTTTACATTCTAATGTATCCACAAACTTAGTATTAACTTTCAACCTGCTGCTGACAACTTAGAGAGACAAACAAGTCCAACTTTAATTGAACTACCCTTGGATTTCATGAGTATAAGTTCCAAAACCCCGCTAAAAATCTCACAGATTGCATTAAAAATTTCTTTGCTTGATAGTGAATATAGCAGTAGAAGTTTGAAAACTTCATATCTTATTTCATAGCCGATATGGCCTCCAGACTGTTGCTGATCTTGAAGAAGCTCTTTAAAATTTGCTGTCTGTGTTATTAATGAATGAGTTGCAGAAGCACATGTTCATTTAAATCATTCTAGCTTTTGTATAAAAGCTTTAGGGACAATGTAAGCAGAAGCCATATCAGAGACTTACTTGTCAATCCCAAGGTGTACTCAGTTATGGTAAAAAAGCTTCAAAAACTCACTCAGCTGCCATAAAAAGTAAAAGAAAAAACAACAGCAATGCCCGGATTTTAGTTTATGTTTTATTCTATTTTGGATTAGATTTATAAAATATTGTGATTAAGTGAGTATTACCAATAAAAAGTGGCTTCAGGTGTCTTATGAAAGATACCTCAAATGAAATAACTTTCTATCAAAGCCCTTTCCAACTCAACCTTTAATTAACATTTCAACTATATTTGAAGGAACTAATAAATATTTTAATTCCTGTATTTTTATATTAAACAGAAGTATGACACTTTGACTAATTACCTTCAACTAAAAATGATAATAAAAACAAAATTCATATTACATAATTATCATAAAATATTTCTTCCTATAGTTTTATTATTACGTATATGACCTTAAATTTGGTTATGTCAATTGAACAAGTCTTTGTACATTGAATTACCTACGTATCTGAATTAAAATAAAATTATCATCTTTATTATTCCATCGTTTTTTCTTGCTTTTTATTATCGCCACTTGGTATTATTTTACAAAGTTTAATGCATAATTATTAGAATAAACTCATAATCTATACTACTTATATTAAATATAAATTAATCGCTAATCTAAAATCAAATCAAAATTCAATCTAAAAATTTCTAGAATTTTAAATTTTTTTAAATAAAATTATTAATAATGAAAAAATATAAAAAAAATTCTCAAAATACTAGTAATTACAAAATTTTTCGAAAATATACACAATTGAAGCCTAAAATTTTATATTTTATAATCTTACACTAAATTATAATAAATTTTAATATGACCCAAAAATTTTGAACTATTTGCTAATAAATACTCCTAATTTATATAAAATAAAGTAAAATTTTACAAATTTAATATTTTTACCCCTAATCAAAATTTTATGTATTTTCATTTAATTTTTAATTGTTCTCAAGAAATTTTCTAGTGAAACTAACAAATTAAATCCAAAAAATTTATTGATTATGAGTTCAAAAACTTAAAATTATTAAATTTTAATTTTATAACTTTCTAACGCTAAATTATAAATACTATCTTTCAAAAACAAAGCAAAAACGAGAATATTGTCTTAAAATCTCTTCTCTTTTTTCTAAATTCCTTACTTCTCTAATTCTTCTCCAATCTCTCCTCTTTCTTTCTTTCTTTTCTCCTTCTTCTCTCTTTCTTTCTTCCTTTTCTCATTTTTATTTTTATTTTTTTGGGTCCTTTCTTTCTCCCCAGAGCTTTTTAAATCTTCTCCTTTTTAACTCTTGATTTGAAGACAAGCTTTTAAGTTTTCTTTTCTTTGTGTTGGGCATAAAATAAGAAAATGGGCTTAGGATATTACACATATCAAACATGAATCATTATAATTATTCAAGTAGGAGGAGAAAAAAAATTGAGATTGCTCGTTCAATAAGTAAAAATATACCATCTAAGTGTATAAATGCAAAAGGTAATGTCACTTTTTCTTAGAAAGAATGGGATAATCCAACTTATAAAGTGCGAAGTTCGATTTTTCATTAGTTATTTATATGGTAAAAAGGACAAAAATTATCACATTCAAATTCATTAATCAACAACAATATAAAATAGTCAATCTCTTGCTAATGGAAGACAAATTCAAAGACTTGAGTCTTCATGATCCTTATAAAGCTCTCACCAAGTTTAACAAAGGACAAACTTTCAAACCCTAACATACACCATGCATTGATCTCATAAGCCCAACACACTTGTCCATAAATGAACCAACAACATGTAAGACAAGTTATCACAGAAACAATGGCGAAAATAGGTCAAGGAATCATTTCTAGTACTAGTTTTAGCTTCCCTCCAGTTGAAAAATGTTTATCAATCGGACGTGAAAGAGATACACTAGTTGCAGACACGGACGGAACGTACTCACAGGAAGAAGTTCGATTCCTTACTTTGCCCTGGTTGCCTTCGAAGTCGGTAGCATTCTGCGGCTTCTCTTCTTGTTGATATCGTCTCCGTTAGCCGGATTTCTCTACTACTACGTCTCGGAATCCACTGGCACTCGCGTCCTCGTCTTTGCAACGTTTGCGGGGATGAAAGCTTCCGATATGGAGTCGGTGGCTCGTGCTGTTTCTCCCAAGTTTTATTCCAGAGACTTGCACCCGTAAACTTGGTGTGTATTTTCTACCCGTGGGAAAAGATGCGTGCGGACGGTGAACCCCAAGGTTATGGTGGAGGCGTTTCTGAAGGATTATTTGGGTGCAGATATGGTGATAGGAACTGAAATTGATGTGTATAAAAGAAGAGCTACTGTTTTCGTTAAGAATCCTGGAGTTCTTGTCGGGAAGAACAAAGCCGACGCGTTGAAGAAGACATTTTGTGAAATGGAGATTCAGGATGTCGGGCTTGGCGACAGGAAGACTGGTCATTTGTTCATGAACCCGTGCAGGGTTTGATATTTATAACTTCAATCTCGGTTTAGTGCTTCTGCTAAAAGTGCTTATTTAATGGCCTTTTAAAATATATATATTCATGAATTTTGAGAAGCACTTATGCACCTTGCATGCAAAAATTAGAATGAATCCATATGTAGTAGTATTAAATGATAATTCTAACATAAGATTTATTAATTTTTGTTAATGCAGGGAATTTACGTTGTTCTTCCAAACTCCAGACTCGAGCCCGTAAGTCTTGACAAATTGCCAAAACCAATAGTCTTTCACGAAGGTTGTCCCGTCCAAAAACCAACCCCATTCATGGCATTAATATATACTTCCTCTGGATCCCCGTCGACTTCCTCCTCGCCTGCCTACGCATGGCCGCAGGCGCCCTCCTCCCCATTCCCCTCGTCTACTACGCATTCTTGGCTCTCGGCGTCAGAGTCTCTATCAAAGGCACCCCCCTCCGTCGGCCCAAAATTCCACAGGCCAAACCGGCGTCCTCTTCATCTGTTCCCACAGAAGTTTACTTGACTCCATCTTCCTCTCCACCGCCTTAGGCCGTCCGATCCCCGCCATCACTTACTCCCTCTCCCGTCTCTCCGAGCTCATTATGAATAAGCTTCAATTAAATGATTGCATTTCATACATGTATTAGCATATCTCATGTATAATATCTTCATTAAATTAAGAATGCATGTATAGAATTATTAGTATGCCCAATACAAAATACAAAATAAGACTTTAGTAGTGTTTTAAAAATTTTAAAATAATTTTTATAAAACATGAAATAAAGAATAAAATATTAAAATATATAATAAAAAATTTTAAAATATATTAATAAAAATTTTAAAAATGTGTAGTAAATAATATTTAAAAATGTAAATAAAAAAATTTGAAATACTTTTTAAATTTTTTTAAAAAAAATAAGTATAATAAAAATATATATACACACATATTATATATATATATACACACATATTTTATATATATATATATATTATATATAGACAGAGCGAGAGAGGCGCGCGAATGTATATGCATGCGCAATCATAGTCAAAACCTGTAAAAAACTAATCTTAATATAATTCAAAAAAACGTTTTTATATAAACAACGTTTTTTTGCAATAAGAAGATGACAGATAGCAGCAACGACAGCAAAGCCATTGACTTCTGACACTGACACACAAACAATTAAAGAAACCAGGGCGGCCATTAAAATTGTCTTCAAATCAGACCAGAAAGAGCAAAAATTGAAAGGATAATAAATTGTTATTATTATATTAACAAAGAAAAAAGAGCTCAAAAGAATTATAGTGTACGGGCAATACTTCGTCACAAAGTCACCAATATTGCATGTTGAATTGAGAACAAAATCACCAATATTAACCCCATTTCATTTTTTGTGATTTTCGGAGCAAAAGGAGTCTTTTACTGAATGGGTTCTTGTTTTCTTGCGCTTTCTCTCTGTTTCCTTCTTGTTTTTCCGGATCTCTCTGGTTCTGTTAAGGATCCCGGTTGGCTCAGCGACAAAGAAAAGTATCTGTCTCTTACTACGAATCAATATACGTATTTCTTCACGTATTTGCTAGGAAATGATGGAGATAACATTTGATCTCATTTTCTGCTTCTGGGTTTTTTCAGAGAGGGATCGGCGCTAAGGTTGAAGACAAGTGTTACTTTTGATCCTACGCGTGTAACTCGGCTTTCATGGACGCCAAGGTTCTTTATTTTTCCTTTGCATTTTATGTTGTTTAATTTATCCAAATTTGCTGTTTTTACCAGCTAGATTTTACTTGTATTCAATTCTTTATGTTGGTTTTGATTTTCCAGGGCTTTCATATACAGAGGGTTTCTGTCACATGAGGAATGTGATCATCTTATTGATCTGGTTAGAAGCAATTTGTTATTCATAGTTTTATTAATTGCTAGTGGGAAAGTTTGATTTTGTTCCTAAATTGAAGATGAAAATGTGATATGCATTGGAGTTTAGGAAAAAGTTTTTATCTTGATCAGAAAAATAGTTTGCCGGCTTCTGCAGATAACTTACTTGTATGTTTTCCTTCTGGGTTTGTGTTATTTTGGTGGATTAGGCAAAGGACAAGCTTGAGAAGTCGATGGTAGCAGATAATGAGTCCGGTAAGAGTATGGAGAGTGAGATTCGAACGAGTTCTGGCATGTTTCTAAACAAAAATCAGGTAGTCACAGTCCCCCCGCCCCCCTTTCATTTATGGACTTTTTTATCGGTTATATTGATTATTTGATGCTATTGTCATGAAGGTTGAAGATTCTCATCATTATTGTTGATTAATCTGTTTGTTGCTTGATAAAATGTGTAGAAAGAGTTTTTCTTAAAAGTACTTTGGATTGTTGCTTGCAAATGGTGAATATTGATCTAAGTTTTAGGATATAAGAAATTTAGAAGTTCTACACAAACTGTCACTTACAGCTTTATCTGAATTTTGTGTGGTTTTATTAGCACCTGTGCCATGATCGTTTCATTTTAATCATCCATCCTTTTGTGCAAAATAGTATGCCTAGCTCATACATTATTGGGAAGATTATTTTCAAGATGCACATGGATGATAAATGTAGCAATGGTTCCCTTAGTGCATACATAATTCTATTTGTATTTCAGAAATTTTCTATGGTGGATGAACTTTCTGTTTTTATTCCTTTTAATGCTTACATGTTGTTATCTGTTCAATCTTTGAAGGATGAGGTAGTTGCTGCTATTGAGGCCAGGATTGCGGCATGGACCTTTCTTCCAGAAGGCATATTGATTACAAGCTTTGTGGTGGATTTTTGATTTTTTAATGTTTGGTAAAAGAATTCTGTTCTGACTCACTCAAACCTGTTCTTGTAATCAGAAAATGGGGAATCCATGCAAATACTGCACTATGAGCACGGACAAAAGTATGAACCACATTTTGATTATTTTCATGACAAGGTCAATCAAGAGCTGGGTGGTCATCGAGTTGCCACAGTGTTGATGTATTTGTCTCCTGTTGAGAAGGGTGGTGAAACTGTCTTTCCCAATGCAGAGGTAAATAATTTATGGCAGTTATGTAGTTCTCCAAATCTCTCTCTTTGCCTGTCTCAGTGGTTGTCAAAAATCCATGTCCTTCATTAGTCTCACACAGATTGCACGTTGTTTCTATTCTGTAGGGAAAAATGTCTCAACCAAAGGATGATAATTGGTCTGACTGTGCTAAAAATGGCTATGCAGGTATATAAATAAAGTCTTACAAACCTCTTGATCTGCTATGAATTGTAAATTTATGTGTTTGAATGTTTGTCTATGTAATCAAACTAATTCATTGTGTCTTTAAATTTCCCCTCATAACAGTATCTTAGTGAAATCCGAATGAATCATAAGTTTTTAATCATCTGGTAGTCTTGGCCTTGTTGGGGATTTAGCTCTTCTAGGAGTTTTCTTTTCTCCCTTTCATTTTAATCTTTGATTTATTGTGAACAAATAATATTGAAACTCATGACTCAATGATTATGTGCCATATTATCTGAAGGTTTTGCAGGTGCAATTTAGGAACACTTAATATTATTCTTCTTTCACAACTTGGTTTCTGCCTCATTTGACCATTCCTACCTGATGAATCATCGATTTTTATTGTATTACCTACTTATTGTCGGGTCTGTACTAACAATGAATAATTTGCATGAACATTCTTTTTTCAACGTTACTTTCATGTGTAGACTGTGTATGAGACGACATCTAGTTTCAAAAACAAGGTTGATAACTTTTAATTCTATACATATGCTCTTAATATCATTAGCATTTAATATTGTATTTATTCTTTATGGTCATGTAAATGTATGGCATTCTGATTCTCACAATACAATTTCTGTTTTATACTTGCAGTGAAACCTATGAAGGGTGATGCCTTGCTGTTCTTCAGTCTTCATCCCGATGCAACTACTGATCCAAGCAGCTTGCATGGGAGCTGCCCTGTCATTGAAGGTGAGAAGTGGTCAGCAACCAAGTGGATTCACGTTAGGTCCTTTGACAAGCCGGAGAAGCAGCCAACAAGTTGCATTGATGAGAATCCAAACTGCCCTCTTTGGGCAAAGAAAGGCGAGTGTAAAAAGAACCCTCTTTACATGGAGGGATCTGAAACTAGTCCTGGATTTTGTAGGAAGAGTTGCGGGGTATGCACATCTTTATCGGCAGCATAACAGGATAGGGGTTCCAAGTTTCCAAATTTAATTCCCTCGTTATTTGGCGAATGAGGACGGATTATTCCTTTAATAATTGTATATAAAAAGAATTGAATCTGTGTTGTTTGGGGACTTGTATTACCGCACACAATAACAAAAGTTGATATAACAAAATGATTATGCAATGCAGTTGAGAAGTTTCACATATTGATACTGTTGATCACAATTTTATATCTGATTTGTGTAATATAATACAGTAATGTTTGCTATTTTATAAAATATTGGCATCTGCAAAATTAGGGAAGCATTATTTTATTTTTGTTAAATCACTGAGATGGGAATGATAACAATTTCAGTGGACCATGCGAAGGTACCAGATGAAAAGAGTCTTTTTTTAGTGTGGAAGTTTGCTTCTTCATATTCTACAATAATAATAATAATAATTACATAATTATTAATTTTTGAATATTTTAATATTTTCGTGCACGTTCATGTTCTGACAACCAAATTGTGCCTCAATAAACTACCATTGAGAAAATGAGCAAGCATGATGAACTGTTAATTCTTGAGAAGATGAAATACAAACATGCAATTGCTGTTAATTTAGGAGCCAATTCCATGCATTTCTTGCCGCCTCTGCACTTGTTAAACCTTCCCATTTCTCCCCAAATTATTCTCAACAAAGTTCTCTACAATTGCCGCCATGGAAAGACCTCCTTGCTGCAATAAATCCGACGTGAACTGATGCCTTTGGACAGCAGAAGAAGATGCAACAATACTTGCTCTTGTTGACTACTATGGACCTGGTAACTGGACTACGGTTCCTGGGAAAGCAGATTTTCTATGTTTTTTGAAACATTGTAAACATTTCACTTCTTGTTTCCCATTTCAAGAATCTCATATGTATTCGCATGCATGGAGTTTTGGTTTCAGGTCTCAACAGATGTGGGAAAAGTGGCGGACTTAGACGGACTATTACTTGAGACCTGACCTCAACCACGACAGCTTCACTCAAGAAGAAGAAATTATAATTAATATTTTCAAAACCATTGGTAGCACGTAATCTTCGCAACAATTTAAGAGATTTTAGAATATATTTCGGGACTAAATGGCCCTTTTTTTTTGTACAGATGGTCTCTAATTCCACAAAATCTTCCTGGAAGAACAGACAATGATGTGAAAAACTATTGGAAGACTGAGCTGAAAAAGAACTTTTAAAATTGGGAATTGATCCGGTAACTCAGATGCTTATTTCCACCATCCTTTCTGATTATGGAAACATTACTAGTGGCCTGTCAATATATACATCAAACAATTTGCGTAGAAACATTAAAAAGACTATACATTGCAAACCAGGAGAAACATTTTCGGTCCAAGAACATTCCTCAGTTACTTACAACCCAGTATGGGATTTCATGCCACATTCCTTCAGTACTGCAATCACAGCTTGTTCATAATCTTCGAGTGATCAAATTCACCTTCCTCCCCCTTTACTTGGACTGAATTTCTTGTCTGTGACTCTATTTTGGCTTTGGACTTTCAACAACAGCTTCAGCATGAGCGTAAAGTGATGTTATCATCAACCAACTCAAAATTTTCAGAAGCCAGTAACTTTAAGGGTTTGGAGGCATACAATTTCCGAGAAAAAAAATGTAATTCAAGTGAAAAAATTTGCTGATGCTGCTGCATTTTCTGCAAGCTCATTTGTGGATGCCATTTTAAGTAAAAGCAGTGAAATAAGTTACCATTATTTGAACTCCAGCATGGATTTTTGATCATTGCATACTCCCATGAAAATTTTCAACTGAGAAAAATAAATTATGAAAGCTTTTGGTCTTATGGTTCATTAAGGAATCTTGCTCAGCAATCACAATCAAACAGAAGTGGGTGTTATTAATACAATACAAATAATAAAATATAAAAATTTTAGTTAAATGAGTTTTATCATGACCATTCAATCAATCAATGAAATACGAAAAATTTGTTCATTTACTATAAAGAAGAGCTCGTCAAAAAAAAATTCTTAACAGTACACACATGATGACATTATGTTTTAAAAATACAATAGACAGATAATTGCACAAATTCATTCAAAGACCATGAGAAGATCCAAATCATTTTTACCAATCTGCCTTCAAAACTTAGCACAACAGTCGCGAATACAACTCAAAAAAACTATAATGCTTTGAACAATAGAGAGATTCATGGAATCCATGTTTGCTCCCAATTGAACGCCAACTAAAAATAGGCTTGTCAAAAATCTCAGAAAACAATAAGAAATATCTGTGAGCATACAATTATAAACATCCCAACCGCCAAAATTATATCCCCTTAATCCACGGGCTACTAAAGATGTCTGTTAGGAATTGGATTCTATCATCTGTTGAGATTCATTGCTGTTGTGATGATTTTGGATAGAAGTGCAACCACATGAACAACCCCCAGAACCGATGAACAACTCACAGAATTACGGGGACAAAAGGTAACTTATGAAACCAAAAACAGTTTTGTTATTTAAAAAAAGAAATAAGGTAAGGTTGATATCACAGAGGGTGAAGAGAAAGGGTAAAAATTTGGAAGCAGTGATCAATGACAACACTGCAGAGATCATCTGTTTCGTTTCGGCGACAAGGTTCTTCAGGCCGCATATGGGATAATTTACACATCGTTGATCAGAAAACTGGCAATTTACATGCCATGGATCAGAAAACTGACATGTCAGTTGCTGCCGAAAAACGCAAAAACAAGCAACTTCAGAATGTTGTATGTAACCGAGAGGAAGAAAGGAAGGTTGAGGATTCAAGTCCAGGACCTTCTCCTCCGCCTCCTTCTCGTGCAGAAAATCAAGTTACGTCTGAAAGAAGAGGAAGAGGGTGTGGAATTTCAAATATTTTCGGACGATGTATGGGTATTCCTGCATCTTAGAATCTGTGAATTGCATTCCCTTTTATCACTGTGTAAATTTCTATTGATTATACTTCATCTCTCTTTCTTTTACCATCTAAATTTCTCAAATCTTGGCTGTTAAATCAATAATCCCTTCACTTGTTCTATTCTCTACTGTAACTGGTGTTCATGCTTCGGGGTTTTATGTTATGCTAAACTGATCATAATTCCAAGCTGTGTTTTCTGCGAGCCACTTCTATGTTTTATAATAACAGCGATCACCGTTGCATAAAAATTTAAGGTTTCATCCGAGAACTAGCTGCCTTTTATTTTTATTTCATTTCTTGTACATTCCAATAATTCTATAGAAAAGAATATGGACCCCTTGGCGGAAAAACTGGAGGTTACAAAATTGATTTTCATCTTATAAAAGAATCTTGTCTAGAGGTTACAAGGAGGAAGAAGATGAAATGAATGAAGAGAAAACCTTGCAACTCTCAATCAGCTTTTCATTGACTAAGAAAACCTTATAGCATATGGTAAATCCTAGATTGCCATAGGGTTTCAGATTAGACTCCAAGATGGCTGTATTTAGTGTAGTCAATTTTATTTAATCGAATGCAAAATAACATATTCTCTGGCAAGTTTTGCGCCTTGTTTTCCTGTTTGAATATAGAATACTGGGTAAGGCATATATTGGATGCAAACAAAAGAGCAGAAATTAACCCTTCTGATAACAAGAAAGTTACCTGAATTGTCAGGCCAAAATCCAATGTACACAACTTAAATCTCTCCTGAAAAGCTCCAAATGATAGCCGGGAGAAGTAGCTGAATCTGTGCATGTCCAGATCAATCTCAAAGTAGTTTTCACCCTGCAAGTGTAAATATTAGCATCTGAGCTGGAATGCAGAAACTAATATCACAAATTTCACACTAGTGAACCACATCTGTTTTATCAGGAACATAAATTATTGGATACAGAAAGTGAAATGGAACCACATTATAGATTATAAAAAACTACACTGATTGGGAAACTTTAATTCACGTATAGAGTATCTAGAAAGGAATGAATTGCGCATAAGAAAATAGAATGAAATATGTTTAAATGGGAAGAGATCTAAATCAGAAACTGATGATTTGATGCCAAATAAATAAAATTTTCTCATGTCAGTATATTTGTAAAATTCTGCAGCAGTATTCTATCAATTCATCGTAATAGATAGAAAAAGTGAAGGAGATAAATGATCACGTAAACATAGGGAGATATAAGAGCTCTATGACAATTCATAATTTTCTTCTTTTCACTCTTAGTGTGTGATGGCCCTGGAGGGATCGCCACTAGTGAACAAAATTTCTTATGTTATTCTGGTAATTATCAGTGTAATATTTCTTCTATAACAAAAAACTTCCGACTAGTGAAACATAGGTAAGAAGGGTGGGCCTGATGACTGAAAAAACCTAACCTATAAATACAAAGTTTACTTACCATGCAAATTAATCTAATAAAACTTATCAAAAATGGAAATAACTAAAATAGCACTACATAAAAAGCTACAACTAAAGATTACCAAGTAAAATTCGTGCTGAGGACGTGATAAAACAGGTTTTTCATTGTAAGTATTCACAAGCTTCTTCTCAGCTGTGCCTAAATGAAGATCTTCTGCATTGGTCAATCGGGCCAAGATTTTCAATTTTTCCCTGTAGGGAACAATAGAATCTAAAGGAAAACCTTTGACTCTCTCAACCTCATCATTGATTATCCTCTGTGAATGATAAAGAAAAACATGAGGAAAAATTGGTTAATTTGCAATCAAAAGGCAAGGATTCACAAATTAGTTGTATCAAAATCCTACCATGAAAGGAAGTGCTCCTCAAACCCAAGAAATTCATAAACATTATCATTATACAGACCTACTGCAAAAGTTAAAGGCAGAGAGCTAGGGACCATCTTACACTGATATTTTCCTGGAAATGATGTGGTAAATCCCTTGAGTAGCTTTCAGATAGCTTCAAGTACAGAACCAAACTCATTCCTTCTCCATCATTTTCACTTTGAAAGATTGTGGCAGGATATAAAGGTATCTGAAGATTAAAAAAAAAGAGCTTACTAGAATATTGACGGCACGTGTTTGACAAGGAAAATGATATTCCTATCATAGTTTTCTGACAGAAAATTTCTATGAAAGAACTAACAAATGAACTATCTAAAGAGAGTACAACACAACATCCAGTCAGTTGCCAATCCAGTTTACAGTAACTTTTAACTAGTAGCAAGCATAATTTTGAGGAACTCAAACAGGAAAATTTGTTAATGTTAATGCCGTTTGGCACATAAATTTTCAACTGGAAAGATGAAGATAATTACAAGCAGCAACTTCCAGCAATACAAAACAGAACAGTAGAAATACCTGGACATTTACAACAAGAATAGAAGGGATTTCTCCATATGAATCTGTAACAGGAAGTTCCACAAAACGAGCTATGTGATTGATTTTCCGCTGAGATAAGAAGACATCAGCACCAAAGGGACAAAATGCGGCATGATTAGGAGCGAAATCTTTTTTCTTGTCCCTGTAAAACAATTTAGGTAACCTTATAAAAAATTACTCAAGTTAAAAGCATAAAATGAAGTACATTACAAGCAACTGAAGATTAAGAAAATGGTGCAACCTATGTAAATGCTAGCAGCATAACAAAAGCAGATCAAATCCTGCCAAGATACTATGTTCACACCTGAAATAGTTTTGTCCCCGTACTTTGAAAGTACTTGGCTCAATAGGTGACCAACAATCAGACATCTCCTTTTCTAAGGGGCAATATGGAATTGAGGAACCAGCCACTGGTCTTCGCAGAAGCACTTTAGGAGAAACTGTTACAAGCAAGACAATGTACATGAGATTCTATCTATAGGCTTACTATCAATACAATAATAACCTAATCCATCATATGCACACCAATATATTGAATCATGGGAAAAATAAAATAAAAAAGATGATGAACAAAATGGTGTACTCACATAATGTCGGATTACGACATCCTTCCTTAAATTTAAAGGAAAGCTTTGAAAGTAATTTTCTCTTTGAACTCGGTGTGCGTGGACTTGACAATCTTGCTTTATCATGGGAGGATTCAACTGAAGCAGGACAAGGCAAACGAGTATCTGGTCGCACACTCCGGGCATCGACATCTTGGTCCTTTTGATTCAAGTTATCTCTAGGTGATGAAACTCTCAATGAGGATTCATCTTCAAATTCTGTATATTGCAAATAAGTTTTCGATTCCAATACGGTCTCAAAGAGAAAAAAAATAAAATTGTTTAGATAACACCCACGTACCATCATGAACACTGTAGAAATCATCATCCAGTTCAGACTCAAGCACTGAACAACAATCAAACCAAGTGAAATCCTTGCTTCCTGCAAATAACACCAGATTGAACCAAGATCATTGAAGAATTACCACATAAAACTCGAAGAACCCAGTAAAGTATACAGCAACATAGCATGAAATCAACATCTTAGAAGCTAATTTCTCAGATAAAGAAATTAATTTTTAATCATACACCAGAAAAATCAAATGAGACTAGCAAATAAACATAAAATGGAAGCAGGAATGAATCCAAACTCGTGCAACTAAACGCCAACCGCCATGGGAGAAAAAACCAAATATCCAGGAAAACTAAAAGGCTCAAAAGCAAAAAACCAATTGAGATTGAGATTAGAACATAGAAGCGTTGATGAATTAGAGTAAGAAAAACCTCGTCTGCCACATTCATCGATCTTGTGAGGTTTATTGAAAGAAACGCGTCTTTTTAAGATTTTCCTTCCTTTCAAGTTCTTCTTCAACTTCTTCTTCGACATAAATCTCGAACCGCAAGCTCCCATTGCTTACTTCTCTGCGTACAGATTCAAATAAGGATTTTTGTTTGGCGCTATGGAAAATTTTACCGTGCCTGGGAAGAAATTTCGTAAGCGAGAGTACCTTCACTAGCTTTTAAGGTCACTCGAAAACTCTACCTTTGACAGGTCAAATCAAATACTTAGCGTTAAAAACGCCCGTCGCGACAAATCTCGGTTCCAAGCGCGCGTTTGATGTTGATCGGATGGCGGATAGCTTGTCACGTGGAAAGTGGCTTCGGATTCCGCACATTGTCTTTTTATGTATCGGCTCGGTGTTCTGTTCGAATTTACCACGTGTTCGAAGGATGAAATGAATTGGACCGAGAAATTGGATTCGGCGTCTATGGGCTTAGTAGAAACTTATTTCCGTTTTTTTTTAAATAAAAATAATTTAATTTTTTAAATTTATTTATTTTAAATTTTATACATTTAAAGTTAAATTTTTAATTTTAGACAAAATTATCTCTAATTTTTTTTAATTTATAAATAATAAAAATATTATTAAAAATTAGTATAAAAAATAATTTTTTAATGTATTATTTATTATAAATTTTATAAAAAATTTATTTTAATATTAATTTTTTAATAAATTTTATACTATTTATCAAGTGAAAAATCAAGAGTAACTTTATCTAAAACCTAAAATTTTAATCTCAGGTATATTAAATTTATAATTAAGTTATTTTTATTAAATAATTAGATAAAAAATATGATAAAAAATATTTAATAAAATTATATTATTATTTATAATTAATCATATTTTATTATACATACATTGGATAGTTTTAGCAAGAACAGGAAACCACCATGTCAATTTCACAGTCTCCAGTTCTCTCCCCGTGGTCACTCCGTCTCAGCTCGAAGTCTTCCGGTCTTTCATTCTTTTCCACTTCTCTTTCTGAATCCATTACCCAAAAGCGGCATTCCATTGTTCTGTCTTACAGTAAGCTGAAAGTTTGACGATTCAATTCATTTCTCTTTTCAGAATTTTTATTTTCAGTTAGTGAAGACTTGAGTTTATGATGCCGTGATGTTTGCTTGTCAGAATCAGGATCTGGGTTGACGAGTGAGGACAAGAAAGAGTTGCTGAAACGATACGGTCTCGACCCAGATGAGTTCTTATCCCAAATTTCTTCGAAGGTTTGTCGTTAAAGCTTGGAATTTTTTTAAACTTTGTTTTGTTTTACAAGTGATAAGGTTGTCAAATAGAAGCCGTAAAATGTTGGCTCATGTTTTTTTGTTGACAATTGATTTGTTTTATAGACAAGAAGGAAAAAGGAAGTGCAGAAGATTGGAAGGGGATCAAAGCTGGTCCAAGATGAGGAACCTCAGGAACAGCGAACCACCCATAGGCTGCTTCAGGTATGGATTTGCTTTGGTTTTATTTATTCAGTGAGAAGATAAAAAGGTAATATTCTATGAGATATTTACTTCATTGATGAAAACGAATTATTTATTTGTGATCAATGAATGGGAAGGAAATTATGGGAAATACTCGCGGTATTGAGTTGGTTACATTGTTTTATATGACTCAATTTTTGATAAATCTGATCTTTAGTTAGTATTCATTCTCAATTATATTTAATAGCATGTTTGAGAAATAGCATCAAAACTATGGCACTTCCATCTCTGTATTCTATCTTAGTCTTATTATTTATAAGTCTCTATTAGTTATGAAACTTAATACTCGGCAATTTATTGGCTATTGTAGGTTCTAGGAGGTAAGGCTAGAAGAAAGAAGTTGCTATCACCAAAGGGCATGGATGTGCGGCCAATGATGGAAGTTGTAAAAGGTGCAGCCTTTGATATTTTACAGGTAGCATCTGCATCACTGTAAGATGCTAATTGCTATTTAGTTCTGAAATTTTGTTTTTCTATTGTGTTGGGGGAAGAGTAATTAGTTCTAGCTTTCTTTAGGTGGCCGGGGGCTGTCCTGTATCCTTAAGGCCTGGTCGCTGGTTAGACTTGTACAGTGGCACTGGATCGGTTGGTATTGAAGCCATCAGCCGAGGATGTTCTGAGGTAGATCTACCAAGATTTTACATGATATTTTGGCTGTACAAAAGATCATCTTTAGATTCTTTCAATATCAGCCTTGGCAAGCATATAAAATGGTATAAGCACATAACAAATGTTGAATCAGCCTTCAATAAAGTTTAACTATTTTGCCTTTTCTTTTTTTCTTTAACTAGTGAAAATTCCCTTTTCTTTTTGGTATATTTCACAGAGATTCCTTTTTGACCGTTTGTGTTAATTCATAGGTGCACTTTGTCGAGATGGACCCTTGGGTTGTTTCCAATGTTCTAAAACCAAACTTGGAATGGACTGGATTTATGGATGTTTCATTTATACATACTGTTCGTGTTGAAAATTTCATAGAACGAGCAGAGCAATTTGTAGGTCTGTTTCATCTCCCTCTCTTTATCTCTTTCCTCCTATATGTTTTTATTAAGATAGCTCAAAGTTTTGAAACTCCTTGATGAAGTAACTTATCCCACATAGTTTACCTTTTCTCTGTCATCATGTATGGTCTGAAATACTTCCCAAAGGGTGTTATTCTCCTTGATCTTGTATCATTTCTTTTAGTCACTGTGCTAAAAGGATACTCGTCTTGGAAACTGCCTTACCTCTTTAGAATGTGTTTGAAGGATCACAATAATACAGAATATACACAAGATTAGCAAAGATTGAAAGATATTGTAGGTGCATAGAGGTTGTACTTGATTTGGATCACTTTTCTAGCGTGTTGATTATCTAGTAAAGTGTAGCCAAGTGTGGTCTAGCAGCCTGCAATAAGCCTGAAGAATATTACTGTAAATGCCCTGAACAAAGAGAGAACAAAATCTTTGATAGACACCTTAAACTCTAGATTCTAATAAACCACCTTCGTTTTAGGGTTAGGATTAAAATTCATAGTATTGTAATTGAATTTGATTGAATTAAGTTTTATTCATAAACTTGGCCCACCGTTAAATCCTTGGCTTGCATTTTTCCAGACTTCTTACTTCTAGATACAATATAAGAAAGAAAACATTGTTGAAACATATCAATTAGATACTAAAAATTGTTTGAGTGCTTTCTTTGATTATATTATCTAATTCTTTTAATCAAACTTCCTTTGGGTGTAGGTAAAGATGGGGCATTTGATTACATAAGTGTTACACCTCCGTATACAGCAGTGGATTATAGGGTACTGATGGGTCAAATTTCAATGTCAGCCTTAGTTGGAGAAGACACTTTTATTGTGAGTTATGATTTATTATTTTATTCTTTGCTTTTTATTATAATTTCTAATACATTTGTTTTGGTAATTTTTTCTTTCATCTTTCAATTTTTCATGCTCTAGGTAGTGGAGTATCCTTTAAGAACAGATATGCTGGATTCATGTGGATGTCTTGTGAAGGTATTTCTCAGATATCCTGTAGTTAGGTTAACCAAATGCTTTGTCCTCTCTAAAATAATGGAAAAAAAAATTATGATTGATGAATGCCTGCATTGCTTTTTGCCATGAAATTGTGTGATTAGCCATGTATGAATGTTCAGACATGGTACAAGGCTGGCTGCTCTCTCATCAAAATAAATAGTTTGCTGCTAAGGAACTATGATAACTTTCTGGTACTGAAGTGCTTCAAATTTGAAATTTAATTGAACATTATTTCTGATGAGATGGAACAATTTGCTATCTTTGATCTAAAGCAGAGATGTGGCCTTAGCATGCCAAACCAATTGATTTTGTATGTGTCACTGAATTGAGGTCGGTTTGTAATATGGATTTTTGTTGTTTATATGGGAAAAAAAAATGTTGCAGATAAAGGATCGACGATTTGGCCGGACACATCTAGCAATTTATGGACCTGAGTGGGCGCAGAAGAGGAAAAAATCAGTTGAGACTCTTCAAACAGTAGTAACATAAGTTTACAAGCAAAGCTCGACGGTGTGATCTGAGGTTAATTAATTTAGCAGTGGATACTTTTGAATGTCTCTAAATTCTATATCTTGAAGTTCTTAAACACAACTCTCTCAACTTTGGGTTATGCTCTTGCCACTCTGTTCTAATGGATCCTCATGGTGATTTGGGGTTACTTTGGCACCATTTGCAAAACATTTTGTGGTTTATATTTAATTATTTTGTGTGCATTGTTTGCATTTCTAATAACAACATTGTGGTTTTTTTTTGTTGTTTTGGCAGGTCAGTTGCATTATGTTTCTTGGATGCCTAATGACCATAAGGAGATTGAGTCAAACTCTGTCTATCAGGATGATATTCTCAAGATTGTAAGAAGCCTACAAAATAATCTGTACTTAGTGTAGTTGATAAGTAGATATTTGTGGCTTGTATACGCTAACTGTACAATTCATTGAAGTGGAACATTATTGACAGATGTTGAACTTCACGGTTCCAATTACAATACAAACTTTTGATGTCCCTCTTTGACAGGAGGAGAAATACCATTTTTCTTTGAATTTGTTGAAGCATATTAAGCAATGATTGTGGTGTGGTGTTCAAATAATTCTTGATAGAGTGACATTTGATGGCGACTTTGTCAGTAGAAAGAAGGTCAAAAGCATCCCAACTAACCCTACCTGCTGCACTAATCTAATTAGCTTTCTTAAATCACATTTTTTGGCACCTATACTACAATGGTTTCTGTTTGTAGAATGGACACTGGAATTTTCAAACTCAACATGCATACATTTTAAATGTCTATCTCGTATCCTTATAGGAAATGATTTGTATTCAAAGATACTGTAGTTGAGACTACATATCCTTGATAAAGGAAGGGGATGTTGATTTGACAGGTAAGATGGACCACCTCTATTGAACTTTTGAGTTTAAACGAGGAATTCTGTCACTTTTTATTCATTTCTTTGTAGAATTTTTCTAGGCTAAAGGAACTTGCTTACAGAACAAGAAAAACTTGGAATGACTCATATGTTCTGAATTAGGTTGATAATTGTACTTTCGAATTCTTCAAACTTTATCAACATTATATTGACTCGAATTAAATGTTTTGTTTTATGTTGGGTGGAATTGTTCTGTTTCTTTAAGGATTAGACTGAGGATTCTGTTTCCCGAGTTTACTACGTTACTAATTATCTTAATTCCTTAGTATTTGTGATTTGGATAATGTAAATTTAGTGTGAGCACTCTTCCCTTCCAGAAATCTAAAATTCATGATGTATTTTCAAGTTCTAATAGTTAATTTTACTGTTGTGCTCATGGTTTACGATATTCAGTCTGCCTATCACTATTCTTCCTAGGTATTATATGCTTCTTTCTTCTTTGTTTTGGTCTTTGATCCTTTGTTGGTGATAGTGGGCATTGGGTCCATACAAGTAAATTTCTTTAGAGAATTCCTAATAAATTGGTATGCATGAACCAACTGTTGAGGGAAGAAATGTGACCTTTAGTGGACCCTACATTTGTCACATGCTTATCAGTTGTCCCCAAAAGTACCATTTAATTACTTGTCTTCAGAAGGCGTCCGAAACTAAAGATGATGATTTGTTCATAAAATCATCTGTCTCTGAAATTGACAGTTACTTGTTCTGTCCCTTTGTAAGCAGAGACAAGGTGTCTTTCTGTGAAGATCTTCTTATGAATATACAATTAGGATGAAAGCAGTCCTATTGGCATTACTTTGGAGCGTCAAGCTACAAAATTGATTGTAGATCTGTTTGGTGAATGATTATAACTGATTTAAGCTTTATTGGTGAGTAACTATTTTGAGTTTGATTGTATGATACACTTTACTGCCAAGCTATTAATATTTGTGGTGATTTTTCTTGTGATGTCAGGATATAACTGGTCCATTTTGTGACAGTGATAACTTTTATAATTTTTATAAGAATTAGTACTTGTTCTCTTCTGTTACTCAATTCTGTAATGAAAATATTGATGGGGCTTAAGAATTGTGTTTTTCAATTTCTAAATATACTATCTTTTTCATTGTCTGGTGACTTTTTAGCTGTTGTTGCTCTACTTTACTGCATTTTTGTTGATTGTATTCCATAAATTCACAGTGCCATGCGAATCTTCTAATTCTTTAAAGCTTCAAGGTTTTGCAGATCCATTGCATAAGAATGGAGCTTCTTCATAGCGTGATAATCTCATCTTTTTTTCTGAGAATGACATTGATTTGTGTGTGTAAGCACGCACACTGCAGCAGGGTTAAGGAGAGACTTCATGGCATGTTACATATATTTCTTTGGGAGAGTGTATGCTGTCTTCTACGGACGAATGCTATTCTAAATCTGGAAATACATTGGCCAGAATTAGTTTATTCTTTGCATAACAGTTAAATCAAACACTGACCAAGCTGGGAAAACAGTATTCCGGGCAAAGCTAAAACCTGCTTTTTGACCTTTTCTTTCAACAATTCTCATATTCTTGATGCAATCCTCTCTGTTTCTGTCGGTTTCTCATGAACAGATGCCAGTGCTTAAACTATTTATCTCGTGCATCCACTTGAACAGAGACAACGATCAGATCATTTGTTTTAAGGTTTTTTGTTGAATTATCTCTTGACCCAGAAACCTAAATGATTATATATTTATGTTATCCCTGGCATGTAAGTCTGTTTTTTTTTAAATGATTTGTTACGTGAATTCAAAAAAATTTATTCAACTGTTGATTTTTGGAGTATTTGAAGACAAGACTAAGAAATCAAATTTATTTTAATAAAATATATTAAATTATCACTCAATTTAAAATTTTGCGGGTTAAGGCCCACTTAATAATATATAAATTATATATCAAATTGTCACTTACAGGCACAAGCTCCTATGTATTTGCAAAGATTGAAATCAATTTTGTGTAGGGGGAAATAGCTAGGCCCTTGTATGTTTGCTGCATAAAAATGCACGACGCAAAGCAAGAAAAGGGTGCTACAAATGGACCCGCTTAGCAAGTAAAGCAACAAGGGCAACAAACTTTTATGTTTTGTTAGTGCTGCTTCTGTTCTTCCACCTTTAAATAAGACCAATCCCTTGTTACCCGCCAAGTTAAAAACATCTTAAAATACTTCGTCTTGCACAGCTTTCTCTTTCCATCTTGTCTTCTTTCTTATTTCATTCATATGCGTATTTCTCTCCTGAAATCCAGCATGTTTTTTAGTTCCTTGTTCTCTGTTTTGAATGTTCTGCCATCATTCTTCATTGAAAGTTCATAGGAGATAAATAAGCTGGTGACAGTTATATATGGGGAGAGGTGGCTGGGTTTTGAGGTTTCTATTTGGAGGGGTTGTATTTTTTGGGATTATTTGGCTTTTGTTTGCTGGAATCTTGGCAAACCATGCAAGAAAAACGACAACAATTTCAGTCCCATCAGCTCAAATTTTCAATAATTGGAAGTTGATTGCCAGAGAGAAGCAGAAGCATCATTCTCATCAGGACATGGATTTCAACTATGTGAGCAAAAGAAGAGTACCCAATGGACCTGATCCTATTCACAACAGGTACATACTTCTCTCCTATTTCATCTTCCCCGACAAATGCAGACAGAGAAAAATAATCATCTTGATGATTAGTCCAATTCTCCATGGCTTGAAATTACACATTTAACATCTTTATGCCAATAACAAACTGAAAATTGATGCTCATACCTCCCTGAGTTTTTTTTTGGTGGGGGGTGGGGTGTGTTGTGTGTTAGGGGAGGGATTATTATAAAAGGAAATGCATAGGTGAATCTTTGTTGTATATAAAATATTATATCTGGTAAGTAAAGAGAGACATCATAAACTCATTTTAAACGCATGGAAGCAGAAAATGGTTGTTACTCTTTAACTAAAGCGTCTTTAACCTCAATCTTTCTCTTATTTTGATGAAATAAAGACATTGGGGACAGAATTTGACCACTTTAAATCTGCGGAGGGAAGAAAACAGTTTCTTTCCTCTTCATTGGAATTCAAATATTCAAATGATTGTTGTAAAGAGAAGATCTCATTATATTTCTGTTAGAAACTGCTTTCTGGCAACAACTTTCTACTTTGTCCTTAAGCCACTAATTATATCATTTCTGCTGCTTCTTCAGGAGAGCATCAAAGTCCAGACAACCACCAGGTAGAATCTGATTCACGAGAGGAAGAAGAAACTTCAAATTTCGTAGAAGACGACAGTTTTTCACATTTTCAATGCTTTATCAACCCTTAGAAAATCAAGAAACAGACATGTATTACACTATTCAAACTTTGTTATGGCCAGAAATGTGTTGTGCTCTTTCCAATTTTGCTCTGTTCCTAAACCAGACTGCTGCATGCTTCAATCCTGTAGCTTGTAAAGTTAATTACTGGTTAAAAGTTTTGGAGAATTTTTATGTGGGTACTGAAAGAATCTCATCAGCTTCATCACCTGTTAAAAAAGTACAACAACTTTAATTTGGAGGAAACCCAGAAGAATTTGGTTTCATTTTCATTTCAGTTTTTGCACGAAAAAACCAGAAACCAAGCAGATAATAAATGAAAAATTGGAACTGTGTTCAAGAAAATGTTGCACTATCCGTACATTATAGTAAGCTTTATCTGAAACTTGCAGAATTTGATCTCTGTATGATTTTCTTTCCACTGGATTGGTTTTGGTTTCCGCTTTCATGCTAATGACTGCCATTTTGCTCCACATCCAAATAGGGCAAATGCCCATTGACTAAAGCTGATCAAATCTGGATTGATGGAAATAAAATCTGTCTGATCAAGCTGATTAAGAACACATTCGCATGGAATTTCCATTCTTTCAATAAAGCAATTACCCATGTTGATTTTGCCGAATCATGGTTCAAGGAAATTACCATTTGGTTTATGAAATCACCAATGTGAAAACAGAGCAAAGCATTCAAGCAGTCATATCTGGTCATTGCTTTAATTGTTTCACTTTGCCTTATTTTAAGAATTCTTTGCTTCTTTTTTCCATTTTTATTTCTGTTTTTTCTGATTTGATTTTGAATGGTTCGAGAAGAAGCAGCAAAGACTTGGTCCAAAGTAAATTGAAAAGCCTTTTTGTTGCATGGGAGACAGACTCTCTTCTCGTGCAGTGCTTCTGCTTCTTCAAAGTAATTTTTTTCTTAATGATAGCACGCCCCCAAGGACTCGTATCATTCTTTGTTAAAGTAAACTTCAATGGTTAAGTGTGTTTCTTGAAGCGCTTTACTCCAAGCGTTTTTGAAGAACAACATCTTTTCTAAAGCACTTCCAAAAGATATTTGGAAAACATACTTATCAAAGTGCTTCTTTATAAAATCACGACATAAATGTTAGATACTTCTCTCAAAAAACATGTAAAATCAGTGCATTTTTGCTCTGCAACATTGCAAAATGTAAACGGAAATGCAATGGACTGGTGATGATAAGCGCATTCAGACGATACTCGATTCATTTCATCAGCCAAATGCTACAATGTGATGATATCTGCAGACTAGAATGGCCAAATTCAATTTTCAATTTCAGAATCGAATGTTATTGTTATAATATTTCTCTAATATGAACTGATCTTGGAATTTGCTCACTCCTAGTTGTTGCCGGAACTAACAGTTTCATCCGTCGGCAGAAATAAGTAGTAAACGTTTGGCTGTCTTCCAAAGCAGGCAACAAAACCATTAGCATGCTTCTGAAAACAGAACTAGTTCTGCTGAATTCCATAGCCCCAGACTGGTAATCATTCTGTGTTTTGTAGAATGGGATTTAATCATGATAAGCACAGAGAAAATATACAACAAATGATCCTTTATACTAATATTGAATTCTGTTTCAAGCTTCATTCCTCTTTCCAATCAAATTCGTAAGGCTAAGAAACAGAATGAGAGGCATAGAAAAGTACCAAGGAGCATCAGAAACTGTCGACAATAATACAAATTTCAAACCAGTAGATTTCTCAACATGCAAAGTCAAAGTTTGTAAAGTTTATTGTATGATACAGGTGTATAATATAATAAATTAGGAAATGCAGGGGAAATGGAAATCCAACTATTCCCATCAATGGTATTTGATGACTTACCACCAAAATGTAGAATTTCCGTTACCATTTTTTTTAGTCCTGTCTTTACACTGATTCAATATCTTGCCTGATCAATGGAAATACGTCGTACTGTTCTGAGAAACCTTGTGCTTCGCCAATGGTATTCAATGATTGATAAACTTGGTACATAGACCATCTGTCCTTGGACCTAGAAACCAAACAATTACTAGCAATTTCCAGAAACTGAAAAATTTCCTCGGCATATCCTTTTCCACTGAGAGACTTGTCAATAGCATCATTGTTTCCGCCAGAACATGACAGCTGATTCACCCAATCCACCACATTTCCCTTCAATCCTTCCTCTGCATTGCTGATTTCAAGCAGCTTTCGCCCAGTCGCTAACTCAAGAAGCACGACACCAAGCGCATGCACATCTCCCTTCAGTGAAGCAACCATTGCGGTAGAGTATTCCGGAGCTGCATAACCAAATTCACCTAAATTCCCATTGATAAAACTACGCCCATCCGAGTAGTCATAAGCGAGGTAAATCCAAAATCCATTATCCTTGCGTCAAAATCCTCATCGACAAGATTGACATTGAAGCATATGTTCGGTGCAAGAAGGCAGGGTGGCACCCGTTGTGAAGCCAAGCTAGACCTCTAGCTGCACCCAAACCAATTCTAAATCTTGTCGGCCAATCTAGTTCAGTACCATTTCCACGCAGCAAAGAATACAAAGTTCCATTCGACATGTACTTATACACCAACAGTTTCTGCTCCTCAACAACAAAGAATCCCATAAGGGATGTCAAATTTGGATGCCTAATTGTCCCAATCGGTTCATCTCATTACGAAACTGCTTCTCCCCAAGCTGACTAGTATTTAAGCCGCTAGACGGCAAGCACTGATCCATCAGGAAGCATGGCCTTATAAGTAGTTCCTGTCCTAGTCGAAATAATCACATTTTCGGCACTAAAATTGTTTGTAGCCGTCATTAGATCAGCTAATATAACTCTCACAAACAGTTTTCGAAACAAAAAAACTTGAGCAAGTTCGTGAGACCTCAATCTTTCCGCCCAACGACTATCATCATCTCTTCCAATTGCATATCCTCTTTTCCTTCTCTTAACCCATTTCGAACGGTACCACCACCACCACAGACCAAAAACCAACGTCACTGATGCCGCGGCACCAAAAACTCCGACAGAAATGATGATTGCAAGATTCCTCTTGCTCAATCCTCCACACTTAGATCCTGAGCGCCCCCAACAAATTTTACCATTGCCAGCAAAATCAACTTTGTCGAACCCATTAGACGCAGCGATTGTTCCTGTTACATCGTCATCTGCTGAGGAAAATTTCTGAACTCGCCCAGATTTTTCGAAGCCATTAAAAAACGAAGGATTCTTCCTGAGAGATCATTATATGCTGCAGAAAATGTCTGTAGTCTAACTAAATTGGACAATTGATACGGAATTGGTCCGTGAGACGATTATTGGAAAGTAAAGTATTCAAATAAATACAGTTTCCCAGTTCAGGAGGAATTGAACCTGAAAAGTTGTTATTGGAAAGATTTAAGAGAAACTAAATAAGGCAACCAATCTGGGCAGGAATCGTACCAGACAAATCATTAGCTGAGAGATGAAGGTGCTTCATGCTCCGACAGAACTGCAAAGCTTCAGGAACTTCTCCTGACAATTTCATTTCCCTGAATTCCAGGTTCAGTATCCGATTTTCGTTAACATTCCAGCACGAAACACCAACAAATTTGCAGATGTAACCAACTGAATAGTTTCCAAAACTCCATGAACTCAGCTTCCCATGACGATCATGTAGCAATTTCTTGACTCCTTCCAAGCATTTCATGTCATCTTCTACCACAGCTGATGATACAAAACTAGAAAAATTCATTTGGGTTAACATCAAAACAAAAAAAACTAAGATTTCCAAACAGTTTATAAGTTGGATTAAACTCTTCATGGCGAACCAATAACTGAAAACAAGAGTCAGATTTTGTGAAGTCACAAAATAACTTGATTCATTACATGAAAACTTTGATGCATGTAACAATGTAATAGTTGCTCAAATTGCTTTTGTTGTTGTGCTTTTGACCGTGATTTTGATGATTACCGCTCCTTTGACCAAAAGAAACATAACTTAAGGCGATTAATTAAGTGCTTTTGACCTAGAATTTGGAGGAAATTGCAGTAGATAGACCTTGATAGTAAGCAAATTCAATAAACACGGCAGTTTATAACTTATCTTTCTCTTTTAAATTTGACTTTCTCCAATATCCACTTCAGGGTTAGTCCATGACCTCTCTAAAGAAAATAGATCCCTGCTTCGTTCCGTCATCCAACCCAATGGATCATTGAGACTCATTTTCAGTAGAATCTTCTGTATTCACAGGTTCCATCCTTCCCATTGCTTCTCCATAAATGTTCAGGTCTGAATTTTCAATGAAGGTTTTAAGCAAATTCTTTCTTAATTATCTTGTATGACTAACATTCATATTCAAACTATTACTTGAGTTGAGATCATAGTCAGCTAATTTTTCAAACTTCATACTCATATGCGATTATTACCCAATTATAACGGATCATAGTCAACTAATTGTTCATATGCAAATTAATCTTTAATATTTTTTAAGCTTATGATTTGATTAATATCGACATTATCTATATAACTGTTTTAGTTTCATGTAATATCCTCGAAGGAATAGACCATTGATAGGTGTGCTTGCCATAGAAGCCAAAAATCAAAGTCTGAAAGAAAATTTCTTTAATTTATTATTATTATTATTAGAAATTTTACTTGTTACACCATTTTGTCATTTCTTCGGTCTTGTTACAAAAGCTAGAAGTTAAAGTCAAAGAAAAATTACTTTAATTTTTTTTTATATAAATTTTCCCACCCATATATTACAAATAGATCTTAGAACCAATTGTATCGTAAAATTTAGATATATATATATATACACACACACACACATTTTTGTAATTAATTGTAAAAATTTTTAGGATTAACGTGATGACAATTATTTTATTTTGTATTTATTCAATTACTATCCTCTAATTTTTATAAAATGAGATTTTGTAATGTATTATATCTCAAAATTCTATATGCAAATCGTTGTAGATATGAGTATAGACTTTTGATTTATATACAACCAAAATTGTTCCGAATTGAAGTGATGTCATTAGGGATAATGATATTGCATGAATGACATATTTTGTTGCTGTCACTGATTAGTATATAATGCTAATAGTTGGGTGACGAGTCTCATACCATAAAAGCATGAACATGGGTGATATGTTAGAAACATGTTACTGAATGTGACCCAACGAAATAAATCACATAGGTGATTATAACATAATCGTACTAGTGTATCACTAGTTTTTTAAATTAAAACATTATGACTGTCTTTCAGATTGAGGTACATCGTTCACTTGTGTATATTGCACTAAACTAGCCATGCCTGGTAAAAGAAACTTGATGGTAACGTGTTTTCATTGTTTGAGGATAGGTGATGATCAATATAGAATCTGTGAATTTAGATATATGAGCTTGAAATCCTATGTAAGATCATTATACACGTGAATAATAATTTTAGTCAAAGTACGCAATTTCTAAAAGTGAGTTATACAATACACAAATTATGTATATAATTAAGTTTATGATCCTGTTGAAGATACTATGATTCGTATTTAAGAGTCAATAGTTGATGGAGTTTACTATAATAGGTTTATTCCAAATTGCATTCTTCAAACTCACTAAAAACCGGTGAGGTTTGGTACATATAACGAGTACGAGCTCATTTGAACAGTGACAAACCGGCCCACGAGCCTTAATAAATTAAACAAAAAATTATTAGTAAAATACGTGGGGTTAACTAGTGGAGAAAAATTAAGTTTGCATTGTATAGTACTTTTTCTTTTGTCACAGTCGTAGTTGTATTTAGAATGGTTTCTAGGTATTCAGTATTGCTTCATGGGAATACATCATGAGTTAAACATTTGAACCATTTACATCAAGAGTTTAATGGCTTACGACAGAAATGTAGATCTCTGCAACCATTTTTTCGTGCTTGGTCCCGTCTTTAAGCTGATTCAGTATCTTGCCTGTGGAAAATTAGCGGAAACTCATCATACCGCTCTGAGAAACCACGAGCTTCGCCAATGGTATTCAATGATTGATAAACTTGGTACATAGAGCATCTGTCCTTGGGCCTCGAAACTACACAATTACATGCAATTTTCAGAAACTGCAAAATTTCCTCGTCATATCCTCTTCCGCAGAGAAACTCGTCGATAGCGTCCTTGATTCTGCCAGAAATTAAGAGCTGATTCACCCAATCCACCATATTTCCCTTGAATCCTTCCTCGGCAGTGTTGATTTCAAGCGGTTTTCGGCCAGTCACTAACTCAAGAAGCACAATACCAAGTCCATACACATCTCCTTTCAGCGAAGCAACCATTGTGGTAGAATATTCCGGAGCTATATAACCAAATTCTCCTAAATCCCCATTGATAAAACTGCTCTCATCTGAACAAGTCACAAGTGGGGCAAATCCAAAATCCATTATCCTTGCGTCAAAATCCTCATCGACAAGAATCACGTTGGAGCATATGTTCTGATGCAAGAACGGAGGCTGCCACCCGTGGTGAAGCCAAGCTAGACCTCTAGCTGCACCCAAACCAATCCTAAATCTTGTCGGCCAGTCTAGTTCAGCACCATTTCCATGCAGCAAAGAATACAAAGTTCCATTCGACATGTACTTATACACCAAAAGTTTCTCCTCCTCAACAACGCAGAATCCCAGAAGGGGTGTCAAATTTGGATGCCTAAGTTGTCCTAAACGGTTCGTCTCAGTACGAAACTGCTTCTCCCCAAGCTGACAAGTACTAAGCCGCTTGACGGCAAGCATTGATCCATCAGAAAGCATGGCCTTATAAGTAGTTCCTGTCCTAGTCGAAATTATCACATTTTCGGCACCAAAACTGTTGGTTGCAGCCATTAAATCTGCTAATTTAACTTTCACAAGCGTTTTTCGAAACAAAGAAACTTGAGCAAGCTTGTGAGATCTCAATCTTTCCGCCCAACTGCTATCATCATCACTTCCAATTGCATAACCTCGTTTACTTCTCTTAACCCATTTCAGATAGTACCACCACCACAGCACTGACGCCGCGGCGCCAAAAAATCCGGCAGCAATTATGATGGCAAGATTCCTCTTGCTCAATCTTCCGCACTTTGATCCTAAAGGTCCCCCACAAAGTTCACCATTTCCAGCAAAATCAGCCTTGTCAAACCCGTTAAAAAACGAAGGAATTGTTCCTGTTATGTCATTATTTGCTACAGAAAATTTCTTTATTCGTCCTAAATTGGACAATTGGTTAGGGATTGGTCCTGTGAGATGATTATTGGAAAGAACTAAAGCATTCAGATAAGTACAATTTCCAAGATCAGGAGGAATTGGACCTGAAAGGTTATTGCTGGAAAGATCAAGATGCACTAAATAAGGCAACCAACTGCATAACTGGGCAGGAATCGTACCAGAGAAATCATTAGCCGAGAGATCAAGTTTCTGCATGTTCTGACAGAATTGCAAATCTTCGGGAACATATCCTGACAATTTCATTTCCCTTAATTCTAGGTTCAGAATCCGATTTTCCTTGTCATTCCAGCACGTAACACCAGCAAATTTGCAGATGACACCAATTGAAGTGTTTCCAAAAGTCCATGAACTCAGCTTCCCCTGAGGATCACGTAGTGATTTCTTGATTCCTTGCAAGCATTTCACATCATCTTCTGCAACAGCTGATGATACAAAACTCAAAAAATTCATCTGTGTTATAATCATAACTAAGTAAAAGATTTCCAGACAGTTTATAACTTGGATTAAACTCTTCATGGAGAACCAACCAATACGCAAAAAAAGAAGAAAAAAAGATACACAAAAAAATATGAACTTAATTCAATCCAATGATGTTTACAGGACTAAGAAAAGCAACTTGCTGGGATGGAGGAAAACCATGGCCATAAACCCAAAAGGAATAATCCCGTTTATGCGTAAACGTTTAGAATGGTGCTGACATTGACTTCAATATTTCTGCGTGAGCAAATAGCAATGCGACCACCATGGAGACTCGTGTTGCGTGCATGAAATAATTGCTTTTTGCTGGTGCTGTGAAGTGCCTTCTGGTAATTTTGCCGACGATGAGTGTGATGTCGATGATTACTGCTTGTTTGACTGAAACGGAGATAGTTTAGAGTTGTGGATTAACTAAGTGCTATTGACCAAGAACTTGCGGACAGGTCCATGAACAAGAGAGTAGTTGGACTCTGTGCTAAAAAATTATTAGTGTAATTAAATACATGTACATTATCTATATGAATATTTAATGCTTTGGGTGCCATATGTTATCTATCCAAGGAGATTTTTCCTAAATGAACAGCCAATCAAATTATTGGGATTTGAGTTTGCACGTGATATTTACTAATCTTCCACCCATCCTTTTTTTTAATTTCTTTGACTATCTTCTTGTCTTATTTGATAAACAGTGGAAGGTTTTTGCAGCCATTATTATGATATAAAATAAAATAAAAATATTTTATTAAATAATTATAAAAAAATTAAAACAAAAATAATAACTTTATTTATAACTACAACTTGTGTTAGTATTTTTTTTAATTAATTTATCATTAGTTATCGATGAGAGAATTATTCTTATTTAATCAACATTTTTGGATTAAATTTAAGAATAAATTATTTTGGTATATACATATACATTAAAATACAATAATAATTTTTAATGTCATAATTATTTGTTGGCAAGTTGTAGGTAGGGTCTGGAGTTGGTGTGCTCCGAAACTATGAATTCTAAGTGCCCACTTGGGCTTTAAGCCCAACCATTGCTTCCCTTCCAGTCCCACCCAACACACTGCACACGTGTACCAGCATTTCCAAAGGAAAACGATTGTTGTGTGAAGCTACTACTTCCATTTAAAATGAAGGGCGACTTTCACAAAGAAAGTTGGAAATGAATTCTTGCCCGATGACTTTGGGCTTCGGGCTTTTAAGTGCTTCCACCAAATATAATGAATCGGATATATACAATATTTTTTGAGACTGATCTAACTTTCTTTATTCTTGATTTTTTTGACTGTTTCACTTCGCATGATTCTCTTGAAGTGCATGTGAAAGTACTTTCTAATTTGTGTAAAAAAAATTGAAAGTGCTTTTGAGAAGCACTTTTGTTTTAATTCATAATCCGTAAATAATTTTCGATTTAATTTACCACAAATTATTACATCCACGTGGCAGATGTGAGTTTTCAAATTTTAAAAATTGAAAATCGTGCCTTAACCGCGCCTTTCAACTAGAAAGTAATCATTATCAAAATCTTCAGCCGGGGCCACAATTGTTGAGCGCCTAAATTTCCAGTCTCAACGACGCCGTTCTCATTTTCCAACCAGAACTCTCTTTTCCTAGCTGGGCCCGGACCTCCCAACAGATGAAAATCTGTTTGTGGGCAATCAGGTAATTACATGTTCATCTTTCAGTTCTTAACTGACACGGTCTGTTAAATTTGCTCTAAAACCCTTCAAAAGCTCGCCCACGCCCATTTCTCCATATATGGAAGAATCAGAGGTTTCAGAGGTTTTTTCTTTGCTTTCTGACAAAATTCCAGAGTGTTTTTGGTTTTTGAAATTGTCGTAATGTGTTTGTTGTTTGCGGTTTTGTAGAAAATGGTGGCACTGAAGAAGGCGTACGCGGACATAATTTTGAACACGGCGAAAGAGGCAGCAGCTCGGGTAATGGTTTCGGAGCGCAAAGCGGTGCGTTTTGAGAAGGATCTGAATATCTTCAAAGTCGAGGCGCTTCGTTTGCTTGTACGCTTGAAACAAATGATCGATTCAACGGTAATATACTAAAAATAAATTGAAATTCAAATCGAATGCTGCTGATTTGGTTTTGTTGTTCTTTTCGTAATTGTTTTATGTCAGGTGCTTTGTTCTGCGTTGATATTTGAGGATAATGTTTATGGCTCGAAATGGAGTTTTCTGTGCTGTTTCGAAATCAGGTTTAAAATGTAGGTTAGATTTCGGAATTACGATTGTTTCTGGTAGTTCGCCCTTTTTTTTTAATATTTACTGAGTTTAAATTTAGGAATAATCTGTTGATGCCCGAAAGATTGGGTGAAAATGTTGATTTGGAGTTTACAATTCAGTGTTGGCAGAATTGAAACTACTTTCAGCAGTAATTTCTGATAATGTTAATTGGAGCCTGAAGTGTTGCAATGTTATAGTATGTAATCTCTATTTATTTTAGTTTCTTCTGAAAATGTTTAATTTGTAAAATTCTTATTATATGTTTTTTTTTGTTAAATTTTGATTTCATAATTAGCTATTGATTCTAAGATTTTTAATTTACTGTTGTTGTTTTACTAGATTTATTGACTTTTGTTGTACTTCTAGTCTTTTCTTTGATTTTGATGCGTGCAATTGTGCATATTTTGCTTTGCTTCAGAAACTAGATAGCGAGCTTGTTAGAATTGAGGCATAAGGTGCAGATTGGTGAGCATGCTCTTTATTTGTGCTTATTTACATGTATTTCAACTATAAAATAAAATTCTGAAGTAATCAAACTTACTAGAGATATCAGTGTTGTAGTATTGAAGAACATCATGAAGTTCTGTAGAATATCCTGCTTTGATATACTTTTTCTTAGAGATTGTATGCCATTGATACTGTGTTGACCATGTTTACTTCTTTACAGACAAAGGAAGCTGAGGTAACATCCTTGACCCAGCAAAGAAAAATCAATGAGCTTGAAGGGCAACTGCATGAGGCAGAGGATGTTGTAACAGATCTCAGGTCGGAGTTGAGATGGGTTAGGGATAAATTAGAGAAAACGAGGAAACATCAACTGCAGCCTCAGAATGGACATATTAAAAAGGAAGATACATATCCTGGCAAAAATGGGACAGTTGAGACAGTCATACCCTCAATTTCAAACTCACAACTTGAAGCTGTGACTACTTCTGAAGTGGAGAACAACCCATTAAATCTGAGAATTTTGGATAATAGGAACTGCAGCACCACGCAACAAACAGAGAATTTGAGTGTTACTCATTTGGGTAACAATGATGATCATACTCCCAACTTATCCTACACAATTGTGAGAGGCAAGGAGCCTGATCTATACAGGAATGGATACACTCAGAGAATTTGTGCAGTTGAGAGAAATTCGCTCAACAGGAAATTGCCTCTATTGGGCAGTACAGATTGTCAACACACCATTGTAAAGAATGAAATGATGATTGAATCAAGTGATAAGGTTGTAGGAAACTGTACTGCATCCTCTCCTAAGACAAAAAAAGTAGACATGGAAAAGAAATATTCTGGGGCAGAAGTAAAGAAGCCCGTAAATGTTCTCACATCAAGAAGGAAGACTTGTTTTGGGAAAGCCAAAGCAGCCATATGCAGGCCTCATCCTGGTTATCCTAAGAAATCCTCTCGCTTATATTCTGCTCCTTCTCATTGTAAATCATTCCTGGTCAATACCAACGTTAGATCTGAGGTAATTGTGCATACTTTACCTTTGTTCAAGGCTGGCAACATGGATAATGCAAAAAATTTTAGTGACTTAGATGGAAACTTGCCGCACAAGAGAAGATTTAATGAAGAGGAGATTAAGATCAGTCAAAAAGGGAAAGAAAATGTGAGCGTGCAGTGTGGGGATGCCTCTGCTACCTCATTCCTGTCTCCTGATCATCTCATCAAACCTTGTCAGCCATCTTCTGTTATTAACCAAGGCATGCTTTATTCATTTTCCATAAGTGGGAATGTTAAATCTGGTGATGATGGATTGAAGACAGCTGTAAATGAAGCAAAGATGAAGCCATTGTCCCATTTGGATCCTGGGTCGACATTAATTAGAAGTGGTGTGGCAGGATTGAATAATGTTACTGCAAGTGTCAAGGCACCTGATAAATCTAAACTTGTTTGGGAAACTGAAGAAAAGGATAAAGAGTTCAACGACAAGTCTGCGTTGGTAAAACTAGATGGCGATGCAGTTGAAGATTCAATGGCTGTATGTCCTGAGTTGAGCTGTGAGGTGGTCAATGTGCCAGTAGAACTTTCTGACATAAAAGATGCCAAATCATCTATAGATTCTGATGGATCTCCCGGTAAACCAGATTTTAATAGGGTTCTTAAATACACTTTCCAGAGAAAACGCAAGAAAGAGTCCATGAGAAACGCTGGAGAAAACACTTCTCCTGACAAGACCATTATGAAGAGGAGGGCAGCAGAGAAACAAAATGGTGCACAAGAACCAGAAAAATCTACCTTCATAAGTGAATCATCTAGGGACAGTCGTCAAATGGCTCAGGTTGCCCTTCAGGTCAGTTCCCTCTACCCATTCCCTGTATCCTTTAGAATGCATCTAAAATATCATAACTTCCATGATTTCTTGTTTCATTGAAGAAATTCAATTATGTAAATATCTGAATGAAGATTTGTATGAACTAACTGATGCTCAGTTCAAATTTGGCTCTAACATGCAATGCCAATAACCTTATGATTTCTTGAATCCAAGATGTAGAGCTCAATGGTTTTCTAATCCATGCATGTTTTTATGCATTATTGCAAAAAAAAAGCCATTTCTGATTCCATTATATCATTCACTTTTTGTGCAGCTTATTTCTTTATCGGGAAGAAAATGGTGATATTACAGGCAACTGTTATGCACAACTTCAACCTATGGAGAATGTGGAACATGATTGGTAATCCAAAAAACTCATCTTATCGTATTCTTCAGAAAAGGTCTTAACCTGACAATGCTGGCTGCATGGCATATGAAATACAAAGATTACCTAGTAACTTTAGCATTCTCATTCACTCTTCCATTTCCATTACTTTCTGCTGTTTCATTTCAATTGGAAAAATTTATATCTGCAACAGTTGCCCTCACTGGTCAACGACTGGTATAGTTATTAAAAATATGAGTGATTATGTAATAACTGGTATTATATCGTGGCAGCATAGTGTAATTTACTCAAAGATTTGTTGCTTCTTATGTACGTTTTCTACATCATGTTTTACTGCTGAGATGTTGCCAGGTAAAGTGGGAAAATGATTCTTCCTAAGTTATGCCAAGAATAAAACATGAAGAGCAACGTTGCTCCTCTTTCAGGGACCATTTTATTTTTTATTCTATGTAATCTTATGGTGTCCTCTTCCCAACTTTCTTTTGGTCAGGTACCTACCCAAAAGGGAATAATTTTTGTCCGTTGATTTACATGCCCAAAGAGGGAATGATTGAAAAGAAAAGAAAGACGTGTGAAGTACAAAGGGTAGTTTGATTTATGATTTAATTACATTTTTTAAGGAAATTCCAAATAAAATTATCGTATTTCATTTTGAATTTCTGAATATATAACATTTGAGTTACAAATCCAATCTATTTTGCTCTATCCAAGTCATGGTGAATTAATTAATTCTATTTTCTAAAAAGATTACCTTTGTTATAATAATAATAATAATAATTCACCGTTTCATTGATCCGGTGTTGATAAATGGGACAAGGTGGGGTTATTTTCTGATGATACCTGTGTGGAAGCAGGCGTGCTTTGTGGACTGTGACGTTTCTTTCCATTGCTCTTTATCATCCGGCAATGTACTGTTTGTCAATCAGCTTTTACATCTGCTTCTGCTTTCCCAAAAGCATGCTGGTTGCTTATTTTTCAATGGGAAGAATTCCCACTTGGTTATATCCACTTACTGCACACGTATTTCCCAAAAAAAAATCCATTAAAATCTAATAAAATTCAGTTCTGGGTGTAGATTTTCAGGTAAAGTTCAACATTACTCGCATAAATTAACTTCTTATAAAGAGTGTCTTAAGTGTTGTTTTAGCTCACTCAGCAAATGCAATTGCCAATGCACGCCAAGACCAAAAATATGCAATCATATATAGTAACTTGTAATAATTCAGTTTTATGTATTTAATGTTTTCTTGTCTCCCTTACTCTTCACTACACTTTTAATTTTGATCAGTCACGTTCTCTGATCATCGCCACTTTTCCCTGATCATCACAGCTGGTCCCTCCCTGTGGACCCCCCAAAAGCACGAACGATTGTCCTTCAAAGATTATCTATAAACCCTATTGACCAACTTCAGAAGAAGATAGGAGGAGAAATTGATGGAGAAGAAGAGAGAGTTTGTGAGGAGGGATACAAAGGAAATAGAATTTGGAGATGAAAATCTGTACACAGTTTTGTTTACAGCAGGTACAGCTCTTTTAATGGTGGGATTAAAACGAGCTGTAATGATGGCTATCATTGAGCAATGGAGATTGTGGGTGTTCTTCATTCTCAATCTTGTGCTCTTGGCTATTTTCTTCACTTCCATGCACAACCCAGATGTTCATGATCAAGAAAGTGATGATAACAAGAGGAAGATCAAGAAATGTGGGGGTGAAAATGACGAAAACAAAGAGTGTGCATATTGGTCTTGTGATGAACAAGTTGAAGCAAAAAACAACTGCAAAAATAACAAGTTACAAAAAGAATTAAGGAATGAAAATGAACAAGAAAGCATAGAAGATGATATCGAAGAAGAAGAGCTTGAACCTCCTCGGCTTTCGAAAGAAGAGTTGAATGAGAGAGTGGAAGCATTCATTGCAACATTTAGGCAGCACCTGGTTTTAGATGCCAGAAAAGGTGAGAGAGAATTACAGTTCATTTAAATGCAGCAGAAACAACCTCAAAGTTTTGAAAGCCTAGGCGTTAGTGAAATTTGATGTGTATTTGAGATTGTAATTTACTCCAAAATTATGCAAGTGAATTCGTAATTCTTTTATCCAAGGAACTTTTGCATAATCTCTCCAACCTTCTGTGATTTAGCTTTGCTGGTACTGTTGTCAAATTGGCACATGCTCTTTAATATTTAGTGAAATATATTAATAGCTGATATTTATTGTTAATCATATAAATGATTAATAATTTTTAGTACAATACAATAGTACCAAAGGAAGAGTTAATTGTAGGTATGTGGAAGGCTGTGTCTGGGTTTTATGGATCAACGCAAGGATGAGAATGTCTCTGCATTGAAGAGAAACCCCTTCCCGTCCATGCCGAGAATCACACAGCCATTGCAGAGAATTGCATCAAGACAAGTCCTCTGAGATAAACTAAAAATGAAAAAGAAATTGAAGCAGAAGAAGCAGCAGCCGCGAATAGGGTATCAGAATTTATGCAGGTTGGTTACTGCATTTCAAGAGAAATTCTAGGAAAAATGATTTCCGCCATAAGATGGCAGACAACTTGTCATCTACAACTCCACGAGGCAGCCGACTTGTCGCTCGCAACCACGCACGACATGTCAGCCTCCACATAATTAATAACCTAGAAAACCTATATTAATACCAAATATTGGCTGTTCCAACCAACGGCCTTCTATTTCTATACTCGAAAAAAAATATATATGAACAAATCAAGAAATTGAATTAAAAATTTTCTAACGAAGAAAAGAACGACGATGTTAATGTATATTTTATTCATAATTATACAACTCATAATAATAATAATAATAATAATAATAATAATAATAATACATTAAATTATAAAAAAATATATAAATTATATTATGCCATATTAAAATAATTATTAATTTCATATACTAAAATTAAGCTTCATATTTATTTCATCTTTATTAAAAGATAATTCTAAAAATTTTAAAATTTTTTAATTTTCATCTCATATTTATATTTAAAAAATTTTATTATAATTAATTCGTAAGAAAATTTTAAAGTAATCATTTAATATTTTACTTTTGTATTTGATTTTTTTGGCTAAAGTTTATCAATTTGTCGTTACAATTATCTTTTTTAAGAATAATTATAACAAAAAAATATAAATAATTAAAAAAAAACCCTACCCCATGTATATGGTTGAGATTGGAATTTGAAACAATAGAATTGTAGATAAAATGAGAATCAGAAGGTTGCCATCATGTGCAGTGGTTAAATGAGTGAAATAAGTAAGGCAGACTTGGGCACGATGGCTTTTCCTTTACATTTATGGTTGAGGTTGACAAATACCAACAAACACTAATCCCATCCGCTTATCGTTAGAATGTCGAGAGCAATGGAAAGCTATACCACCGACTCTATCTATATTATTATTATTATTATTATTATTATTGTCATCGTGATGTCACCAAGCATATGCAAAAGCATAAGCGTATTCTCTTCACAAACACACCCCTTTGCACTCATATGTACACCTCTACACTTTATTATAAGTATGCACAAATATTTTGTGTTGTGCACGGGACACAATCATTGAGAGAATTAGAGTAAAGAGATTGTTTTTTAATATTTTGTACTAAAATTTTATTAGTTAAATTAATTAATATTTATATAATTCTATTTTTATTTATACTAATATTATCAGTTAAAAAATTTTATTAATTCATCAAGACTATCACTTAAAAAAGTTTATATCAGTTTTATAATTTTATAATATTTATAAAAAAAATTGAAAAAAAAACCCAAAAATATTTTCAAAAATTGGAGAGCTATTGAAAATAACAATGCTAAAAGTTCCGCCACAAACACAGAGGCAGATCGCGTTACTGATATGGGCCATGCTGGCCCTTGTACTGGTTGGGAAGAGTTTCTGGCTACGACAACTACTTCTCAAGCATCCCAATTATGAATACTCAATCAGGATACCATGAGTCGTTGAAGAGTACCTCATTTCAATCTCCATCTAACTCATTCATCAACATTTCTTTCTCACCCAGAAATTAAATACTACATGTATCAAATTTCTATAACACACAAGATATATAATTTATTATATTTAAAAAGATTGACTTTTAAAATATATTTTAATATATCTTATATTTTTAATATAAAATATGGAGAAAAAAATTTTAAATTATAACACACAAAATTTGAAATATAACAATAAAACTTAAATTATATAATACAAAAATTATAAAAAGAATTAGATGTACATAGATATGATTATCACAACATAACAAACAAAATCCCCACTCATCATTGTCTATAAAAAGAATGGCCGTATGATTGTATGATGAATTATCGGAGAGTCAGCTACGTGTGTGCAAATGCTAATGGTCTATCCTATATTTACCCTAGACTATATTAGGCTCTTTGACTAGTCATTTAAGAATAAGCTTCTTGTCGCGTAGAAATCAACGAGACATACGTGACCAGCACTACCGCCTACTAACTCTAATAATCAAGCAAATGACACGACCTTGTGAGGCCTATATCTTTTTGGTTACCTTTCAATTTCAAACTGATTAAATTACACCGTGAAGTATGGAAAGAAGCTTCTTCATTTCATTTCCCAACTAATGCATGCTGTACGGCTATGAATGACTTCTACATGCTTCCCTCTCTTGGAATTATCATTACAAATTTTCCTTTTTGAAAAATAAAAAAAAATTACGGGTTTGTATTTTTCTTCCTTTTGTTAGGTCTCATTTCTTTGTTATAGGGGCGATTGACACGATGAATCCTTAACAGCAAAATCTACGTTTTTATGCTCGAGGTTGACATGGAAGAAACAAGACGCTAGCATTAGCCATGTATGGAGGCAGGCCAACAGGTTTCGTCTAAAGGAGGTGGGGAAAGTTTCACAAAGTATAACCAATTCTACATCTTGTAATTTGTACTATATGGATACCGTGAACCAGAGGAGGAGGACAAAATCTAGGAGTTTTTATAAGTGGTTTAAGAGAAGGCAGGAGGGACCCCAAGCTTACCATTTGGGTGAAGTTTCTGGTTAGCTTCTTCCATTCTTCTTATTCTTCTTGTAATCCTGGTCTTCTGTTTTCTGTCTATGACTGGAGATTTTGTGTGTTTGGTTTAATGTAACTAGGTTAAGTTTCATGCAGATGCACTTGAAGATGATGTGGATGAAGACATGGATGATCAGTCCATGGAAATGGATCCATGCACTTCAACTAATGAATTAAGGTGAGGTTTTCTAAACTGTTTGTTAAAAGAAATATTGACATTCCATTATGTTGATTTACATATAATTTGATCATTTTATGTTTCATTATTTCAGAATCTTTGTGGGTACTTGGAATGTAGCGGGAAGATCTCCTGTTGGAAGCTTGGCTGTAGACATGGATGAGTGGCTAAATCTAAAGGACGCCGCAGATATCTATGTTCTTGGGTATGTAATTAATCATTCAAGTTTGGTCTACATAATCATTAACCTAGAGTGCCATTTGAAATTAAATTCATAACTTCTCCTCTTAACAGATTTCAAGAGATTGTTCCCTTGAAAACCCTCACGGTTTTAGGATTAGAAGACCCAACAGAAGCAACAAATTGGAACCTACTTATAGGGAAAACTCTTAACAAGTATGGATGCCCTTGGTTGACGCCAACGTTCAATCACAATAATTCAGATGACAACTACCAGTTTGATACCGAATCTGAGATTAGAAGAAGTGTTAGCAGCCATACAAGGATGCCGATGGAAGACTGGTCAAGAATTCAAAGTGAGAAGTTGTATTGGGGCAGCAAGTACAAGCTCATGGCAAGCAAGAAGATGGTGGGACTGTTTATAAGTGTGTGGATAAGAAGTGGATTGCTCAGAAAGTACTGCATTTCGAATGTAAAAGTTTGTGCGGTGGCTTGCGGCGTTATGGGATATTTGGGAAACAAAGGTTCTGTTTCAGTTAGCATGTCAATTGAAGGAACCAGTTTTTGCTTTATAGCTGCACACTTGGCTTCTGGCGAGAAGAAAGGCGACGAAGGGCGGAGGAATCACCAAGTTTCGGAGATTTTTAGACGAACTTCATTCCCTCGATCTCCAAAGGATGATGACAATCCGCATCCTCTCACGATCTTAGGACACGAGTAAGTAAAAAGCTTCTATTTCAAGTTTCTAAAATTCTGTCTCTAAGACGACAGTCTATAGCTCAAGTAAATTCAGTAGTAGAAGTGGGAGTACAGAATTATGAAGGAAAACTATTTTAGATGATTTACTTGGAAACAATATCTTAAATGAGGCCAAATGTTTTATGTTGAGCAGTCAAATATTCTGGTTCGGGGATCTCAACTACAGGTTGTACTTGGAAGACCGTTTAGCAAGGCATCTGATAAAGAAAAAAGACTGGAGAGCATTGCAAGAGTTTGACCAGCTTCGGAGGGAGCAAGAAGAAGGTGGTGTATTCCAAGGCTGGAAGGAAGGAAACATTGAATTTCCACCTACATACAAGTATTCTTCATCAAATTGTAATCGGTACTCCGGCGGAGATCCAAGCAGATCAGGAGAAAAGCAAAGGACACCAGCATGGTATAATTGTCCTAAATCTGCAAGCCATATATCCTGCCTTATGCAGAAAGATAAAGATTAAACTAAGTTGTTCAATTCCATATAAATTCGATCATTTATTGATAGGCTAATAAGAATAATTCATGGATCTGGTGGCAGGTGTGATAGAATTCTATGCTATGGAAAAGGAGTGAAGCAGCTTTCCTATTTTCGAAGTGAAAGTAAGTTCTCTGATCATCGTCCAGTCTCTGCTCTCTTCTCTACGCTAGTGGAGGTAATGAAGTCTACCAATCCAATAGATGTTGAAATGCAGACCATTCTTCCCAACATACTGCCTTCAACAGAAACCGTAAGTTCTGTCCATCTGAATATGTAGGATGTTTTCTTAGACTCTGTAACAATATAACTCCTAAAATAAGACAACTTTGGTGAAATGAATCAAATAGGCTTTTCTGGGAATGACTTTTATGTACATAATCGTGGTTATAATTGAGAAACATCAATATTTCAGGATCCAGCAAAAACTGATGAAGAGGTCACATCTACATTGTTATCATTAATGGTAAAGGATATGGAATCATCACCGACACATGTGAAAAATCTGTAGATGAAACAGGTAGAAGCTGGCAAAAAGGGTCTTTGGCCAGTTATGTTGCTGCAGGCTAGCCTGTGGGAATACGGCATTATCTCTAGAATTTTCTTCACGTTTTTGTCCTTTTAGGTGGGGGTTTCATTACTAGGCAGCAGAAAGCTAGACCCCAAAGATGCAACAAAGAGTTCATCATCACATCAATTCAAAGCAATTAGCATATTCTTTCCAATTGTTTGCATAAGTTGTACTCTGTAATTCTTTGCAAGAAAATGTAAACTTATTTGACTTCCAGAGGCAATTGGGTCTATGCAGTTTAAATAGAAGTTCCAAGAATCTATAATCCCTCAACTGCTCGTTTGCAGTGCATGATAATATCAAATGTTCAAACATAGCGCTGGAATGTAAAATACTTACTAGAGATCAATTTGCCTCCTTTGTGGTAAGAATATCACCCAGCGCTTCCACGTTCTCCTTGTTGCAACTGGGACATATGCACCTCTTCTGCAACTCCACGCCAAGAGAAGCAAGTTTCTGCTCCAAATCAGAATTCTGCTTGTTTCTAGTTAAGGAGGCAATTTATCATCACAAACAATGTATAGTTGCAGCAATACTTTCAGGGAGCTTATTTTAGACCAAAAAAGCCAGCAAATCTATCCCTCTGTATTCTTGTGTCTCTAATCACCAACATAAGGAAAAATAAATAATAAATAAATAAGGAAGTAAACTTCAAAACACTGAAAGGGTTCTTTTGGTGCCGAGGAGGCAGAAGAGGAAATGACAGATATTGTTAATTTCAATAAGCAACAAGCTTCCAAGAATTATCAAACATTTCCTCCATCTTGATAATCAAGCAGACAAACCGGTGGAAGACAGTTTCAACAAATAGCCCTAATTAGTCAAGCCAGAAAAACTGCTCTTCTTTTGAATATGAAATTATGGAGGCCATTTGTTTTTTGAGGTGAAATGTGAATCTGTATGCACTGTTCATATGTTTAAAATTATCAAAAATCATTCACCAATGAATTAATCATCACTGTTTGGACTGCCGTGCTTAAACCATGAACATTAAGTTGGTAGCAGCCAATTTAGTTTAACAAGGATATCTTGTCAAGTCCTGCAATGATTTCGTTTTTTCCACTATCATCTCCATCAAAGACAACTTCCTTTCAAGATCAGTCAACTCCAGCTGGAACTGCAGGGTCCCATGCCAGTCAATCATATTTATTATATGTAAGCATAAATTCCCTATGAAAACTGATATATTACTCCCGAAATGCCAGAAGAAAAAAATTAACATCTTATAAACCTTTTAAAATGAACATTATATTAAAATTTTTGATGCACAGAGAACCAATATTTACCAGCTTTTGCATATTTTCCTCCTCTAGGTACTCTTTCTCCTCTTTAGCTGTTTGAGAAACTACATCAGCTAGCATATCTTCAAGAGTTCTTAACGCAACTTCAGTGAATTCCTTCTTGGTGAAACCGTGTTCTGATTCTGAAATTTTAATGAAGTAAAAGGAACTTCATAATCTGTTTCTGTGAAAAATTAAAACAAAGAGGGGACCTGCTATGACGTTCATTAGAGAAGTAGAATCTCACTATAAAGGCATTCACCTGTTGCAACTTCAACACTACTATCCTCTCTCTGAAAATTTAAATCTATCAACTTTTGGAATGTCCTGCAATAACAAGTAATTAGCTGAGCAATTAGTTATTTCCCCGTGCAATAGTAAGATCCAGAGCTCACAAACAATTTTAGCAAACAAAAGGAAGCCATTTAAACAGGGAATGAATTCTATTCTTTAAAATCATGGCCAACAGATGGATAAAACTTGAGCAATGCAAAAGACCAAGAACTTTAATGAAATTCAAGAGGTAATCAAAACATATAAACAAGATGAAATGTAGGTGCAGAGCCTAGATGCTAGCATAAAATTTAACAGCCTTGGCAATGTTGTCTGAAAAGAAGTTACACTGGTCCTTGAATATTTCATCAATAGTTTATAAATACAGCAATGGATGAAAAAGAAAGAGAGAGAGAGAAATTGTGAATGCTAAAAGTTTCATGTCCCAAGAGAAGATATATTAAAATCAGATGCCAACATTAGAACAAAACAAAATTTGATTATATATGAGCAATGTCTATGTTTGTAAGTACTATAGGAGATGAAGAACAAAATTAACAATGAAACTAAAAGTAACATGATCTAAATGAAAGAGATACAACCTTATTTTAGCATTCAACTCATACATTTGACTAATAAAGCCATCGCTGCGCACAGACAAGAAAAACAAAACACAACCAATCATAAGGTTCCAAAAAGTCGAATTCTGTTCAATGATGTAAAAAGGCTATCGATGGCAACATAATTGCATACCGTAAAGCTCCTTCTTCGTTCTTTACATAATCCAAGCACAATTTTCCATTCAGTCAAGTTCAACAGAAAAAGAAAAAGCATCAATAACATAAGATTGCATGATATATAAAAGTGTATTTCAGTACAATCAACAAATAAAATCAATGCCTAGGTCCGTACCTTAAGAGCCTCCACTTCAGATCCAACGGTAGCAATTTCATCTTGTATGGAAGAAATTCTCGACTGCAATTAATTCAAACAACCATTCAATCAAACCTATACAAATTTTAGAGAATCAAAAAGAAAATAAAAAATCAAGCAAACCTCTAAGGCTTGAAATCCACCGTTGCTTAAAGCCAATTCAACCTCGTAGCCTTTAAGCTCTTGCTCAGTTGTTTCTTTGTATCGCTTAGCCTCGTCTCGCTCCACATTTGCTGCATCTAACTCCAACTGAAGTTCTTCGATTCGTTTCTTTAACCCAACCACTCTTCTCTCTGCATGTACGGACTTGCTTCAATCAATGTTTAGACTCCCGTTTGGTTGCCGAGAAAATGTAAGAAATTAAATTTTAATAAAATGACAATCAGATTTTGAGTTTCCGTTCCATCTTCAAGTATGTGGAAACTCTTTTCAGTTTCGCATAGCGAGGAATTTACAACCTCGCTTGGTTGCCGCGAAAATTCGGGAAGGTAAGGAGAAAACAGTAATCAGTTTTTGTAACTCCGGTTACATGATCTCCAACTCCAAGCATGTACGAACTCGATGCAGTTCCTTGCAACATAAAATTATGAACGTTCGTTTCATCGCCGAGAAGAGAAAAAAAAAGATACTCGAGTTTTCGAATCTTCAATAACATACTGATCAGCAGATAACTAAATTTCGAGATCTTTATTCGCTACAACGAGTTCAGTTCTAGAATTTTGTGATATATTTTCCGGCTCTGTTTTCCCGAGAAGCGAACACACGCATAAACACATAAAGAGACAGAGGAGATAGAGACTGTATGAATACTAACCTCCTTGAGATTTTTCAGAGGCGAAGTCACGAATTAGGGTTAGGAGTTGCTTCTTTGGATCGGCTCCCGCCATCCCGGTCGTTCTCCGTGAGCTAGTATTTCAAATTTAAACTCTTTTGAAATTTAAAATGGGAAATCGTGGCACAGAACTGGAGCCGGATCTTATTTTCCCTCTTTCTCTGGCCGCGCTTCTCTGGATACAACTACAATATAATCTCCCTAAGCCCAATAAATATTGCAAAGGGCCGCACGCGGCCCGGTTCTAATATTAACAATTTATTTTATCCCGCAAGCTTGAGGAGCACCGGTGAAGCGTCCCAGCTAGGCAAGAAAAGAATCCTTTCCACGACCGCGTCAAGCAGCCATGAAAAAGCTCGCTTGCACGAGCACGAGTTTGGTCACAATTGATCACGAACTCTTATTGCTCAAACAAATTCTTGGCCTTGAAAGTGAACAGTTTGTCACATCTTTAATATTATGTTTGTGAGAGTAAGTTTCAAAACAGAAGACTACTCTATTAGGTATAGAGTAATTCCTTTGATATATATATACTATATATATAGACTTCCGTGAATTAAGTTGATACTAATTATATGAGCAATTAATGATGGACGTGACGTGAGACTGCAACTTTGAGTTCAATGCACTCCAAATGGGAGAAACGACCCTAACTTTACGAGACAAGCGGGCAGTCAAATCTTGAAAGAATGAAATTCCATGCGAAGAAGATTGTTGAATAGTCGTGAGGTTAAAACCACAAGATAAAGCTTATTTACTCCTAATTTGAATGGCTAATTAACAGTACAAGCACTTGGTTAAAATATATGAATATTTTATATTTTTAATATAAAAATTAAATTTATTAATATAAGATTTAAAATACATAAATTTTAATTATTTCAATTATTATGTGTAAGTAACCAAGTTTATCTCCATTGAACACGAGATAAACGGATAATGATAATTGGGTTATTCATAAATAGTTTCATGAGGTATTTTAATATTCACTCACCTCCTCTCTTGCTTTAAATTCTATCTCTGTTGGGCAAAACTTGTGGTTTTCAGAATGCATGCATGCTACCCTCAATTAATGTCCATTGTAAATTCTTATTATTTTCCATATTGCTCGAAATTAAATTCTATGGAAGAACGAGAACAGGAACCAATCAAAATATACAAATAAATGATTAGAGATCTAGTCGTGGAGATTATAGCATTTAAGTTCCTTAATGTTTAAATCTTTATAAATAAAAATAAACAATTTATTTTATTTGTATTAAATAATGAATAAAATTTCTATTTTTTAATTAAAATAATTAAAATAGGTACTATGAAACACCTCTATCTCAAACAATGTCTCAATCATATGGGGAAGATATGGTTAGTTCAGTAGGAATTAGGGACTTTTATCATACAAATAGAAAACTGTGTTCTAGTTTGTAAAAACTTAAAAATTCAAACAACTGAATGTAAGTAACCTATCGGAATATGCCGGGTTAGGACTTGGTCAGTCCCAATGTCGTGTCATAGATGACGCAAATCAGATGGAGGAACAATTAAAGTCAATCGGGATACAAAACCCAACTTTATTTTAGTATCATATACCTGTGCACACCCTATCAATAAGATTCACCAACAGTTGCTATAAATGCATGTCCATCTCCCGTCTGTTCTTTATTACATGACATAACGTGCCTGTCAATTTTTTTCTCTTCTGTAGTATTTTGCAATCGGTTCAGGACAAACCCTTTTGGAAGCAAGTAGGGAAGGCCAAAACAGAAGTGTCTTTCTGGAATCTTAGTGTTGTTTGCTTCTGTTTCGAATATGAAAGAAGAAAGGAAAGACAGTGAGGTTAAGAAAAGTAGTAACGGGTCTTTTCGATTCATTTCCATGCACGCCGACGGCGTAGGTAAGTTTTTGATGGCGTTGGGATTCATCGGATCCGTCCGTGATGGGTTCACTACTCCTTTGGTTTTGTTAGTGACCGGCAAATTGATGAACAATATTGGCGATGCATCTACTGTTACAGCGGACATGTTCACACAAAATATTAACAAGGTTTCTCTCTCTATCTTATTTGTTCGTTTATTTATTTATTTTCACTCATTCATGGAACTGCGGTGTCATTTTCTGTGCGACAGAATGCTGTGTTTTTATTTTACTTAGCTTGTGGAGGATGGGTTGCTTGTTTCCTAGGTGGGTTTCATGATTTTTTTTCCAGTTAAATTTTCAGAAATTCGTTGAAGTTGATATATCATATGAAGATTTACTAAAGTTATTATTTTTATTTCCTGGAAATTTAGAGGGATATTGTTGGACAAGAACAGGTGAAAGACTGGCCGCAAGAATCAGGGCTAGATATTTGAAAGCAGTTGTAAGACAAGACGTGGGATACTTTGGTTTGCATGTTACAAGCACTGCAGAAGTTATCACAAGTGTTTCTAATGATAGTATTGTGATTCAAGATGTTATAAGTGAAAAAGTTAGTTATCAATCTGATCATAAAAAAAATATTTTTCTTTCTATAAGAATTACTTTTTTTTAGTCTTTGTAGAAATGAAAGTCACTTTAATTTTCAAGAACATCATCATTTCTTTGTTGATCAAGTAATTGTGTCTAAATTTTTGACAGCTGCCCAACTTTTTGATGAATGCTTCCTTGTTCTTTGGCTGCTACCTAGTAGCATTCCTGATGTTATGGAAGCTAGCTATTGTTGCATTACCTTCTATTCTACTTCTGGTGATTCCTGGATTGATGTATGGAAGGACTTTGATGTCATTAGCCAGGAAGATGAGAGAAGAGTACAATAATGCTGGTACAATTGCAGAGCAGGCAATTTCTTCAGTAAGAACTGTTTATGCATTTGTTGGTGAACGCAAAACCATCGATGAATTCTCCTCAGCCCTGCAAGGTTCAGTCAAGTTAGGGTTAAAGCAGGGCTTGGTTAAAGGTTTGGCCATCGGCAGCAATGGAATTACATTTGCTATTTGGGCTTATATGTGTTATTATGGAAGCAGATTGGTCATGTATCACGAAGCTCAAGGAGGGATTGTTTTCACAGTCAGCGCCACCAATACTCTGGGTGGCCTGTAAGTTAATGCAAAACATTCTTTTATATTTTTCATGATTGATTGTTAATATTCTCTTGTTTTCCTTATTTTGGTATCAGATTTGGAAAAAATAAATAAATCATTTATGGGTGATTATGGTTTTCATTATTCTTGTTAATTAGAGCATTGAGAGTTGGTTTATCAAACTTGAAGTACTTTTCAGAAGCAATGTCGGCTGCAGAACGCATAGTGGAGTTGATAAAAAGAGTCCCAAAGATTGATTCAGATAACATGGAAGGTGAAATACTAGAAAATGTTTCAGGTGAAGTTGAATTCAGGCATGTAGAATTTGCCTACCCTTCAAGGCCTGAAACCATAATCTTTAAAGATTTCTGCCTAAAAGTTCCATCTGGAAAAACAGTAGCCTTAGTTGGTTGTAGTGGCTCCGGAAAATCAACAGTAATATCTTTATTACAAAGGTTTTATGACCCACTTAGGGAAGAAATTCTGTTTGATGGAGTTGCTGTTGATAAGTTACAGCTTAAATGGCTAAGATCACAAATGGGTTTAGTGAGCCAAGAGCCAGCACTATTTGCCACAACGATAAAAGAAAACGTACTTTTTGGCAAGGAAGATGCTACCATTGATGAGGTCATTGAAGCTGCCAAAGCATCGAATGCTCAAAATTTCATCTCTCAGTTGCCTCAGCAATATGATACACAGGTTAGCTCTGCTTGTCGCTTAGCTAGCCTCACAAATAATTGGAAGTAACACATCATGTTAAGGTTCTTATATATATATATATAATATATATATATATATTCTAGTATCCTTGTCTTATTAAAGTTACAATGTCATTGATATTTTAATTAAAATAACACTTGGCATTGTCAATTTTTAGCTAGAAGAGATCTAGTCCACCAGCGCTTTTATCCCACAATTAAGCTTCTGCACAACCGCTTCACTTTCTTAAAAGGAGCACCCACATGTTCACTGTTCATGTCCTTCAAATCTATATATTATATTTAATTGGTAAATAAATTCTATCCAATTTTGTTTTTAAATCTTATAGTGTTACGATGATATGCAAACAGGTGGGTGAGAGAGGAGTTCAAATGTCAGGAGGACAAAAGCAAAGAATAGCAATTGCACGAGCAATCATCAAAGCACCAAAAATTCTTCTTTTAGACGAAGCAACAAGTGCATTGGACTTCGAATCTGAACGTGTCGTGCAGGAAGCTCTAGACAAGGCCGCTGTCCGCAAGACCACCATTATCATTGCCCACCGTCTGTGTACCATCCGCAGCGCTGACATCATCGCCGTCGTCCAAAATGGCCAAGTCTTGGAAACAGGATCCCATGAGGAGTTGACACAAGACGAATATGGAATGTACACTTCACTTGTTCGTCTTCCACAAATTGAGAAAGAAAATACAAACCGAGAAGAAATCAGTCCAAACGTCTTATCTTCTATATCAAACTTGGACATAAGCAATACTAGCAGCCGTAGACTTTCTCTTGTAAGTCGTTCAAGTTCAGCCAATTCAGCTGGTCAAGGACGAGCTTCGTTTGCTGGTGATCAAAGGGAAAGCAATGGAGAGGATAACAAGATATTGCCTGTACCATCGTTCGGGAGATTGTTAGCATTGAATTTACCAGAATGGAAACAAGCAAGTTTGGGATGTTTCAGTGCAGTTTTATTCGGTGCCGTGCAGCCAGCTTATGCTTTCGCCATGGGGACTATGATATCGGTGTATTTCTTGAAAGATCATGATGAGATTAAAGAGAAGACAGGAATTTATTCTTTGTGTTTCTTGGGGTTGGCGATATTTTCTTTCCTGGTTGACGTTTGTCAGCATTACAATTTTGCTTACATGGGTGAGTACTTGACAAAAAGGATTAGAGAAAGAATGCTGTCAAAGATTCTAACTTTTGAAGTTGGTTGGTTTGATGAAGATGTGAATTCCAGTGGTGCAATTTGTTCTAGGCTTGCAAAAGATGCCAAAGTGGTCCGTAATGTTTTTTTTTGTGTGTGTGTGTTGAAAAGTGCTTTTTTCCGAAAGCACTTATTAACAGTATCTTGCTTGTTGGCAGGTTAGCTTTTACTATGGGCATTGTCATTGCTTGGAGGCTTGCATTGGTAATGATAGCAGTTCAGCCTCTAATAATTGTGTGTTTCTATTCTAGAAGAGTACTGCTTAAAAGCATGTCAAGAAAAGCCATAAAAGCGCAACATGAAAGCAGTAAGCTCGCTATTGAGGCTGTTTCTAATCTCAGAACAATTACTGCTTTTTCTTCCCAACATAGAATTCTGCAAATGCTCGAAAAAGCCCAAGAAGGCCCACGACGAGAGAGTGTTAAGCAATCTTGGTATGCAGGCATCGGCCTTGCCTTTTCCCAGAGCCTAACAACATGCAATACGGCACTGACCTTCTGGTATGGTGGTAGGCTCATTGCAGATGGCTACATTAGTGCTAAATCTCTTTTTGAGACTTTTATGATCTTGGTGAGAACGGGCCGGGTCATAGCCGATGCCGGTAGCATGACTACGGATCTCGCTAAAGGCTCGGACGCTGTTGGATCGGTCTTCGCTGTATTAGACCGGTATACACATATTGAGCCCGAAGATCCTGAAGGTCACCAGCCTGAAAAAGTATCAGGTCACATAGAACTCCGGAATGTGCATTTTGCATACCCTTCTAGACCTAATGTGATGATTTTCAAAGGCTTCTCAATCAAAATTGAAGCTGGAAAATCAACCGCGTTGGTTGGTCCAAGTGGGTCAGGAAAATCCACGATCATCGTTTTAATCGAAAGATTTTATGATCCTTTAAAGGGTGCAGTGAAGATTCATACCACCTGAGATCACTACGAAGACACATTGCACTTGTTAGCCAAGAGCCTACACTATTTGCGGGTAGTATTAGAGAAAATATTACGTACGGTGCTTCGGATAAAATAGACGAATCGGAAGTCATTGAGGCTACAAAAGCTGCCAACGCTCATGATTTCATCGCCGGATTAAGCGACGGTTACGACACATGGTGTGGAGACAGAGGAGTACAGTTATCTGGAGGCCAGAAGCAACGTATTGCAATTGCTCGTGCCATATTGACAAATCCATCAATCTTACTATTAGATGAGGCCACTAGTGCACTGGACAGTCAATCGGAAAGAGTGGTGCAAGCCGCCATCGAACGAGTAATGGTGGGAAGAACTAGTGTGGTGGTAGCGCATAGGTTAAGTACCATTCAAAAATGTGATATGATTGCTGTGTTAGATAAAGGACGCGTGGTGGAAAAAGGCACCCATCAATCTTTGTTGGCCAAGGGACCTACAGGAGCTTATTATTCATTGGTTAGTCTCCAAAGAACTCCGCACAACTCCACTCGCATGCAATGAATTAAACTTTAAAATAATGGGTTGCGAAGTTAATTAGTTGTTTTTTGGTCTTTTCGGATTGCCATTAATAAGATGGTACCCAATGTTATAAGAACTTTAAATATTCATCTGTAATAAGAACTAAGAAGAGTTTAGTATAAATGTGTAGAACAAGAGTGAAATTAATGTTGCATGCAGTCAAAAGAACCCCAAGATTGATTCAGATAACTTGGATGTGAAATCTTGGAAAACATTTCAGGTGAAGTTGAATTTAGGAACGTTGAATTTGCCTACCATCAAGATCTGAAAACCTAATTTCCAAATATTTTTACCTGAAAATTCTAGCAGGAAAACTGTGGCCTTTCATTATAATAAAGGTTTTATGACCCACTTGGGGGAGAAATCCTGTCCATGGGTTATTCATTGATAAATTGTAGTTCAAATTGCTGAGGTCGCAAATTGGTTTGGTGAGTCAAGAGAAAGCAGCACTATTTGCAGCAACAATAAAGGAAAACATAATTTTTACCAAGGAAGATGCCACCATTGAAGAGGTTGTTGAAGCAGCCAAAGCTTCAAGTGCTCATAGTTTCATCTCTCAGTTGCCTCAACCACCCAGGTTTCTACTGTTTAGTTATGCCTGTACGATCAAGATTGTCTTAATCTTATGTTAAATAATCCTTTAAAGATTGAATAAATTTATATAAGGAGAATATTTTCATTCATCATTTGTCTAAGCACACAAAGTGATTGAAAAATAACAGTATTCTAAATAATTTTACTACTTACAAATTTAAATTAGTAACCTAAAAGGATTCTTAAGTTTTGCTATCAATTGTGTTGACTTTCATAAAAGATGATGGAAGGACATTGATGGGATTAGCAAGGAAGATGAGAGAAGAGTGCCATAAGGCTGGTACAATTGCAGAGGAGGCAATATCCTCTATAAGAACCGCTTATGCCTTTGTTGCTGAAGCCAAGACCATCGATAAATTCTCTTCGGCCTTACAAGGTTCACTTTAAGTTAGGGTTAAAGCAGGGGACTAAAGGTCTGACCATTAGTAGGAATGCAGTCACATTTGCTATTTGATCTTTCATGTGCTATAATGGTAGCAGACTGGTCATGAACAAGGTGCTCAAGGAGGGACCGTTTACGCCCCTTGGCAGCAACATCACCAACGGTGGCTTGTTAGTACCTTTGCCTTGCTATTGATTATTCTAGTTTCTAGATTTGGAGTTAAAATAAGAGGTATAAATGAAAATTCCATAAAATTGAAAATGGTTTCCAGTGTTGCGGCTAAATTGCTGATGGTTGTGTTAATATTATCTGGCTGTCAAGTTTCTTTGTATTTTCTATATTTTGGCCAGAATTAATCACTCATTAGTAATGGTAACGTTACAGAAACTTTTTAATCAGAGCTTTAGGAGCTGGATTATCCCAACTTAAAGTACTTTTTATAAGCAGTGTCAGCAGGAGAGAGCATATAATGGAGGTGATAAAAAGACTCCCAAAGATTGATTCAGATAACATGGAAGGTAAAATCTTGGAAAGTGTTTCAGGTGAAGTTGAATTCAGGCACGTTGAATTCGCCCGCCCGTCAAGGCCAGAAACCCTAATCTTCGAAGATTTCTGACTAAAAGTTCCAGCAGTAAAGACAGTGGCCGTAGTTGGTAGTAGTGGCTCCGGCAAATCCACTGTAATATCATTATTACAAAGGTTTTATGACCCACTCGGGGGAGAGATCCTCCTTGATGGCTCAGCCATTGATAAATTGCAGCTAAAATGGCTAAGGTCACAAATGGGTTTGGTGAGCCAAGAGCCAGCACTTTTTGCAATAACAATGATAGAAAACATACTTTTTGGCAAGGAAGATGCCTCAGTGAAAGAGGTTATTCAAGCACCCAAAGCTTCAAATGCTTGTAATTTCAACTCCGTTGCCTCAGCAGTTTGATACCCAGGTCAGTTCTTATTTCGTATGGCTAGCCATCATGCACGTCTCATCCAAGTTTCATTTTAATATTTAGAAAGATTTATTTTTTGAACTTATTAATAAACTAAATTAGATAGCGACTTTGCTCAATATAATCCTATCATAATAAAAGAACTGACGTTGCCTAACAATAAACTTTGATGTTAAGTATCTGGCAACTTCAACTTTCTAGAACTACAGCCAACTGCTTTGTTTTTGATAATTGAATGTGTCAAAATAGGTTGGGGAGAAAGGAGTACAAATGTCAAGGGGCCACAGCAAAGAATTGCCATTGCGCTAGCAATAATCAAAGAACCCAGAATCCTTCTGCTAGACGAAGCAACCTGTGCCTTGGACTCTGAATCCGAGCGTGTAGTTCAGGAAGCTCTGGACAATGCTGCTGTTTGCCGCACCACCATTATCATCGCCCTATCGCCTCTCTACTATCCGACCACACGGCCCCATAGTACATGATTTGTTATGCGTGATTGCATAATATGCGACAAGTCTTATGGTCAAATCAGGCGCTCTCACTGCACGAGCTAATACCTAGCCAGTGATGCGCCTCTGTACATTACTTTGTACGTAGCCTTTACAACAAAGTCTGCAGCCGCAAATAAAAACCATTTTTTCTGAACACATAAATAAAATATTACAAAATCTTTATTTAGTTTTTGTTAATATCAATCACTCAAGGAATGCAAACTTGATATTTTTAATGGCTTGTCTTTTATACCGAACTTGGCTGACATAAACAACACTAGTAGTTGCAGAGTTCCACCAGTTAGTTGGTCAAGCACTGCTAACTCTTTTTTGCAAACTAGAGCTACCTTGGCGGGAGATGATCAAAAAGGAACCTCGATGAGGTTCACGAAGTTGGTTGCTGAGCGGGGGTAGCCAGGGGGGGGTTATAAATGATACATTCTTGAGTCGGGGGGGGGGCCGCGCCAGCAGCTCGTCGATTGTGCGTGCTCACTAATCGGAGTCGGGGGTAATCGCCTTCTCCATCACGCTGCGAGTTCCGT
>BNST01000257.1:0-27263 GCA_019650275.1 Xylocarpus granatum
AGGTTCACAAGGAACCTCTTTATTACATGGGATACGGCAATGCCAATAATCGACGAAAATGATAAAGCCCAAGGAATAGGCCACCGGTACAATTTAATTCGTTCTTCTAATTGTTAGGCCAGAATTTAGCCTGAAGAGATTTTACCACATTTACGTGTAGCTGGAATGCCCTGGCAAGAAAATCAGCATTGATGGGTGGTTTGGATCCGAAGACCGTGTTTGCTGTGGTGATAACACCTGGGTTCTGACTGCTTAGAGCTGCAATGGCGACTGCGTTTTTTTTTCCTATGATGAATTGGAAGTGAATCAGGCCCTCTGGAAACACAAATACGTCTCCCTTGTTCAAGACTTTGGCGATAAGTGTGTTGTTTAGCTGGTTTGATGTGACAAAACCAACGTACAGCTTTCCTTCCAGGACCGTCAGGATTTCCTATGTTCAGGACCGTCAGGACTTCTGCAAATCCTGTAGATAACGTCTGTAGTTCGTGTGTGTATAATGTTATATACTATATACAACATATATATATATATATATATATATAATATTAAAAATTATAATACCTTTTAAATTTAAAATAATATAATATTAAAAATTATATCATTAATTATTTCATAAATAAAATTTAATAAATTAGTTTAAATTTATGGTCACTGTTTGTGCCGCATCGATTCGCTGTGTATGGCCACCGATTGTTGGCCACTGCATTTATTTGAATCATTAAAATTTATGTTTACTACTACTACTATTTGAGCGACTGTTTACGAAAATTTAAATTAAATTTTATTAATTAAAAATTAAATTCTAAATTTATAATAATCTGATTAATTAAAAAAAATCTAAAAGTGTGTTTATTGATTCGATATAACTCTATGAATAGCAGTTTATTTTTATTATATTCAGTTTAATATAATATAAATATAAACATTTCATATATATTGTACTAAATATAATACTAATTTTTATTTAATTTATTATATTTCAGTCCACTTAAGTTTAATCTAGTCGATTTGAAATAACAAGTGTAATATGTGTTGATAAACAAACACACAGTGTATACTAATTCACTTCACTTTGTTTATCGAAAAGACAATAGCATGGTGATCAAATTGAACTTGGAACCAGCAGTTAGCTTCAGTGGCATGCATCACATGGCTAATCCCGTGTAGTAATTGTTATGGCTTCAATTAATTGTTTCTTCCAAGCGACACTGCATGGCGTTAAGTGCCAGCTTATGGCAGGTACTTAAGCAAGTCAGTAAAGCTTTTCATTGCCTGTAATTGTAACCAAATAATCGGCAACAAGTAAGAACCTGATCCAAATCGTTCACTTTGGCAAATCCTGTAGAATTGTTCTTTTACCAACTGCTTAGAAACATATTTTTGCTCTAATTGCTTCTCTACTTGCCTCAGAAAGATATTCTAGAGCTTTGACTGCGTCTCAAGTTTACGTGATTGACGTATATTACGGTGTCCAATTATATCATCTACCTTCACATCATTCATCTTCTGTTTATGCCTCGCTTGAATCATTCAGGGATACTATATCTATCTATTCATCAGTTGATTCAATCAGCCCAGGTAAGATACAAAAGCTGACCATGACCACATAATTCAAAAATGGGCTGATGCAAGCATATGGGAAATTAAGAAAACGTCTCTATTTGCTACAGACTGACTGATGGTGGAGATTAATGCACACAGATGAACAGCAAAAGACTTGGCAAGTCTCAGAGAAGGCATAGTTTACTGGCTCAATGCATCCCGCCTACGTATAGACTTGCTTGCTTTGCTGCATTTCTCACCCTCAATAGAAGACCAGGCATGTCTTTGAAATTGCGGAAATTTTCCAAAGTAGTCGTATTCAATTTTTCACTCACCAAAAACATGAATATGGACCCCCAACCAAAAACAAAAGCATTCATTTATTTCTTTTCTCTCTTCCATTATTCTCTTCTTTTCTTCTCAAGTGTTATTTTCGCAGAAAAAAATGTTGTCGGGTGGTCCAAAAAAATGAAAACTGGATTGAATAAATGCATTGAGATTGTAGTTGAAGATTGCATTTTGTTGATGTCGGAGAATGCCAGAAATTTGGATTGGGAAGAAGTCGAAACCATGCTTTGGGTCTATTTATCACATTTTTAATACTTGTATAAAGTTCATAACTTATAAAAAATTTAGGGTGTATTTAGTAGATATTGTCAAACTTTTAAATTTTTGCATTTTTGCCTATTATTTTTAATGATTGCGTTTAATCCTTATATAATTAATATAGTTTGATCTTTGTATAATATTTTCTATCATAATTGTGTTGAATTATTTTGTATTTTAGTTCATATTTTTCAAAATTTACAATTTAATCCTTTGAATATTAATACTTTTGTCTTTCAAATTGATATCGACATTGTGGGTTATTATGTCGTAGATAGAGTTGTTGTTGTCACCATCCTTGTTCGTTAAGGTAGGTATTGGGAAATTTTATCAAATAGAGAGCAGAAATATACCAATAAAGTGAAGGCCTCATTAAAATGTGTATATAAAAGAATCAAATATGAAGAATTTTTAAAGTTGATTTATAGCATTTTACATATAAATTAGTAGACTATAAAATTAGAATGAGAATGAGAGTGGTGTTTAGAGTATGTTTAGTTTCAAGTTTTGGACTTTCACTTTTAACGAACATTACAAATGATGTAGAATTTGGAGCCTATTTGAGTACAAATAATGGTCATTTGTTGGTGTTGGGGGTTATATTCTAATGTTGATTAGCATGGACTGTATAATTGATGAAGATATTATACATGAAGTTACTTTACTAATAATGCATTCGATAGGTCAACACGAAACAAATGTTCAACATTGCTCTCCCTTTCTGAGTGTTATCTATTACAACATTTCTTTCGACTTTATTAGAGTGAAAATAATAATTACGGTGGATATTCATTATATATGACACTGATTGGATCCTTCAAGAGTCGATCAATGAAAAACCGATTAGTCAAGAACCTGCATTGTATAAGACAACTGATGGAAGAATTGGTGTTCGTGCTAGTCCAAGTCGGAGAAATATAATATATGTTTATTAATCGATAATGATGTCAAGTTCTTAAGAAATTTGGACATTCCAATAATAAAAGTTGCTCAGAAAACAATCACAAATAATTACATATGGCTGAAATCAAGAAGAAAAGGGAGGTCCACAAGCAACCTCTTTATTACATGGAGATACGATGATGCCAATAATCGAGGAAAACAATAAAGCCCACGGAATAGGCCACATTTAACTCCTTCTAATTGTTAGGCCAGAATTTTGCCTGAAGAGATTTGACCACATTTACGTCCAGCTGGAATGCCCTGGCAAGAAAATCAGCATTGATGGGTGGTTTGGATCCGAAGACCGTGTTTGCTATGGTGATGACACCTGGGTTCTGGCTGCTTAGAGCTGCAATGGCGACTGCGTTTGTTTTTCCTATGTTGAATTGGAAGTGAATCAGACCCTCTGGAAACACAAATACGTCTCCCTTGTTCAAGACTTTGGCGATGAGTGTGTTGTTTAGCTGGTTTGATGTGACAAAACCAACGTACAGCTTTCCTTCCAGGACCGTCAGGATTTCGGTGGCACGGGGGTGAGTGTGAGGGTGGGTTTTGGCCGTAAGGTGCAAAGTCAATACGGGCAGCAGATATGCCGAGAGTGTTAAGTCCTGGGATTTGCTCAACGTTCACAGGAGTGACATTTGAACCAACTGGATTGTCTGTGTTTCCGGGCTTGTCGAGACCTGTATAGAAGAAATCTTCTGGTTTGGCAAGCTTGGGATCCTTGCAGAACTTCCCATTCACAAACACTGCATAAAAACACATATAAAAATGTAGTAACATATAACCGTACTTTATTTATCAGCAGGGATAATAATATCGAGATTCAATAACTATTAGAAACTTTCAGGAAACATACCACCACTCTTGAGGTCGTGTGGCTACACAGATATCCTGCAGAGGGCTAGGGTCAGAAGCAGATGCCAATGAAGAAGCCAAAGCCAAGACAGCAAAACCTAAAAGAAAATGAAGCCCTTTCATTTTGATTATTAGTTTGTGTCTCGCTCTTTCAACTGAGTTAGGTTGCGTTGTTGAAGGTTGAGAAATGTTACATGGGAACTAGACTATTTATAGATGGAAGTCCTTGAAATATTCCGTGCAATCCACCATTAGTCCTCGAAGCAGGTGAAGATTTACCAAGTCTTGATGGGTTGTTTATGTTTTTTTTTATTTCAAAGAAGATTGATTCAAAGATTGCACACATTCAGACATACTAACTGATAATTAATTAATCTGACCAAGTGATTAGTGACATATTTTTTAACTCGTAACGGGTCGTTTCCTGAAATCTTCAATGGGTTTATATGGTAAACCAAATACTCGGCAACAAGTGAGAACCTAATCCAAATATTTCACTTTTGCAAATCCTGTAGATTGTTCTTTTCACCCACAGCTTAGAAACATAATTTGGCTCTAATTGCTGGATAAACTCCTAGTTAGTTAAGATTGTTGACTTTGAATTTTGTGTTTGTTATTGGATTTTACATAAGCTTTTTAGGCCAAAACCTTTGAATTTACTTGCGGAATTTACGCAAGTGTCTTCTCAAATTTCACTTTGTATACCGAAAAGCACATGTGATCTTTGTATTATAATTGGGATATTTTATTCGATAATCGCAAAAGAATTTTTTGAAAATAAATTTAAAATATGAATAAATTTAAAATTTTAATAAATTTAAAATTTTAATAAATTACAGAAAAATTACACTTTATTAATGATTTTTACATCATTAACAAGACCTAATGGCTGCAAGCTGACAAGATTGTGGAAAATGACATTCTATCTGGTTGTAGCCTGGTTTGTAACATCTTGGTAAGCAAGGAAATAGAATCTTGCCCATATCTGCAAGACTGGAAATTGTGATTGTCCAGGACTGCAATTCTTCTCACGCATTTGATTGAAAACTTTGAAAACTTTCTCAACATGCCTCCACTTAGAATTCATTTCAACCGGGGATTTTCCTAGAGCTGCATCCAATCTCATACTATTAATGACTGCAAATGAATGAATTGATTCTCCGGCTCTGCTATTGATCAGACCAGCACAAGCAGAAAGCAAGCATACAATAGTTACAGAGTTTGGCAACTTCATTTGTTGGTATGCTTGGGCAATCACTGTAAAAAAATAAATTTCATAATAATATGATAACATAGCCTAGACAATTATATATCAGCACTGAGCATATAAATAAAAGATAGTCATAAGAAGAGAATGTTCAGAATAAACCAATAACAAAATTAGTTTAAAGATCCAGAGAAAGCTTTAAGTTAGAGTTCAGCAAATGAATCAAGGAATGTTATTAGAGCCTTAACGTCCAAACAATCAAAATAAATAAAAAACAAGATAAGAGAAGAAGTTGATATCTGTGAGGTCATTTTCCTCCAGATTGTCAAAAGCTAATAGTTTTGTTGCTTAGTCTAAAGGTCAGAGGACAGAGTTCTACATAGCAAATAGAACAGAATACTAAACCTACAAGGAAACCGTGCATAATAGAATAAAAGGATGAATTAAATAGAAAATCCTGGCATACGAGCTCATCAAAGTTCATGTGCAACCTATTAACCATTCATAACCATGCCATATACAGTTTCTACTTTCTACATAGAATTTACTAAAGCAGAGTATTTCCAAAGAGAGGAAATCAACGCAATTTCTGACCCAAGAGAGAGTTTCTAATTCAAGAAAGGACTTTTGGGAATTCATGTAAAACAAGATCAGTAATTATGACTAACTGGTTATCTAATGAACTTCAAGCAGCAAATATCTGACTTTTATTCCATAAAACTTTAAATTTATCAACACGAGTAATGGGAACTGAAATGAAGTAATCAAAGAGAACACACCAAGCAATATTACCCGCAAGCATGGAATTCATGGTAAATAATCGTGCCATGATCCGTATTATCACTCTACTGGTAACCAATGAAAGGCTAAATACCTTTATGTTCTCTTGTTATGTTGGACCGCAACTACTACATTTTTTTCTTCTTTCAAATCTCTCTTTGGAGGTGAGAGGAGATAAGGTTTTGACCTATTTAAATGTGAATATTGTACATGTTTTCTTTGTAAAAACATTAACGGGTTTTCTTTATTGAAAGTTGCTTTAATTAGAAAAATTAGTTGCTAATAAACAAGCTTGTAAACTCTAAATTGAAAGTTCCAACTCCTACTTGCGGTACAGACAATTGAATTAATTAATAACAAATAAAAGTCTACAATTCAACATTAATATAAATAAGAACAGTCATCAAATAAACTAATTTAATAAGCTGCTTGAAATTGAAAGATTGGAAAATTATAGAAATTGGAATCCCTTCATCACATATTCCATTCTCACCCGGGTTATGGTCTCCTCCAGATTGAACTGATCTTAATTAGCTGTTGTAATCGTAGCAGTTAACCATTTTTAACGTAATAATAATTATTATAATGTTAAATTAACTTCTGGGTTGTTGCCATGTTCAAATCCCGGCAATTAAATAAAGTTTTGTCAGGTTATAAATAAAGATAGGCGTGTAAGATTGCCGGACAACTCTTCATTTCTCTTGAAGGAGAATTAATTATTGTGAGAAAAAATGTCTTGTCTTCGTTATCTTCTTGCATCTGCCCTTGTTTTTGCGTTTTTGCTTGAGGGATCATTTTCCCAAGCTCAACTCACTTCAGATTTTTACAACTCCACATGCCCGAATGCATCGAGCATTATTCTTGGTGTTCTTCAGCAAGCATTCCAGTCTGATGTTAGAATTGGTGTCAGCCTCATCAGGCTTCATTTCCATGACTGTTTTGTAAATGTAATGGCCATTACTCTTGATTTTCTTCTGCTTTACTTTAGTTGCTTGCGCTCTACTTCTTTCATGCGCAAAGAACTCAAAGAACCAAATCATTCTCTTTATTTTTTGTAATAATTTTTATGCTACGCCTACATTCTTCTCTAACCACAACTTTTTTCTACGTAGCTAGACGAACATTATATATGTTCTCTAAAATACCCGAATTTATACCACCTTTGCATGCAAACAGTATCTGAAATGTTGTCAAATATTCCATCAACTTCATATTCATTATGAAACATACGTGCCACCTCCTGAGATCCAAAAACCCATTGCTCTCGCTACATATTCCAAGGATAGAAGCAAATCAAGCTATTTAAGTCTCACCGCTAGAATCGGTACACCGATTTACCAGATTTTTGCACCCACCAAAGCTACAAACCGGTATCTGATTTCTCTAATCTCAGTCTAATTGTCTATGTGATTTTGCAACTTTTGCGTTAGGATAGCTGTGTTCAACTAACTTTTCTGTTATGCGTCACAGGAGAAATAAAATATAATTGGTGGGAAGGTGGAAATGTACCGACAGCAAAATCGGACAAACGGTGTAAAAAGATTGTTGTCATTTAATTTTTCACCAGAGTTTTGTTTGATTTTAAACCGAAAATATTTTCAGTAGCCAAGAGGCAGGGACCGCGTGCCAGAACCGAAGAAAATTTGACTTGTCGTTAACTTGGAACCAGCGCTGTGCTGATATGTTAATAATCCATTTTTGATATACATTCTCAGGGATATCCTTTCATCAGATCAACAACTAACATATCATTAAAGTCTTAATATAAATAATTTTGCTAAGAACCACATTAGTAAAGGAACTAGGATCCGAGTTGCTTAAAACACGTGACCCCAGAAAAACCAATTACGAAGAGCTGTGCCAAAATGTCAAGAGGTAGTTCGTATTTATTAAGCCATAGTGATGTCAAGTTCTTACGAATTTCGGACATTCCAATATTAAGAAGTTACTGAAAAAAAAATGAAATCATAAATAGCTGTAATCCAATATTAAGAACTAAAGGGAGGTTCTCAAGGAACCTCTTTATTACATGGGGACACGGTAATGCCAATAATCGAGAAGATAATAAAGCCCATGGAATAGGCCATTGGTACAATTTAATTCGTTCCTCTAATTGTTAGGCCAGAATTTCGCCTGGAGAGATTTTACCACATTTACGTCCAGCTGGAATGCCCTGGCAAGAAAATCAGCATTGATGGGTGGTTTGGATCCGAAGACCGTGTTTGCTATGGTGATAACACCTGGGTTCTGACTGCTTAGAGCTGCAATGGCGACTGCGTTTGTTTTTCCTATGTTGAATTGGAAGTGAATCAGACCCTCTGGAAACACAAATACGTCTCCCTTGTTCAAGACTTTGGCGATGAGTGTGTTGTTTAGCTGGTTTGATGTGACAAAACCAACGTACAGTTTTCCTTCCAGGACCGTCAGGATTTCGGTGGCACGGGGGTGAGTGTGGGGTGGGTTTTGGCCGTAAGGTGCATAGTCAATACGGACAGCAGATATGCCGAGAGTGTTAAGTCCTGGGATTTGCTCAACGTTCACAGGAGTGACATTTGAACCAACTGGATTGACTGTGTTTCCAGGCTTGTCGAGACCTGTATAGAAGAAATCTTCTGGTTTGGCAAGCTTGGGATCCTTGCAGAACTTCCCATTCACAAACACTGCATAAAAACACATATAAAAATGTTGTAACATATAACCGTACTTTATTTATCAGCAGGGATAATAATATTGATATTCAATAACTATTAGAAACTTTCAGGAAACATACCACCACTCTTGAGGTCGTCGGTGGCTACACAGATATCCTGAAGAGGGCTAGGGTCAGAAGCAGATGCCAATGAAGAAGCCAAAGCCAAGACAGCAAAACCTAAAAGAAAATGAAGCCCTTTCATTTTGATTATTAGTTTGTGTCTCGCTCTTTCAACTGAGTAATGTTGTGATGTTGAAGGTTGAGAAATGTTACATGGGAACTAGACTATTTATAGATGGAAGTCCTTGAACTATTCCGTGCAATCCACCACTAGTCCTCGAAGCAGGTGAAGATTTACCTAGTCTTCATGGGTTGTTTATGTTTTTTTATTTCAAAGAAGATTGATTCAAAGATTGCACACATTCAGACATACTAACCGATAATTAATTATTCTGACCAAGTGATTAGTGACATATTTTTTAACTCGTAACGGGTCGTTTCCTGAAATCTTCAATGGGTTTATATGGTAAACCAAATACTCGGCAACAAGTGAGAACATAATCCAAATATTTAACTTTTGCAAATCCTGTAGATTGTTCTTTTCACCCACTGCTTAGAAACACAATTTGGCTCTAATTGCTGGATAAACTCCTAGTAAGTTAAGATTGTTGACTTTGAATTTTATGTTTGTTATTAGATTTTACAAGTTTTTTAGACCAAAACCTTTGAATTTACTTGCGGAATTTACTCAAGTGTCTTCTCAAATTTCACTTTGTATACCGAAAAGAATAGTAAAAAGACAATGGCATGGTGATCGTTTTGGCAAATTGAACTTGATACCGGCAGTTAGCTTCAGTCGGATCACATGGCTACTCCGTGTAGTAATTGTTCTGGCTTCAATTAATTGTTTCTTTCCAGCGACACAGCATGGCGTTAAGTACCAGCTTATGGCAATTAGTTTAAGCAAGTCAATAAAGTTTTTCATTGCGTGTAATCGTGACCAAATAATCGGCAACAAGTAAGAACCTGGTCCAAATCGTTCACTTTGGCAAATCCTGTAGAATTGTTGTTTTACCAACCGCTTAGAAACATATTTTTGCTCTAATTGCTTCTCTACTTGCCTCAGAAAAATATTCTAGAGCTTTGACTGTGTCTCAAGTTTTATAGGCTGAAATCAAAATTAATTTATTTTATTTGTATCTTTAGAATTACACATAGGCGGAAATCACTATAAATTTAGTCCAAAATCACATACGAATTACTAAAGATGCAAAGAACATATCTTTGTCTTTCAATGTTATCTTCTCCCTTTCTAGTTCTCATAGTCTTTGAAAAATTTTTCAAAATAGCTACACGAACATTATATATGTTCTCTAAAATACCCAAAAATATACCACCTTTGTATGCATACGGTATCTGAAATGTTGTCAAATAGTCCATCAACTCCTTATGAAACATAAGTGCGGCCTCCTGAGATCTAAAAACCCGTTGCTCTCGCTACATATTCCAAGGATAGAAGCAAAATCAAGCTATTTGAGTCTCACCCCTAGAATCGGTTTATCGATTTACCAAAGGAATGAAGGCAATAATCAAGGTGCCGATAAAGATTATCAATCCAGGTATTCAGAAAGCTACAAAGAAGAACAATTTTAACTCTCGGTTTCTTTTGGAGATTGCTCTTATAATTAGCACTTTAAGTGCTTTGTTGTCTGGAGCTGCCGCCATCTACTATAGTCCCGCAGCTAAAAGACTTTTCAAAAGTAAGCAATCTATGCATGCAAACCCCATTGGCATAAAATTCCGAGAATTTACATTCCAGGAACTGTGCGAAGCAACAAAGGGGTTTAGCGAGCCCCTTGGTACAGGATCTTCAGGAAAAGCGTACAGAGCATTTCTAGGCTTACAAAATATCCAGATCGAAATTGCCGTGAAAAAACTGGTCAAAGATTGCGAACAAACAAAGGAGGAATTCATGACGGGGCTCAAGATAATTGGCTGGACTCATCACAAGAATTTGGTGAGATTGTTGGGTTTTTGCAATGAAGAAAATCAACGGCTGTCAGTTTTCAAGTTAATGCCAAATGGAACGCTTTCTGACCTATTTAGAAAAGAAGAGAGGCCTGGATGGGTTCAGGGGGTTGAAATAGCACTTGGTATAGCTAGAGGCTTGCTCTATTTACAGCAAGAATGCGAGACACAGATTATACATTGTGACGTCGAGCCACAAAATGCATTACTAGACATGAATTACACGCCGACGTATGCAAGCACCAACTTTGTCGCAGCGCATTGTTCGTCATCGGTCAGTAAAGGGAAACCATCTCCCTCGTAAACTTTATCAGAAACAATGGAACGTTTCGACAAATCAACTATGATTTCGTGGCTTTGTTTGTTGTATCGAGGACCGACCATGGCTCGCCGAGGGGTTTTTGTATTGGAATTTGATAGCCATGAGTAAACAATAGCTTTGTCCGTCTCGGCCAAACCTACATAGTGAAAGTTTAGGTTACTAGGGCATGATTTCTTCACAATTGTTTGGACGAGTGTGAACTCAGCAGGGGCTAGAGAATCTAATGGGTGCTGCTTAGAACTAGAGGTTGGTAAGCTAGCAAAGATGGACAAGAGCAAGAAGAGCAACATTCTTAACTTTGGATCCATTGTTTTGTGAAAAAAGCATAAACTCCCTGCTCTTTATTCAGGCACTTGAACACGAGCTTTGGATCCATTGTTATGTCACTGGACATCACAATGTATCAAAAGATTAAGAGAAAAAATGATTTTAGTTAATATAAATTGATAATAATTAATTTTTTAAAAAAATTTGAGTAGAACAATTAAATTATATTATCATAATAATAAATAAAAAATAAAAATTTAATTATTCAATAATTATAATAAGAAATATTTATATTTTTTTCTCTTAATCTTTTGGCACATTTAAAATATGAAATTAATTCTTATAATTTTTATCGAGAAATATAAAATTAATAAATTTTTAAAAAGAATTTTAAAAGAAAAAAATCTGGGAACAAAAAATCCAAAGCAGAGATCCAATGAAGAGATAGTTTCAAATTCTGAGTCACTATAAATGGCCTTGGTTTTCATTACAAATGACAAGATTTTAGCTTGAAAATTAAGAATTATGTTATGTTTATATGTGTTATATGTATTGTCTTCTTAATTATATTATTTAATACCATTATTTTTCGTTGGTACATTTGAACGCAATAAAATTGATAAATCACAGATTAAGGATTTCCTTGGTCCATTGTTCATCGAACTTGATAATTATTTTAACAAATTGATGTCATAGCTTTTATACCTTTTTATTTTTTGAATCTTAAATACACTAAATTTACTTCCATTTATGCTTAATTTACTGTTTAGATTTTTATATTTTAATTTAGTAATAATATTACCATTATTTTCTTAATCTAATGTAATACATACTAAATTTGGCAGATATTAGCACACATCAATTCTTACATTACTATATTAGAATATAAAATATGGATAGCATTTGAATAAGGTACTATATTTTAAAAACTAGAAATATATGGAAGTAAATCTAGTGTTTTTAAGACTGAGATAATGAAAATCAAAACATTTCATACTATATGTAGAGGTATAGTAATTTGTTTATATAGTCGGTTTTGTACACATAGTAATATAAAACCAACTACTATTAAAATAAGATAACAATAAAAATTTAATCTTAATTAATAAGCAAATCATTCATAAGCAATTGTATTATGTTTTCCAATACAATTTTAATATCATAGCCAAAAAAGATAATAATTCTCTCCTAATCTTTAATTCTCTTTATTTTTAAGGATTTGGTGACATATAAGTATAAAACATAATGAAGAGCTAAAATATTATTTTAACTTATTTTTTTTTAATTTTAATCAAACAAAAAAAAGGGAATAATATATAATTTTGTCTTATTAAAATTTTTTTTAAATAAAACTAAAGATTTTTAAAAAATAGTATCATATATATATATATATATATATCAAAATATATATATAATTTATTTGTAAAATTACAAAATTTTATAAATTTTCTACAATAAGATAAAATATAAATTTCATATGTTAAATAATATAGAAGGAGAAAAAAAAATGCCAAGTTTGTCTTCTAAAATAGGGAATAAAATCAAAATTTATAAATAGAGATTAAAATATATGGAAGGAGATTTAAATTATTAACTCTTTATAGTTATATTGTCGAAAAGTATACAAAATTACTTGAGAAGGAAAACCACAAAAAATACATCGTAAATGCACAGAATTCTAAGTACACTTTTCACAAGTTCACAAAAAATCAAGGGAGTGTTATCATGGAAATTTCATCTCCCCTAATCCTTGTTCATGGTTATTAATAAACATCCTCGTTCATCTTGCATGCATCATCAAAATTTCAATGCACTTGATCTGCTTCACTTCATATTCATCTGATTCAAGATTATCATAAAAGTCAAAGACAAGCAAAATCAATAAAGCTTCTCACATGAAAAAATAAATCAAACTTTGGCACGCGAAAAGACAAAAATTAGGTATTAATAAAATTTTTACTTAATTAATTTTTGATTCTCAAATATCTACAAGAAATGTGCTTAATTAATTTTTTAGTCCTATAATTTTTACTTAAATGGTTAATAGTTGTTAAATGTCTATAATCATTAAGTTTTAGTAGTCTTCATTTTTTATTTTGAAATTTTATTCGGTATTAAATCTAGATAATTGTATTTTTACATGAAGTTCTATCGCTTCTTATGGACCATTGCCTCCGAATCATATTATGCAAATGCATCCTAAGTTGAAAAATGCTCTAAGAAGATCCAATCTGAATATGAAGCAACAAGTGGATTTCATCTTCAATGTCACTATAAACTTCGTCCAATGTCACTTTCAAATGCAAATCCTATCCAACTTTGTATCCTGTATTCTCCATTTACATGTTCGCATACTTTGAATGATTGCCATATGTTTCAAAAAGTTTCATATTTGGTTACGCAACATAAGTGTCCAAATGTAATGGGATAAGGTAGATCTAGAAACTTAGAAAAATTATTCTAAAACCAAGGGAAAATGTAAGGGAGAATATAGAATTCAAAGACAGAGATATGCTCTTTGCGTCTTGAGTAACTCCGTGCAATGTTGGACTAAATTAACAGTGAGATAGATGGCTAATGCCATTTATTGCTTGATATCCAAATTGATTCTTATCAAATTTAATAACATAAAAGATGCATTTTTATGAAATAACTCAGTGATGATAGTCCACTATAAGGTGTGATTGTATCTAATTTCTTATGTCTTAATCTTAGTATAGTACTATTCTCTAACTAATTAAGATAAAATATGTCACTATTATTGTAATCTAGCTAAATTAGGTAGAGAATGGTATATTAATCATTATATTACTTAATTATAATATAAAAGCTAGATATTATTTGAATACAATATAAATTTTAAAAAGTAACATGTAAAGAAATTAATTTAGTTGTATTTTAGATTGAGATTTAAAAAATCTAAATTACTTTATTTTATTTGTATCTTCAAAATCAATTATACAGGGATCAAAATAACTATAAATTTCATCTGAAATCACATACAAATCACTCAAGATGCAAAGATCGTATCTTTCTTTGAATTTTATCTCCTCCTTTTCAATTCTCATAGTCCTAGAAGATTTTTTCTAATTAGCTACATAAATAGTACATACATTCTTGTGTCATATTTATATTGTATCAAATAGAAATTAATTTAAATTTGATCTATTTAATAATTATATCTGAATTAAAAATTTTATGTTGGCATAATTATTGAACAATTAAATAAATCATATCATTATTATTATTATTATTTTTGTATTGTAATATACTTTGTAAATAATGTTATACCAAACATAAATAAATATTTTCTAAAGTGTGATAAATACAACAAAAATAACTTAAAATTCATCTTCTAAGATTATTGAGATGTTATTTTAAACAACACCCTTGTCTGATATTTTATTACGTCTTACCGCAAATAATTACCGGCAAGGCATTTTTTGATTAAATATACTTGACTCATTGAAAGGTTTTGTTAATTGTACTCGTCCTACTTGTTGTTCTGTCATATCTTGCTGTGGACCAACACCGTGGTATCATTTCCTGAAAATGCATCCTGAGTAGTAGAATCTCAGAAGGTGCAGTTTGGATTTTAGGCAATAAATGGAATGGCTTCCTCCCTCCGTTTCACTATAAATTTCGTCCATTCTCATCCTCAAGATGCAAACCACATCCCTCTTTGAGTTCTGCATTCTACCTATGAAATCTTAAATTGCGTTCTCCAGAATACTCAAAAATCTATGAAATCGGTACATGGATTCGTTGTTTGAAATATTATCAGATGTTCTTCCAGGTTTCATGTTCATTATGAAACCTACAGTGTGGCCTCTTGAGGCACGAAACCTCGTTGTTCTCAGGAATATTTCGATGACAGAATGAACATCCTCAATCGGATTACCGATTTACCAGAATTGTACACCCATTGCAACTGCAAACCGGTATTTATACTCTCTCAATTTTTCTCTTTAATATTATACCGGCAGTGATCTTGAAATTTTCATGTTATAGTGACTATATTAAATGAAATTATATATGTGACTTTTCTTTTCTCTTGATATGTCGAATGGATCGAGAAGACGGAGATGTCAACCGGTGTCGGCTCTTTGTCAACGAAACTGCAGCTGTCACTAGCGGCAGAGTTTACAACGAGAAGCCGCAGATTTATTTCTCCACATGAAGCTGCTTGTTGGCCAGAAGCTTCAGCCGTTTAATCCACATACAAAACCAGCAGAAGAAAGCTCAGATTGATAAACGTGCATCATCCCACTTTTGCGGCTACAAACCGACCAAACTCATATTCAAGCCGGTTTATTTCACAGCCAGACTATCTTTATATTTTATAGAAATCAAAATATTGTATGAGGAGCAAACTAATCTCTCTTGTTAGCCAGAAAAATGCCGACATATGTTTGAATACTGTATCACTAGATCGGTAAATTAATTGATATTTCTTATTTGCAGAAATATTGAAATTATGTCTTTTGCATAAACATTTGTGTAATGATTAAATTTTGTTAAAAAGAATTCGATTTTAAGACATAATTCACTTAAATATTTTTCTAAAAAATATTCATGTTTGGTTTCCGAAATCACCTAAAAGTATATTAACAAAGTAATGCATAAAATTTTTGGTTGCAATGCTGCAATTAAGAAGCTTTTAATATATTTAAATCATACAAATGTTATAAGATATCAATAAATATTAATTTCAATAATAAATAAAAATTAAGGATATGTATGATAAAAAATTTAAGTAATACTCTCAGTTTTTTATTTTTGAGATTTCTGCTTAAATGGATAACAATTGTCAAATACCAAAAATTTGATGGCACATTGATAGTATTTCGCCTTGGTTTTCATTACGAATGACAATATATTAGTCTGCAAATTTAGAATTGTTTTATAATTATGTATTATTCCTTTAGTTATGTTGTCTAACGCTATTATTTTTCGTTTGTGCATTTGAACACCCATAAAATTGATATAGCAGATGGTAAGTACGTCCTTAGTTTGTGAATCATCGAACTTGATGATTTTTTTTTAACAAATTAGTGTCACAAATTCTAGATCTTTTTGTTATATCAATCTTAAATGTACTAAATTCACTTTCATTTATGCCGAGTTTACATCTAGATTTTTGTATTTTAATTTAGTAATAATAATATAATACATACTAATTTAGGCACATATTGACACACATCAATTATTAAATTGCTATATTAGAATATAAGCTATGTTCAATGTTTGAATAGGTTACTATATTTTAAAAACTAGAACATATAGAAATAAATTTTGTGCGTTTCAAAGTGAGATAATGAAAATCAGAATATATAAAACTAAATCTTGTGCATTTAAGAGTGAGATAATGAAAATCAGAACATATAGAAGTAAATCTTGTACATTTAAGAGTGAGATAATGAAAATTGGAGCATTCCATGCCATAGGTAGAGGTATAGTAATTGGTCTATGCAGTCGGTTTTAGGCATATAGTAATATAAAAATCAATTACTATTAAAATAGTACAAGAATAATATAACAACCACATTTAATCTTACCTAAGAAGCCAAATTATGCTTAGACAAACGAATTATGTTACCTAATTTAATTTCAATGCAATAGTAAAAAGAAGGGAACAATATAATTTTGTCTTATTAGAGTATTTGAGATAAAGTGAACTTAATTTAATTAAAAATGTTTTAGACAATATATATAATAAAAAATGACATCAATTGTTATATAATTTATATTATATGCAAGTTTAAAAATAATAAAAATTACATGTTTCATATTGATAAAAAAAATTGTGAAAACTTATAGATTTTCAATAACAAGGAAAAATATAAAACTTATATGTTAATAATTCAAAAAGAGGGGAACAAATGTGAGGTCTTACATCTAAAATAAGGAATTGGTTGAGAATCTATAAATAAAGGCCAAAACATGAAGAAGGGGATCTAAATTTTCAATTTATTATGGTTACACTACCAAAAAGTATATAGAATCACTTGAGAAGGAAAATCAATAAAAAATACGTTATAAATTCCAAGAATTCTACGTACATTATTCATGAGTTCACAAATAATCATCGAAGTATTAACACAAAAATTTTGGCTCCCCGAATCCTTGTTCATCTTATGAGAGTTATTGATGGATTTTGGCTTCCCTAAAGTATTAAGAATGTTGATTGTAGACGCTAATCAGTCCAATTTGTAAAGCCTCACAAAAGTGACACAAATATTTTTAGATTGAAACTCCACTCACATCTAATCGGAGAACTAAAGAAAATATATGCTAATTATTTAATAAATATGACTACAGCTTCAATCATGCTAATTATAGAATGAGTGTCTCTCTATATTTGACATGCAGTGGACCAGTTAGTGGTTGACATTATTGTTCCTTGTTAACTATTATTGCCCTTTATAGTAACATAATAATTACCAACTTAAATGACTGTGCACCAAAATCAAGTATGGGAAAATATGTGTGTTCACACTTTCAAAGATGAAAATCAAGGATTAACAAAATTTTTACTTAATTGGTTTTTGGTTCTCAAATGTCTATAAGAAATGATGCTTAATTAATTTTTTTTAATTCTAAAACTTTTTCTTAAATGGTTAATAGTTGTTAAATGCCTGTAATTATTAAGTTTTAGTAGTTTTCATTTTTTTTTATTTTGAAATTTTATTCAGTATCAAATCTGAATAATAGTGTTTGTACATGAAGTTCTATTGCTTCTTTTAGACCATTGCCTCCTAATCGTATCCTGAAAATGCATCCTAAGTTGTAAAATCTCACAAGATGCAATCTGAGTATAAATCAATAAATGGCATTCATCTTCTATGTCACTATAAATTTCGTCCAATTTCACTCTCAAATGCAAACCATATCCCTCTTTGGATCCTTTATTCTCCCTCTACATTTTCACATATTTTGAATGATTCCCATATGTTTCAACAAGTTTCATATTTGATTACGAAATGTAAGTGTCCAAATGTAATGGGCTAAGGTAGAATCTAACTTAATATGAGAAAATTTAAAGGAAAATGTAGAATTCAAAGAGAGGTATGCTCTTTGCATTTGGTGTAACTGTATATGATGTTAGACTAAATTTACAATGAGATGAAAGGCTAATTCCATTTATTGCTCGATGTTCAATTGATTCTTATCAAATTTAATAACTTAGAAGATGTATTTTTACCAAATAACTCAGTGGTGATGGTCCACCATAATGATAAGAATCTTTTTAAAAAAAAGATAAATAGTATTTATGTTCTCGATAATTTTAATTTTTTTTTATTTTAACAGTAGTGACAATTAAAATAAAATATCGGAGCAAATTAAAGATAAAAATCACTGTTTTTGTTAGCTTATTAAGCCATCGAATCTTTATTTTATTTTCTAACATTTAAAGTATTTTCATTTTATTGAATTATTTATCGGCATATAATTTATCCGATTTTTAAATAGACTAACCATAAAAGAATAATTATAATAAGTGGAAAAAAGTTCAATTTTTTAATAAATTGTTATTGGCACAATAAAATTCAATTTACTAAAACAATAATGGTTCACGAGACAGTAAATTTGTTGCAGCAACAACTATAAAATGAACATACAATTTATTCCAAAATTGTTCCAAAATTTTAAAATATTTATTCCAAAATTGTTAATCATGTTTACGGATATACATATTTATTATTGATGCCAGTGGATGATTGTATTCTTAAATTTATTCAAAAGAAATTATACAATAACAACGATTTAAAATATTAAATATTAATACTAATTATTTATTTCATCGATTGAAATGATGAAGATATTCAACTTTTTATTACTTGCTTATATTATTTAGTTTATCTTTATAGTTAATTACCTAACATTTTCATTTCTTAATTTGATTTTTTGCAATGATTTTAGCAATTCCTTATATATAGTTTATTTTAATCCAACATTTTTCTCGAAACAAGATGCCAAGCAATCTGTGTTAAAGATATTAGAAGATAAAAATTTGCCAGCTCCTCCTAACACAGGCATTGTTGCTCCAATCCTTGCCTTGCTCACATAATTTTTCCTGTAAGTCTGCCCAAGAACTCCATCGACCACATCACTAAGATTATAGAACTTAAATCCAAGCTCCAAATGGGCAAAGCAATTTTCATCCGTTATATTGTATCCGTGAACTGTTGATTCTTCTTTCATGATTGGTACACCATTGCAGAAATCCTACAAGTTCCTGGAACTTCAGCCATGACAGTATTGGTGTCTCGGGTTCCAGTAACGGAAACAAGCGTACCAATTTGATACTGCCGCACGTATACTTCGTGGGTGGGGAGAGAGATAGGGTTGTTGTCAAAGGACAAGTCAATGTGATCCACGTTGTCATCCCATTTTGCTGTTGTTCTTGCAGCAATAAGAAGTTTGTGGTTGTTGAATATGATTGCAAATAGATTGAACCAAGCAAAATCTCTAGTCATAGCAGGTTTCTTTTACCAATGAAGTGGAGCATTGATGTGGAGATTGGCATCCGAAACTAAGCAAAAGTCTTGATCTTTACGGCAATGGAAATGGAAGATGTTGCCATCTCCACCTACAAAACTGCACCAGAATAGTTGCGACCTATAGAGAACAAAAAAGGTTGATAAAATATTTTAGACAAAAGGAAAGAAATGCTGATAGGATACGATATGATAGTAATCAATACATTTGGGATGGAATTTTCACTGCAGGGGAGTGATGGGGAAACATAATAGCGGCTCCGGAAGAACGGATGTTACAAAGCGGCGGCAGCAGTTGGCCTCTTGCTTGGATTCCAAGAACGAAGCCATAAAATCAAGTTAATAGCATCTTTACTGGCCGAAGGTATCGACTCAAAGAGATTGACACCAGGTCTCTGTGGAAAATCCCATTTGTGTTTCTGAGCCAAACGTATTCCATCAATCCAAGAATACACAGTTGGACTTCCGAATTACATTGCATATTTTTGCTACTTGATCTACCGAAGATTTACCAGGAAAGATAGGACGGAGAATCATAAACTCAGCCATGATAGCACCCACCGCCCACAGATCAACTTTAGGCCCGTAAATTTGTGCATGAAGAAGAACTTCTGGAGCTCGATAGCAACGTGTGGTGACATAAGTAGTATATGGTGGGGCAGAATCAGTTTCTCTTGCCATACCAAGATCACCTATTTTAATCACATCCTTTGAAACAAGCGAGTTTTCAGGCTTTAGGTCACTCTGAAAATATCCCCTCTCATGCATGTGATAGAGACCTTGGAGAATCTGGAAACACCAATTTCTGATTTCGTTTTCCGAAAAAACTTTCCCACTTTGCCTCCTCAACTGGATAAGCTGAAGAAGATTGCATTCCACGTATTCAAAAATGAAGAATTCGTTGTCGTGTTCCTTGACCAAATTCTTGAGTTTGACGGCGTTTGGATGACCCATTCGACGCAATGCTTGCACTTCCTTCAAATTATTAGACTTTGTTGAGTTTCGTAATGAGTTTACCAAAAAACTCTTACAGTGTTTAAGTCTGAAGAAGACATCCTGGTAAACGTTGTTGAGGTCAGTTTGCTAATTAAATTGATGAAATAAAAGTCATTTTTCAGTAGATTACGTAAATAGAAGAATATTGAAACAGAATTTATGACTTGCGTTTGTATGTTCTTTTCTCTTACAAATTCTCGAATGGTAAAAGTTAATTAAGTATAGTTGTTAAAAAAAAACAATAATAATAATAACCAGAAACACTACGATAAAGTAAAAATCTATACACATGTTCTCTTGTTATTTTGTGCCGCAACTACTACGTTTTTTTGTTCTTTCGAATCTCTCTTTGAAGGTGAGAGGAAACAAGGTTTTGACCTATTTAAATGTGAATATTGTACATGTTTTCTTTGTGAAAACATTAACGGGACGATATTCCAATTAGAATAAATCAACTCTGATCAATTGGTAAAGGAGCAGTTGTGTTTACACTGTGGCAGGGCATCCATGCATGTGTCTTCCTGCTGCGATCTTTTCGCCTTCAAATTTGACTATGATTTCCGGAAAACAAATAAATCTTTTACTTATCATTGGAGACTAAATCATTGGAGGATTCACCGAGATTCTATTTATCTTATAACGTCATAGACTATTTGACTGAGTTATATACTCGGTGCGTTTACTAATTATTACTTTATGGTCATTAGCTGACAGAAGCTGATTAATTGGAGATAACTAGTTCAACTCTTGGTAAAATATATTTTCAATACTTTCAAGGAACAGATTTTTTAAATTTGAGTTAGTTAAATTGTCCTTTCAATATTATGTTCTGTCATCCTGGTGTAGACCAGATTGTAAGGTTGTTTAATCTTGTTGAGAAGTATGCCTAGCTTGCCATTATCTCAGCTCCTCAGCTACTGCCAGGCTTGATACCGCAAAAGGCAAAAACAGAAGACCTGTTGTATTGGCTACTGCGTTATGCAGCAGTATGCAACCCAGCAGCTCACTCCCCTGACCTCTGTTCAGTAAGTTGTTATAGTAGTATACATTGTTAGGACACTCCCCGTCAATGAGCTCGATAGGTCGTTGGTTCTTTCCTTTCCTACGGTTTCCAGCCTCAGCTATACACGTGTATGATTGTTGGCAACTCAAGTGTGCTGAAATCTATACAAACTGTGAGTAATTAATCATGGGCTGCTTGGCTTTAGAGCCCAAAGTTAAGAGCCTTGCCCGATAGGATTATAGGCAACTGTGTTATTTAATCCGTTGAATTTGAACAGATACATCCAAGTCCAAATATTTCTTCTTGCCTGGTTCTGTGTCATCTTTATTAGGGACTGTTAATCAGTCTTTAGAATTTCTTTGTTTCACTGTAGTTCTGCCGCTATTGCCGTTTCCAAGTAATAGGTAGTTTAATTTCTGTGGCATTAAAGTGGTGAAGAAAATTTTCGAGAAGAGTTTGAGTTGTGCTCTTCTAACATCGATTAGTTTGGTGAGTCTGACATTCAGTAGAGTGCTTTTCCAAGTCTCCTACCTCTACAACAATTTCCTCTACCTCTTCTTTGAATCAAATCCTTTAACATTGTGGAAATTCAATAACTTCAAAATGAAAATACTGACAAACCAGTTGGGGAATAACCAAGCATATAAATTCAAACTTGTAATTTGAAAATTGTAGACTAAGTCTTAGAGTAACAACTTAGTCAAGGTGGAGAGTTAAGAATGCATAAACTCCCATCACTATTGTGTTAAATTGGCCCTAAAATCATTTTAAATTTGCTACTGGACTTAAAAACTCAAGTTAACAAATACTCATTATTTGAAAATTTTGAATTTAAAATCATTCGGGTTTCACTTGCTTTACAACTCCTCCTAAAATTGTAGCAGAATTTTCTGAGAGAAAGTTGGAAGACTTTTTATCACTTTCTTGATTACCAAACAAAATCTCAATCAACTTTAGCTTTTGTTTGGTGCGTTGATGTTTCAAAAATGAAAATTTTATTGAAAGTTGCTTTAATTAGAAAAATTAGTTGCTAATAAACAAGCTTATAAACTCTAAATTGAAAGTTCCAACTCCTACTTGCGGTACAGACAATTGAATTAATTAATAAACAAATAAAAGTCTACAATTCAACATTAATATAAATAAGAACAGTCATCAAATAAATTAATTTAATAAGCTGCTTGAAATTGAAAGATTGGAAAATTATAGAAATTGGAATCCCTACATCAAATATTCCATTCTCACCCCGGTTATGGTCTCCTCCAGATTGAACTAATCTTAATTAGCTGTCGTAATCGTAGCAGTTAACCATTTTTAATGTAATAATAATTATTATAATGTTAAATTAACTTCTAGGTTGTTGCCATGTTCGAATCCCGGCAATTAAATAAAGTTTTGTCAGGTTATAAATAAAGATAGGCGTGTAAGATTGCCGGACAACTCTTCATTTCTCTTGAAGGAGAATTAATTATTGTGAGAAAAATGTCTTGTCTTCGTTATCTTCTTGCATCTGCCCTTGTTTTTGCGTTTTTGCTTGAGGGATCATTTTCCCAAGCTCAACTCACTTCAGATTTCTACAACTCCACATGCCCGAATGCATCGAGCATTATTCTTGGTGTTCTTCAGCAAGCATTCCAGTCTGATGTTAGAATTGGTGTCAGCCTCATCAGGCTTCATTTCCATGACTGTTTTGTAAATGTAATGGCCATTACTCTTGATTTTCTTCTGCTTTACTTTAGTTGCTTGTGCTCTACTTCTTTCATGCGCAAAGAACTCAAAGAACCAAATCATTCTCTTTACTTTTTGTAATAATTTTTATGCTACGCCCACATTCTTCTCTAACCACAACTTTTTTCTACGTAGCTAGACGAACATTATATATGTTCTCTAAAATACCCGAATTTATACCACCTTTGCATGCATACAGTATCTGAAATGTTGTCAAATATTCCATCAACTTTCATATTCATTATGAAACATAAGTGCGACCTCCTGAGATCCAAAAACCCATTGCTCTCGCTACATATTCCTAGGATAGAAGCAAATCAAGCTATTTAAGTCTCACCGCTAGAATCGGTACACCGATTTACCAGATTTTTGCACCCACCAAAGCTACAAACCGGCATCTGATTTCTCTAATCTCAGTCTAATTGTCTATGTGATTTTGCAACTTTTGCGTTAGGATAGCTGTGTTCAACTAACTTTTCTGTTATGCTTCACAGGAGAAATAAAATATAATTGGTGGGAAGGTGGAAATGTACCGACAGCAAAATCGGACAAACGGTGTAAAAAGATTGTTGTCATTTAATTTTTCACCAGAGTTTTGTTTGATTTTAAACCCAAAATATTCCAGAACCGAAGAAAATTTGACTTGTCGTTAACTTGAGAACCAGCGCTGTGCTGATATGTTAATAATCCATTTTTGATATACATTCTCAGGGATATCCTTTCATCAGATCAACAACTAACATATCATTAAAGTCATAATATAAATAATTTTGCTAAGAACCACATTAGTAAAGGAACTAGGATCCGAGTTGCTTAAAACACGTGACCCCAGAAAAACCAATGACAAGAGGTAGTTCGTATTTATTGAGCCATAGTGATGTCAAGTTCTTACGAATTTCGGACATTCCAATATTAAGAAGTTACTGAAAAAAAAATGAAATCATAAATAGCTGTAATCCAATATTAAGAACTAAAGGGAGGTTCTCAAGGAACCTCTTTATTACATGGGGACACGGTAATGCCAATAATCGAGAAGAATAATATTACGTTCTCTAGAGTACTCAAAATATTATCAGATGTTCCACCAGGTTTCATGCTCATTATGAAACCTACAGTGTGGCCTCCGGAGACACGAAACCTCGTTGTTCTCAGGAAATATTTCGATGACAGAATAAACATCCACAATCGGATTACCAATTTACCAGAATTGTACACCATTGGAACTGCAAACCGGTATTTATACTCTCTGAATTTTTCTCTTTAATATTATACCGACAGTGATCTTGAAATTTTCATGTTATAGTGACTATATTAAATGAAATTATATATGTGACTTTTCTTTTCTCTTGATATGTCGAATGGATCGAGAAGACGGAGATGTCAAGCGGTGTCGGCTCTTCGTCAACGAAACTGCAGAGTTTACAAGGAGAAGCCGCAGATTTACTTCTCCACATGAAGCTGCTTGTTGGACAGAACCTTCAGCCCCTTCATCCTCGTACAGAACCAGCAGAATAAGGCTCAGATTGATGACAATAAAGACATTGACACCAAGTATTCAAGGGTGGGTACACATAAGAGGAACGATCCTTAATACATGTAAATCTGCGGTAATTGGGTAATACATGTAAAGAACCTATTATATGAGTTCAGTAGTATGTGTAGTCTAAAAATGGTTCATGCTTTCTTATGTTGGTTTTAGATTCATAGTAATTACATTAAATTTTAATTTTCAATTTGGTAAGACGAAGGAAGGAAGGAAGGTGTGTGTTGATTAGGACTCATCAACCACCTGAAAATAAATAAATAGAAAAAAATTTATAGAGTATAAATAATTCAAAGAAATGATGTAAGGAGTTAGTTTAACTTCTTTCGTACTAGAAAATGCTTATTGAAAAGACAAAAGGAAAGAAACAAGTTAAGATTAGGGGCATTTTAAAATGAATTTGGTCACGGTGGCATGGTAAAATTTTCATGCTTGCTTTTAAGGGCTAAATTCCTACTTTTCACACTTGAAGTCCAATTGAATTCATTTTATTTGTTAATTGTTCATCATCAACCACGTAAAATAACATTTTTTTTCACGTGGCGACAATTACGTTTGACTGTTTTCCTCCATCTCTCCTTAAAAAGGGTATTATTATTAAGAATTAATATATGCAAAATCATATACAAAATTCAACAAATCAAGAAAAAAAACAATTAAAAAGTTTAAACAGAAGGAGAATGATAGCGTTGATCATGCCTTGACTTAAGATATAACGTCAATTGACTGGCATTCATAACTATATTTAAAATAAAATTTGGCTAAAAATAAGCATGTCATTAATTGTTCTACATCAAAGGACTAACAAATAACAAATTACTAAATTATCAATCATATTTTGAATTAATACGAGCACTAATCAATTATAATTATTTTTCTCATAAATTAATTATCGTTAGAAATAGAAAAATAATGTAAAATATGTACTTTATTTTTATAGCAAAAATTTATATATGAGTGTCATATTTATTATTATTTTAATTATAAATATTTTTATATGTTTCATAAATATATTAATTTATAAATTTATTTTGTAATCTAATACTTATCGTAATTCACATAAATAGTTATATTTATTTAATAATTTTAATTTTAATTTTTGGTTCTTTTAAAAGCAAATTGACTATCAAATAAAATAAAAAATATTATTATTTATAGTCATAATATAATTTTATAAATGTTATTAAAAATTAAATACTAAATTTGATATTTATAAATTTTTAACGAAAAGTGATGTATTTAAAATATATTTTTTTAATCAATAAATATATTTATAGAGTATAAATTTAAGTATTTATTATTAAACTACCTTCAATTCTTTTATATTTAAAAATATTTTTTAATTATGAAATGTATGGAGTATTTCAATTAAAAATAAGTAGTTTTATTCAAATAAAAATAATTTATGAATATAACGCATATTTATACATAATAATATTTAAAAAATATATTTATTAAGTATTTATTATAATAATTATTTTCAATGAATACAATAATTTATACTAAAAATAAAAATAGTTAAAAATATCGATCTATTAATATGTATCAATAAATTTTAAATTAAAAGATATTTTGTTAAAATAAGAAAAATAGCGAATCCTTTCTATTGATAATTCTATGGTGCAAACAAATAAAGAACGATTTATTTATTTTTTTATTTTCTTTCCTTCTCTCTTCCTTTTTTTTTAAATTTCATTTCTATCCTTAAAAATAAATACTTAGTTAATTCTATTGACGACATAATTAAAATATTTTACTTTTATGAATAATAGTTTAAGTTTTTTGTTTATATGATATACATATATTAAAATTAAAAGTAATTATTTTCAATGAATACAATAATTTATACTAAAAATAAAAATAATTAAAAATATCAATCTATTAATATGTATCAATAAATTTAAAATGAAGTGATATTTTGTTAAAATAAGAAAAATAATGAATCCTTTCTATTGATAATTCTATGGTACAAAAAAATAAAAAAAAATTCATTTTTTTAATTTTCTTTCCTTCTCTCTTCCTTTTTTTTTATTTATTTCATTTCCATTCTTAAAAATAAATACTTAGTTAATTCTATTGACAACATAATTAAAATAATAGTTTAAGTTTTTTGTTTATATGATATATACATCTATTAAATTTTAAAAAAAATTTAACAAATTGTATTTAAAAATTAAACTGAGACGTAGATATTTTTTAATTAAAAATTTTTTAAAATTGACTACTTTTTTATAAATTTAATTGAACA
>BNST01000258.1:0-271778 GCA_019650275.1 Xylocarpus granatum
TGAGCGGAAGTGTGTTTTCCGATATAATATAAACTAAGCCTCTCGGCTAGAATACGTCTTCGTAGATCATCCTGCAGTAGGGGCGGATGGTCCGGGATCACCGGGGGAGCGGGGGGTGCCTCGATCGGAACGGGTGCCGCCCCTTGGCCGTTTGGAAAGGCGTGCTCCGGTTCCTCTTGCACTTGGGCAAGGCAATCCACAATCGGAGGTGAACCGATCCGCCCGTCGCAGAAAGTAATGGCTATACTGCTATTGCAGACAAGCAAAAAGATCAAAACAACCATCAAGATTTGACTCAAATTTCTTCTTTGATCTGATTTTTTCGCTGATTGCTTAGGAAAAGGATCTACTGTAAAAACCCGTTCTTGGAGCATGGCCTTCGCCTTCCCCGCGAGTATAGCATGATGAGCCCAAGTTACGGCAGCTCCGGATGAAAGGAGAATAAGGGTATTAAGAAAAGGGATTTCCCAAGGATCTAAAACCCAAATCCCTTTTGGGGGCCAAATACCTCCGATCTCTACCGTAGGTGCCAAAGAAGAATGAAAAAAAGCCCAAAAAAAGCAAAAAAGAACATAACCTCCGATACGATGAACAGAATAAAACCGTATCGAAGTCCTAATTGTACGACTTTGGTATGATGTCCTTCCAACGTGGATTCACGTAGAACATCGCGCCACCATACGAACATGGTATATAGGATAAATATGAGGCCCAAACTGAGAAGTCTTGCACCCCCTTGAAATGAGTGCATGTACATCACACCTCCTACGGTCGTTGCCAAAGCTCCGAGTGAACCCGAAATAGGCCATGGACTTGGATCTACCAAATGATAAGAATGCCTCTGAGATTCAATCATAAACCATTTTGCCTCGGTTGTATGTAAACCCCCCCTTCACCCCCACCCCCTAAAAAAGTGGTAAAGAAGGGCTCTTTGGGGTCTAATTTTCTTTCTATCTGACAGGACAAACAAATAGGAAGGGATGGTTCTTTCATTGCATTGATAGAAGTCTAACTAGAAAGAGAATCGTTGGTTTGACCAACGAACTACGTGGGAAAATGGACCTTCTTTTTCAGCAAGCATTTTTGGAAAGTGACAATGAAGCTCGTGAAACCGGAACCCTTTGCCTTCGCCTACCGTGAAAGAAAGTCTTTCTATTCGTCAGGCCCAAGCCACTCGGAGATCAATTTCCAGAGTTTTTTGCCTGCCCCTTGACAGCAGCCTTTACTTTCACTTTAAAGAGAGCAAAAAGCCCTTCTTCCGCCTGCCGCCATGATCAGTATAGGTGTTCTTGGATTTCTTGTTTGGGCTCATCATATGTTTACTGTGGGCTCGGTTGAAGTTTCCTCCCTAGCGGGGGCATTCCCCTCCCCCGAGGGTGCCGCCCCGGGGTCCCCCGCCGGGTCTTTCCCCATTTCGATATTTGATGCTTGAGCTTGAGGAGGAGCCTCATTTTGGGCGCCTACACCATCCCCCTCTCCCTCACAAACTACCAAAATTCGTTCACGAAGGTGAAGGTCGACACCGGTCCTAAAATGGCTTTCATGCTGTAGTTATCATCATTTTTATATTCAAATTCTTCCTTGGCCGTGTAGAACATGGATTAGCATTATGTCATTCCTACAAGTGATCCCCCATCCAGGATTGGAAGAAGTGCTATATGAGGACTTCGAGATCAAATAGAATATGTTTCTTTCCATTCCTCGTGAGCCACTTATTTCTCCGAAACAAGAGATCAAAGTGATTTTCCTCCTTTTTCCCAATAAGTCGACGGCGTTACACCATTGGGATACTTCGAATAAACTAGAGTACATATAGGATACACCGGTGCTAAAACCTTTTCTCAAGATATCTTCCAAACTGTTGGGGTCGTTGCGGGGCCTCAAAGAATTGTTCCCCCGGTGTGAAACCAGTTGGTTCCGTAGTTTTAGAATTCTGCTGATCCCAAGTACTCCATCTCCATCATTGCATATGAAAATATAGAAAGTAAAGAAGAAAAGGCATAACCAGAAGAATTGTGTAAAATAAGTGAATTTATCCAGTTGAGGCATGATTGATTGAGAAAAAATGATTCCCTCCAGACAGAAAGAGAGTCGGAGTAGTGAAGAAGGATAGAACACTTTTGTTGGTTGTTGACCAACGGAAAGCATGGGAAAAAGAACGATGCACAAAGGAAAAGAAAGAGATGGTTGGATTGAAGATTGAAATGCTGGGATAGGCTCTTTAGGTTCACAATTACTCTACGTAATTTCCGACTTGGATGCCTTTGGAATTCGAATTAGAGTAGGGGATGATCGAAGGAAAGAAATCCAGGGACGGGGCCTATTAACCAACTGAAAGGCAAGAATGAAAGAGTCACACAGACAGACAGGAAAGCACATCCGGCAGACGGAATAGCAGACTAAGCTAAGAAAGAGGAAAGAGAGAGAAAGAAAGACATAGGAATTCCCGGGCTGCGAGGCTCTTAGACGATGATTGATTCCCCGCGGAGCCAGTAGCTGAGGGCTGACTAGACTAGGAGAATTTCTCAAAGTACGACCCTACCACTCAAGGCTAGCTGAACTCGATCAACCGCGGGAGCAACTTCAATCACTGAGCCGAGTGAGGGAAGAAAGAAAAATCCTTACTTGCTTGGGGTAAGGAGATTCTCAAAAGCCATTGACCACTAAGAATGCTTCATGCTTCCAATAAAAAGTAGAGGAAAAAGAAGGACTGAAGTCGGGAAAACTGGTACACTGGCTAAAGAAAAAAAAGCCAATGCTAATAGAAAAGAAAGCCAAGGCTTCCTCAAATAGAAGGATAGACCTAGATGGAATCCACATTCGATCACTAAAAGCTTAAGGAGAATGGATTCCCTTAGGGGCCAATTAAACCAGGAAGTCTTCGAAGGCTTAGAGAACTAAATGTGTACTAGAACACCAAGACTGATAAACGTTCCAACCTAAAGCTTTTTTAGATGATCCACCGTCACCTCAAGAGCAAATACCATATTAACCACAGTCTCAAGCTTAAGGAGGAAAGAAAAATCATTCCTTGCTGTAGAAAAGCTGTTAAAAGATAAAGTACTTCTCCGATTAGAAGGTTATGGGACTCAATTTCACATGCAATTTCCATGGAGGAATGGAATGGAGACTATGTCAAACCCACAGAAGGAAAGAACTCAATCTAATCACTCTAGGAAAAGTAAGTGCACCTTAGAGAATTTGGCTAAAGGTTAGGGGTAAGGGGATGGGAACACAAATGCAAGCACTTTCACTCACTATACCAATGGTTCTCTACCCCAACTGCAAGCACATTCACTCGCTATACCAAGGGAAACTACCAGGGAACAAATCCGGAGAGCAAAAAACCAAATGTTGGCATTAAGCAGTTCAGTTGACATAAGTGTTGTTGATGTTGAAATAAAAATAGGACCTCAAGCAAGGTAGAAAGGTAACGTTATATATTAATTATAATTTGTAATCTCCATCATGTACTATATTCCTTGATATATAAGTATTGTAAAATCTAGTATACCAATGATAGAGAGATTTGAAAAGGGCATACGCTTTGACTAAACGACTAACTAAAAGCTAACAGAATAACTGAATCGAAAGCTTGGGCCAAGTGGAAGGGGCTTGCAATGATGGAAGTCTTACGGGATAGGGGCATACTATTATAGGAAATTTCCTAACTAAACCAATCCGGGTGATAAACCCGTAAAGTAAAAGATTTTTCCTAGTATTGAACCTTACTTCCAAGACTTGTACAACACAGGGAATAAAGCAAAGCCTTAGGTTGATAAATTAATTGAAGGCAAACAAATAGCATTACCTACAAGGATTGATTAGGATGGCTCAAAGACGGATATGATTGCACTACGAGAGAGCTAGCGAGGATGAAAGGGTTACGAGGAAGAATACATTAGCAATTAAAGGAACTATTACAAGAACCTAGCTATTTTCCACTTTAAGGAGATTATATAAGTGATTTACTATTAATAAACTATCCTATAAAAGATAACTGTATTGAATCTCTAACTTTAGTGGCTTCTTCGATTGTTGCACATGAATGCCATGGCCGGGATATTCTTAGCTCATTAGAAAGAATCTTTGTGTCTTTTAGAGATTTCTAGCCCTAGCCGTCTCCTTTAACCTTGCCCTTGAAAAGAGGGTAGATTGGGTTGAGACAGGCTTCCCTAATCCCCTTTCTTTTTTTGCTGGACAGTCCCAATTTCACTAGATCTCAAAGAGGAAGAAAGAAAGACAACAAAGGGATGTCAAAAGAAACTCCCGTTATAACATACTCGACTGGATCCTTCCTATAGACATCTCCTGTCTTGCTCATATCGATGGAACATATTTGCTCCTATATATTTTTGAAGCATTTAGCACTAAATAAGAGGAAAGGTCTAGTCCAGAAAGGATTGATTACTGTTGTGAGGTTGACCTATAAGTTACAAATTATGAATTTGTAACATTCAAATTCATTAAGAAATAATTTGTAACATCCAAATTATGGTTCTTAACTCTCCATTATGTTTTTTAACTCTAGAATTCAAATTTAAAACATAAAACTACAGCATTGAGTAGCCATAATACCTCCATTAATTGTGAAAAATCTTTTATAGGAAGAATTCTATAAATTGGGAGATGTTCTGCTTTACAAAGGTCCTTAAGCTTAAAATTCTTATTAAATACTATCTTGAGAAGATTTAGAGAGCTCAAATACTTTGGCAATACTCAAAAACATAAAGAAAATAAATGGCGAGAGATTGATTATCTATGGTTTTCGTAATTTTAGTTTTTTAAGTATGTTTTAGTATTGTATACTTACATTTGATATCAGAGCATGTTAATAATCTCTGTCTTATTTAGTTTGTTGAGAAAAACTTGAAATATAATTATGAGTTTGTTAAAATTTATTTTTCATACAACTTATATTTATATTTTTTATTAGAAATATATGTTATAAATCATTTTGACATTAAATTTATAACATTTTTCACAAAAAAAATTAAAACGATGTCCAAAATGGTTGAAAAAAAAAGTAGGATAAGTTTTCGGGTTCGTGAATCTTTATTCAGGTCAGGTTGACTCGGCTAGAGGTTGAAGAAGACCCTTATCAGTGGATAATATGTCGATTGTCTTTAATAAATATGAATGACATGTCATACAAGTTTCTTTAGTATTTAAAAAATAAGTTGTAAAGAATTGGATTCAAACCCAACTCACACATTGTAAGGCCTGACCACTAGGCTATAGTCACTTTTTCATTAATTAGATACATTTAATAATTCTATGTGTTTTTAATATTAATATTAATTGTACGAAAAATTGAAATGCCCATTATTAAATTGGTGACTTGTATCTAAAATATATTATTTGGTATAAATATTTTAGTACAATTAAATTCATTAATAATTTAATTTATTTTAAATTTAGACAAAATTAAATTATATTGTATAATTTAAATGTTAGAATTTATGCATATTATTTATGTAATGTTACATCTATAGTTTGGATTTAATTATTTTAAGCATATAATTTGTGTTTTATATATGTAATAATATAATTTTCAGACTTTATGTATTTTATATTTTTATGCATAAATTTTAGATACAGTAGTTAGTATGCAAATACAATACAAAAATGCATAAAAAATTTGTTACATTAGAGAGTAGCCACAATATCCCTAAGTTAAATGAAACTTTATATTATGTTAGGATCACACATAATTTAAGACATTAATTATAATTGATTAATTATGATAAAATATTATATTATTTTTCTTAATTTACACACAGGAATTAAAAAATATAATATAATATAATAGTTTTATCATTAAGATATATGAATCTATTAAAATAAAATACTTAGCCCATAGGTAGTATTTTGTGTCCTGTGATTTATATTTTATGCATATTTTATATTGATAAAATATGATAACGTTTAAACCTCAATAAAATTCATCATAAGTATGTATTTTTGTAGCATCACAACTTAGAAATATATTTAATATCAACTTAGATGCTCCTGAACTAGTAGGAGATAATTATTGTATTTAAGGTGGTAGGATATAGATTATGTTATACAAAAAGAAAAACCATCACCTATTGCTGCTACTAGCACTCCAACACAAATTAAGTTTTATGAACGTTGGGAGTGATCTAATCGTCTTAGTGTAATGTTCATAAAGATTAAAATTTTTGTTAGTATATGTAGTTCAGTTGCTCAGTATGATAATGTCTGTGCTTTGATGAAGGCTATTGATGAACAATTTAAGTCATCAGATAAAACACTAACTAGTACCCTTATTATGCAGTTCTCTTCCATGAAACCTACCACCATCACTGGTGTACAAGAGCACATCATAAAGATAAGAGATATTGTGGCTCAAATGAAAACTTTAGATGTGACAATGTTTAAACTTTTCCTTGTTCACTATATTTTGAATTCACTTGCTCAACCATATAGACCCTTCAAAATTTCTTATAACACTCATAAAGATAAATGGTCTATTAATAAATTGATGACCATGTATGTTCAAGAAGAGGGAAGGTTGATTGTAGAAATAGGGAGTAAACATTCAAAGTGCACATTTGGCAACAAAGGGAAAGATTAAGAAGAAAGGAAAAGCATAATACATGTCCAAGTTGAAATAAAGAAAGAATCCAAATGTTTCTTTTGTAAGAAAAATGGGCATATAAAGAAAGATTGTATGAAGTTTCAGCAAAGGCTTAGTAAGAAAGGTATTTTTTTTCTTTTGTAAGTTATGAATCTAATATGACTGAAGTTTGTTATAACACATGGTGGATTAACTCTGGTTCTACAATCCATATTACGAACGTTTTGAAGGGCTTGCAAAACCTAAGGAAACTAGTGAGAGTTGAGCATTTTATCTATTTTGGAAATAAGATAAGCTCAACTATAAAAGCTATTGGGACATGTAATTTAGTTCTTAATATTGATTTTGTACTAAATTCAAAAAAGACATTTTATATCCTTAATTTTTCCAGGAATTTAATTTTTATTTCTAAACTTGTATCCCATGGACAATCCTTTAACTTTTTAGATTCTTTTATGCAAAATTTTTTATAAATGTAATCTTATTGGAAATATTACATTATCTGATGGTCTTTTTCATATTAATTTACAAAACAATGCTTGTTATAATACAATGCATACTCATGCTGGTGTAAAAAAAAATGTTATGAATGAAAATTCCTCTATGTTATGGCATCAGAGATTAGGACATATCTCCATAGAAAGAATCAAATGGTTAGTAAATGATAAAGTACTTAGTGCTTTAGATTTTACTGATTTTGAGACTTATGTAGACTATATAAAGGGAAAGTAGACCAATAAGTCAAAGAAAGGTGCCAAAAGGAGTTTAGACTTATTAGAAATCATACATATAGATATTTATAGTTCTAATATAAACTCATATAGTTATAAATATTTTGTCACTTTTATTGATGATTATTCATGATTTATGTATCTCTACTTGTTGAATACTAAGGATGAAGCATTACATGCTTTTAAAATATTCAAAACTGAAGTAAAGAAACATTATGATAAGCAAATAAAAATTATGAGATTTGATAGAAGTGGTAAATACTATGGTAAATACACAGAGAATGGATAAGACTTAAACCATTTGTGAGATTTCTTCAAAAGTATGAGATTGTTGTCCAATACACTATGCCTATTTCTCCAAACTAGAATGGTGCAGTAGAAAGAAGAAATTGAACATTATTAGATATGGTGCGGAGTATGCTTAGCAACTCCAAATTTTCTAAGTCTTTGTGGATAAAAGCTCTAAAGATAGTTGTGTACATATTAAACCAAGTTCTAACTAAGACTGTTTCAAAAACACCATTTGAGTTATGGAAAGGATGGAAATCGTGTTTGCAACATGTACACATTTAGGGTTGTCCTTCTAAAATAAGAGTTAGAACCATTAGTGGATATTTTATTGGATATTTAGAAAGGTCTGAAGGATACATATTTTATTATCCATCATACCACATTAAGTTTGTGGAATCAAGAAATGCTAAGTTTCTTGAGAATGACTTGATCAGTGGGAAGGATCAATCCTAGAACATAGTTTTTGAGAATGATCATTCAAAACCGTCCACTTCAAATACTAAAGTGATTGTCGTCAATAACATTTCTTTGGTACAAATGGATGTTGATCAAACAATGGGTGATATTCAACCAAATGATAATCAAATTTCACAAACTAATGATGTTTTAGTAGATCAAGTTGTTAAACAACTAGTTGTGCAACATACTTCTCAACAAAATGTTGAAACAACGTTAAGAAGATCTACTAGTGTAAAAAGATCACCAATTTCTAGTGATTATATTATGTATTTATGAGAGTCAGATTATAATATTGGAGCCTTAAATAATTCGGAAACTTTTTTAAAAGCCATGAGTTGTCAGCAATCTAACTTATGGTATGATGCCATGAAAGATGAGATGAATTCTATGTCAATGAATGGAGTCGTGGAATCTTATTGAGTTGCCTAAAGGATTTAAACCCATAGGGTGTAAATGGATATTTAAAACCAAAAAGGATTCATTAGGCAACATTGAGAGATACAAGGCTAGACTTACTGCAAAGGATTTACTATGAAAGAAGGAATTGATTACACAGAAACGTTTTCTCCTATGTCTAAAGAAATATTCTTTTCGTGTGATTATGGCATTAGTAGCTCATTTTGATTTAGAGTTACATCAAATGGATGTGAAAACAACATTCCTTAATGGAGATTTAGAAGAAGAGGTTTATATGAAACAACCTGAAGGATTTTCTTTCAATAATGGTGAACATTTGGTTTGCAAACTTAAGAAATCTATATATAGATTGAAACAAACCTCTCGGCAGTAGTATTTAAAAATTGATGAAAATTATTTCTTCATTTGGTTTTGTAGAAAATATCATGGATTAATGTATATACTAGAAAGTTAATGGGAGTAAAATTTGTTTCCTTGTTCTATATGTGGATGATATACTACTTGCAACCAATAATAAAGGATTTTTACATGAGGTGAAATAATTTCTTTCTAAAAATTTTGATGTGAAATATATGAGTGAAGCATCTTATGTCATTGGCATCAAGATACATAGAGATAGACATAGGAGTATTTTAGGTCTATCTCAGGAAACCTATATCAACAAAGTTCTAGAAAGATTTCAAATGAAAGATTGTTCTCTAGTGTAGCACCAATTGTTAAGGGAGATAAGTTTAATTTGAGACAATGTCCTAGAAATGATCTCGAAAAGGAACAAATGAACAACATTCCATACGCTTCAATTGTTGGAAGCATTATGTATGCTCAAGTCTGTACAAGACCTGACATAGCTTTCGCAGTTGGAATGTTAGGGAAGATATCAAAATAACCTAGGAATGGACCACTGGAAAGCTGCAAAGAAAGTTTTAAGTTTCCTTCAAGGGACCAAAGATTACATGCTTATGTATAGACGAACTGACAATTTAGAAGTAGTTGGCTACTCAAATTCTGACTTCGCTAGCTGTGATGATTCAAGAAAATCAACATCTATATACATCTTTATGTTAGCTAATCGAGCCATATCTTAAAGAAGTGCTAGGCAATCACTAATTGCTACTTCCACTATGGGAGCCGAATTCATTTTATGTTTTGAGGCCATCTCTCATGGAGTTTGGTTAAAGAGTTTCATATCTGGTTTTAGACTTATGGATTCAATTCTAGGCCATTAAGTATATATTGTGACAATTCAGCTACTGTATTCTTGGCTAAGAATAATAAAAGCGGGAGTTGAAGTAAACACATCGACATTAAGTACTTAGCCATTAGAGAACGTATTAAGGAAAATAAAGTGGTCATTAAGCTCATCAACACTGAATTGATGATTGCAAATCCTTTAACAAAAGGCATGCCACTATCAAGGTTTAAGGATCATGTAATACACATAGGACTTGGTTATAGTATGTAAATTCATTGTTATTTATGAAACTCTGATTATTTATTTTTTAATAAAATGTGCACGTTTATTTAAAAGAAAAAAAATTTGTATTAGACCTAGAATAAAATGAAGTTTATTCATTAAGTTAAAGTCATTATATTGGAACAAGAATAAACATAAGGTTTATTCATTAAGATTAACACATTAAGGCTGCAATAAGAAGTATCATACATCTATAATATATGGAAGATAAGTTATTAATTTTAATAACATATCGTTATGATTCATGTATGTCATTTCTTGTATATGAGAATTTGAAGTTTGAGGGCCAAGTGGGAGAATGTAAGTTACAAATTTTGAATTTGTAACATTCAAATTCATTAAGAAATAATTTGTAACTTCTAAATTATGACCCTTAACTCTCTATTATGTTTTGTAATACTAGAATTCAAATTTAAAACATGAAACTACAGCATTGAGTAGCCATAACACCTCTATTAAGTGTGAGAATTCTTTGATGTGAAGAATTCTATAAATTGGGAGGTATTTTACTTTGCAAATCTTTAGAGGATTTAGAGAGCTTAGAAGGCTTTAGTAATACTAAAAAATGTGAAGAAAACCAATAGCGAGAGATTGGCTATCCATGGCTTTTACAATTTAAATTTTAGTTTTTTTAAGCATGTTTTAGTGTTGTATGCTTACATGACCTTCTTTACTTTTCTTTTGAGATACTCCGAGAGTTATCCGTCAGCATACATAGTTGAAAAGTGTTCTTGCTTGGCCCCATCTAGCTAGTTTTCAAAGTAAGTGAGTAAGTGGCTGAGGCCCTTGATCCTTTATCCTTTCTACTTATGGATTGACAGAAAAGGCAACGAAAACAATAACTAGCCTGCCATTGAAAGGAACTAAAACTCCAACAGTAAGGGAATAGAATGGAAATCTTCTCCAACGTCATAGGCCTACCTTAGGATTGAAAGGAGAACCATGGCTATAACAAACTTATAGATTGGCCTTAGGAAAAGAACTGCTAGAAAAATGGATTGATAGATTTTAAAGGCTTGAAAGAAAAGCAATTCAAACTACCTTTATAAGGATGATGACGCGCTTGTCTTTTAGGCCTTTTGTTCATAGAACTGAAAGCACACATCTCGTGTAAGTGTCCCGTAGGTCTTTCCTATGGATCAGCCGGTGCTTTGTGCTTTGAGACCTTTCTGGGGTTGGCTGGTGAAAAGAATGCTCTTTAACTAGAAAGCTAGCATTGAACTAGCTGCCATTGCCTTTTGAAAGGAAGACATTTTTGGGTTTTAGCTTATGGTTTATCTTTACTCATCTAGTTCAACTCAAAGATCTAATTCTGCTAACAGCAGCATTTTTTGCATTCAATGACAATGCTGAAAATGTTTTTCTCTTCTTTTTCCAGGTAAACGACTAGGCATCTTCTTCTTCCCATCTCGGGAGAAAAAGAAAAAAGAAAGAAATAGCCCTCCCTCTAGTCTAGTTAGTAACTTTTTGCTTCCCCTACCTCTGCGCCTTGTTTGGGCATTAAAAATTGTTTTTTATGGCGCTTTTCTCACATATGTTCTTAGTCGCTCTTGTCGCCTAGCGAAGTGAGAGTACTGAATTTCTTTCTAGTTAGACTCTTGGAAAGCTTTAATTGGATAGAATCTTGTTATCAATGGAAAATCTATAAATCTTAATGAGTGTGGCCCACATTTCGGGGCTCTTGGCGCTTTTTTTGATTCTATGTTTGAAAGTGCAGTTACTTCTTTAACCTGATTGGTAATTAATATATTATAAGTATGTATCCCAAATCCAAGGAATTTATTTAGGGAATGATCCCAACATTCGAAGGGCTTTTGAGCGAGTAACTGCTTTAATAAAAGTAGGGCAGCTAGGTGAAATGGCTTAGGGCTAATGAGCTAACAACGAGCTTACAGTTGTAGTTTGAGTCTTTAGGCAATCTCTAAAACAACAGATCTACTTTCAAGGATTCTAATTGATCTTAACCTTTCTTTCTTTCTTCTGGCCCCTAAGTTAGGAAGGATTTCAGTAGGCGTGTTGACCCCTAAGTTGTAGAAAAGTTGGGGAAAAAATATCGATCACCCCAACAAATTGGTGCTTTCATTGAGAAGTCAGCACAATCACCATCCAGTTGATTGATAGCATGATCACCAACACATTGGTTCTCTCATTGAGAAAGCAGCACATTCAACATCAAATTGAAGAGGCAGCACATCACCATGTCATTCAGGCAGCATTCACCCTCACCAACAACAGCAAACTAATAAGGACTTTGGAAGAATCCTAGCCTTAGGAGAGGGAACAACGCACCATACATGACTAGGTAGGTGATATCAAACACCAACTATTATTTATCATTCATTCTCTTGAAAAATTAAAGAGAGACACATCCCAAGTGGTTGGAAAACAAGTCCAAACTGAGTAGGTCAGGAACAACAACCTGCCACAAACGTCTAAGAGGCATAAATCAGAAATCATGTGACACCAAGTGCTCTGAGTTTGATGGGAACCAAGTCTTTCCTTCATCAAATCTGGAGAGTGTTGCACCAATTCAAAACTTGGAATACTCATCTCTGCCTCCTAAGATGCCAATCTGGAGAACAAGTAAAGACGTTTCATCATCAGCAATTTCAGTTGATGATAGTGGAGGAAAAAAATTGCACACAAAAGATGTGTATGCACGTCCAAGTGATGGTAATGCTAAGGACACAAGTGTTCCAGGACCTGACTTGTTGCAAAACAATGACTTAAGAGCTCCAATAGTTTCCACTAGACTGCCATCTACATCTTCATTAGAACTGACCAGAATGGAGAGATAGCAAATTGATATGGATGCAAGATTAAATAGGTCTTTGAATAGATTGCAAGAATATTCCAATGCTTCTACAATTATCCACCAGAAAATACTTCAACAAGGATTATGCAGGACCAATTTGCCTTGTTGGCTAAACTTGGATCAAAAGACAAAGTTCGTAACCACAATTCTGTCCATATTGAAGGACTTGCTGATCTTTCACGGACAGCTTCACAAGCTGCAAGAGATCAAATCTTTAGACCATTCATTAGTCAAACTGCAGCAGAAAATATGCATAGCAGCACAAATATTGATCAAACGCCTTCATCTGCACTTGTTTTAGACCCTCAATTCCCATGGACAGAATAAGGATTATTTGGGTTGCAGCTTGAACACTGAAGATCCAGACATTCCATGCAATATGTAGGATTTCTCTAGCACTCAAAAAATTAGCGAAGGAGATCCAGTAGTGATGGAGGAAGATTGAGAAAGCTACATGGAGAGCAAGGAGGAAGCTGAGGTAGTACACTCCCCAGATCATGCAAAAGAAGGCGAAATCAACTTGCATGCAGAAGAAGGCAAAATCAACTTGCATGCAGTAGGGCTAACCACCAAGCCTACTGCAATAAGGTTGTTTGCAACCATAAATGACAAGAATGTTTTGATGTTGATTGATAGTGGAGCCACCCATAACTTCACCAACATAAAACTGATCAAAACACTCCAGCTATGTCCGAAAAGGATTGTACCCTTTGAGGTAAGAGTGGCAGTGGACAGAAGCTCAAGTGTGCGCAAGTTATCAAGGCAATAGCTATGCAGATTCAAGGAGTCAAGAAAGAGGCAAAACTACATGTGTTATCCTTGGCAGGCCTTGATGTGGTTTTAGGCAACGCTTGGCCTAAAACCATAGGCAAGATAATGTTCAACTACGAATCCATGGCCATGCACTTCCAATGGAAGGGAAAGGGACTGCACGTGGGAAGGCATCCACTACTAATGCAATGTATCATTGTGAGGTAAGTACCCTTGAATGACTATACAGAAAAAGGGTATAATGTTTTGCGGTTCTCTTGGTTACAAAGGAGGAAAATACAGTCAAATATCATGAAGGCCAGAACACGCACGAAAACATACCATCAGCAGTAAGGAACCCATTAGAGTAGTTCAGAGATGTCTTAGAAGAGCCATAAGGACTACCACTCTCAAGACATTACGACCATGTCATCCCATTAATTGACGAAACCAAGGTGATTAATATAGCACCTTACCGGTATGCACACTTCCAAAAGAACGAGATCAAAAGACAAGTGGAAGAGATGCTACAGCAAGGTATTATCCGACCTAGCACTTCCTCTTTTTCTTCTCCTGTTCAACTTGTTAGAAACAAAGATGCAACTTGGAGGTTTTGAACAAATTATTAGGCACCCAACCAAGCAACTGTTAAGGATCATTTTTCGATCCCTAACAATTAATGATATGTTGGATGAGTTACATGGAGCAAAGCTGTTCACCAAGCTGGATCTCAAAGCCGGATATCATCAAATATGCATGAAAGAAGAGGACGTGTAGAAGATAACATTTCGAACTCATACTGGACACTATGAGTACTTAGTCATGCCTTTCGGATTATGCAATGCACTCTTCACCTTTCAAGCAGCCATGAATGACATCCTCAAACCTTATTTGCGTAGGTTTGTTTTAGTTTTCTTTGATGACATTTTGGTTTATTCCAGGAACCATGATGATCACATAGAACACTTAGCAAAAGTGCTAGAGGTGTTAAGAAGAAATTTTCGTCATCAAGCCATCCAAGTGCACATTCATGCAAGAGGAGCTTGAATACCTCGGTCACATCATATCCGAAGATGGAGTGAAGGTAGACCAATAGAAAATAGGAGCCATGCAAACATGGCCAACTCCAAAGAATGTCACAGAACTTATAGGATTTTTAGGTTTAACAGGCTACTACCATTGATTTGTTTGCAAATACAGTGCCATAGCAAAACCATTAACGGATTTGCTAAAGAAGGACGGATTCCTATGGACAGAAAGAGTGAAGACGCATTCAAGTTGTTGAAGCAAGCTATGTGTGAGACCCCAGTGTTAGCACTGCCCGACTTCAACCAAACCTTCAAGCTTCACACTGACGAATGTCAAGATGAAATAAGTGCTGTCCTGAGTCAAGCCGGAAGACCTATTGCATACATGAGCAGAGTCTTAGGGCCTATGAAGAAGGAATGGTCAGTATACGCCAAGGAGATGTTGGCCATCATCCATGCAGTCAAGGTATGGCGACCTTACCTTCTTGGGAGGAAATTCCTGATCATTATAGATCAACAACCCTTGAGAAGCCTCATGGAGCAGAAAATTACCACCCCAGAGCAGCAAAAGTTCCTTGTCAAGTTGCTGGGTTACGAGTATGAAATAATCTACAAACTAGGCAAGGAAAACAAGGTGGCAATGCATTGTCTAGAAGCAATGGAGGTCAAGCATTGTGGACAGCATGTGAGCCTAATGCATGCCTCATTGCCATCAGCAAAGCTGAGTGGAATGTATGACAGAAATCAAGGAGGCAATAGAAATTGACCCTCAAAGCCAAGAGCTCGTGGAGAAGATCAAGAATTTTGACCCTAAGGTTAGTAAATTCACCCTTAAAAATGGATATATTTGGCACAACCAGAAGATGTATGAACCAAACATACCAAGAATGAGAGGAAAACCTTGAAGCACTTCCACAACTCACAGGAAGGAGGACATTCAAGATGGTTCCATACTTACATGCGGATCAAGTTATTCTTTTGGTGGGAAGGACTTAAAGCTGAGATCAAAAAGCTAGTCCGAGAATGTGATGTTTGTTAGTGCACCAAACCAAAAGGCGGCAAGACAAAGGGGTTATTACAGCCTTTGCCAGTACTAGGACAGGTTTGGGAAGACTTGACAATGGACTTCATCACGGGAATGCCCAACAGCAAGGGTTACAAGTGATATTAACCATAGTAGACAGACTCAGCAAGAGTGCACACTTCGTGCTGCTTAAGCAACCCTACGTGGTAAAAGAAGTAGCCCAAGAGTTCATCAAGAATGTGGTAAGACTTCATGGCATACCACGGACAATGCTGTCCAATAGAGACACTGTCTTTATGAGCAAATTCTAGAAGGAGCTCTTCACACAGCTCAGCAGCAACTTGGTTGCCTCATCCGCCTTTCATCCACAATAGATGGACAAAGTGAGGTAACCAATCAAACTCTAGAGCAGTATTTAAGATGCTTTTTCCATGACCATCAAAACGATTGGGAGGAGTACATACCATGGGCAGAAACTATGGTATAATACTACCTATCATGTGGCAATCAAGATGACATCATACCAAGTTGTATATGGAAGAATACCCCCTAGGAATGTCAAGTTATACCATTGGGAACAATCGCATACATGAAGTAGATGTCACACTTCAATCAAGAGATGAGGTCTTGAAGAAATTCAAGCATGAGCTTAAGAAAGCAAGAGACCAAATGAAGAGTCAAGCGGACAAAAGGGAGGAAGGAAATGGAATTTATGGTAGGTGACTATGTCTATCTTAAGATCCACCCTAGAAGAAAAATAAAGGCTAAAAAGCCAGCTACAGCGAAGTTGGCTAGGAAGTATTTGGACCATATGAAGTAGTTGAGTGAATTAAAGCAGTAGCTTATTGCCTAAGACTACCATTAAACTCCAAAATACATCTAGTGTTTCACATTTCATTGTTGAGAAGAAATATAGGAGATGTGAGACAAGTAAATGAGGGACTGCCTGACATTTTTAGTGAAAATCACATGGGGTAGAACCCAAAGGAAGCATTAGGATTTCGCATAGTAAGTTATGGGCGCAATAGAAGGCCAGTATGAAGAGTACTCATATGGTGGAGTCATTCGCCCAAGGATGAAGCAACATAGGAAGACTATGATGATATCCAGCAATGTTTCCCTAATTTCCACCTTGAGGACAAGGTGAGTCTCTAAGAAAAGGAGATCGTTGAGGGCCTTAGGAGGTAAAGGGAGCGTGAGAGAATGCGCGCAAGGCGCCAAGCAACAAGAGAGGCAAAAATAGGCTAGGATGTGTGCGCAACAAGCCTGCATGCAACAAGCAGTGAAGCACGGCCAGGTTTCTGACTCAGTCCTAATCAATTGCAAAAATCCAAGCCAAGAAAAAGACCAGCATTAGCAGGACATTCATGAAGCAATCCAAGCAGGATAAGGAGAGTGACAGCATGAAGAACTCCAGCAGTAGCAGGACATCCTGGCAAGTTTGACTTTAGCAAGATGACCACACTAAAGAGAAGTCTTAGAGTGGAACGGCATGCCATAAGAGAAGTTCTAATATAAGAAGGAAACAGTAAGAAGAAGTTCAGTAGCTATAGAAGAGAAGATAAAATAAGGACAGAAAGACTTAGTCAAAGTAGGAATTCTAGTCTAAATAGGAATTCAAGAAAGACCAAGAATCCTAGTAGGATTAGGAATCAATGGGATAAGTCTATCTTGATAATGTTTTAGTTAACTTAGAAAATCTTGTTGACTTAGAAAAATATATCCTAAGTGGATAAGGAACCTAAGAACTAAATGGCGTAGGATAAGGCTGTCTTAGGACTACAAATACAGCCTAGGTTAAAGTCAAAAGTTATCTTCTTCAACCAAGGCAAGTTGTAACAGGTTTAAGAGTTGTCTTGCTTATTCAATATATCCTTATATATATTAGGGGACGTAAATCTAAGAAAAGAACTTAAGAATCAAAACGGATAGCAAGTTAGGAAGGATTTTAGTAGGCATGCTGCCCCCTAAGGTGTAGAAAAGTTAGGGAAAAAAATGGGGACCCCAACACAAACCTATCAGACAATGCTGCCGCGCTCGAGGGGATGTTCTGGTCGCTCCTAGAAGTTTGTCCCGTGCACTACCAAACGTATCCGACACTGCTGCCGCTCCCACGGGGATGTTCCATTTGCTCCCAGAAGTTTATTGCGCACACTGCCAAACATATCCGACACTGCTGCTGTGCCCGCAAGGATGTTCCAATCGCTCCTAGAAGTTCGTCCTGTGCACTGCCAAACATATACCACACTGCTGCCACACTCGTTGGGATGTTTCGGCCGCTCCCAGAAGTTTATCCTGTGCACTGCCGAATGTATCCAACACTGCTCCCATGCCCGAGGGGATGTTTCAGTCACTCTCAAAAGTTCTTCCCGTGCACTATTGAATGCGTCCGACATCCCTGCTGAGCTTGCAGGGATTTTTCGGTTGCTCCCGAAAGTTTGTCCCATGCACTTCCTAACATGCCCAAAGCCTTTGCCACACCTGTAGGGATATCTGGTCTCTCCTGAAAGTTTGTCTCACACACTGCTGAACATGTTTGATGCCGCTGCCGTGCCGGCAGGGATGTTGAGGTCGCTCTTGGAAGTTTGATTAGAGCACTGCCGAACACATCCAATGCCTCTGCCGAGCCTGCAAGGATGTTCTAGTCACTCTTGGAAGTTCTTCCCCCACACTGTTGAACATGTCCAACGCCACTGCTGCGCCCATGGAGATGTTCAGGTCACTCCTGAAAGTTTGTCTCGTGCACTGACCAACGCACCTGAATCTTCTTCCGTACCCATGGGTATGTTCTGATCGCTCCCAAAAGTTTGTACCGTATAGTGCCGAATGCACCCAAACCAATGTTGCACTCGCAGGGATGGTCTAGCCTCTCCCAGAAGTTCATCATGCACACTGTTCAACGCACCCGAAGCCTCTTCTGTGCCCTTAGGGATGTTTTGGTAGCTCCCAGAAGTTTGATCTGCACATTGCCAAACGTGTCTGATGCCGCTACCGTTTTCGCTGGATTGTTCCAGTCACTCCCAGAAGTTCAATCCATGCACTGCCAAACGTGTCCTACGTACTGCTGAAAGCGCCCAACACCTCTGTTGTGTCTACAGGGATATTCTTGTCGCTCTTGGAAGTTCATCCCAAGCACTGTCAAATGTATCCAATGCCTCTGCCAAGCTAGCTGGGATTTTTCGGTCTCTCCCAAAAGTTTATTCCACATAAGGCCAACATGCCTCAGGTCCCTGCAATGCCCGCTGGCATGTTCTAGTTGCTCACATGACCGGTTTGGTGCGCTCCATTATCAGGGAACACATCAGTTTGGCTGCGATCCTTTTGGGACATAGCTAGAGTGTTTGGACCATGAATAGCTTCCCTCTCAAGAAAAGAGGAGAGGGTGGATGAGTCTAGGGTGCAGAAGGGAGGTGCCACCAAATTTGCACCAGCCCCATGACCCTTATGATGAATACAACGACGATTGGATGGCTTGATGGCAAAACGATTTCTTCTTAACACTTCTAACACTTTTGCTAAGTGTTCTATGTGATCATCGTGGTTCATGGAATAGAACAAAATGTCATCAAAGAAGACTACGGCAAACCAGCACAAAAAAGGTTTGAAGATATCATTCATGGCTACTTGAAAGGTGGAGGATGCGTTGCATAGTCCAAAGGGCATGACTAGGTACTCGTAGTGTCCACTATGAGTTCGAAAACTAATGTATGAAGGATATGTTGGATAGGCAAGACAACTCTTAAACCTATCACAACTTACTTTGGTTGAAGAAGACAACTCTTGACTTCAACCATAGCTCTTAAGCAAGGAAGACAACTCTTCACCTTGTCTTAAGCCCGAGTTATCCCAAGACAACATTTAAAAGATAACCAAAATATAAACAAGTATGGAAGTAAGAATGTTAACCTTGATCTTGATTAATAAATGAAAATATACAAAATTTGGAGCATATCTCTTTTGCTCACAAATAATGGGTTGTATTTATAGTATTAGACAACCTTATCCTAATTCAACTAGTACTTAGGTTCCTTATCTACTTAGGATATGTTTTCCTAAGTCAACAAGGTTTTCTAAGACAAGTAAAACATTCTTAAGATAGACCTTCTCCCAATGTTTCCTAATCCTACTAGGATTCTTGGTCTTTCTTGAATTTCTTCTTAGATTAGAATTCCTACTTTGACTAAACCTTTCTGTCACTATCTTACTCCTCTCCTACAACTGCTGACATTCTTTTTGCTGTTTCCTTCTTGGATTAGAACTTCCATTATGGCGTGTCCTTCCATTCCAAGACTCCTTGATGCAAACATCTTGCTAAATTTAAACCTGCCATGATGTCCTGCTACTGCTAGAGTTCTTCATGCCGTCAATCTCCTTCTCTTGCTTGGATTGCTTCATGCATGTCCTACCAATGCCGATTTTCTTCTTGGCTTGGTGCCTTGCGTGTATTTGGTCATGCTCCCTTTGCCTCTTTAGGTCTTCAATAGTTTGGCAGAGTGCGGGACAAACTTTTGTGAGTGACCAAAACATTCTTGCAAGCATGGCTGAGGCATCAGGTCCATTCGGCAGTGCATGGGACGAACTTTCTGAAGTGACCATAACATTCTTGCAGGTGCGGCAGAGACATTGATTGCATTCAGTAGTGCGTGGGACAAACTTTTTGGAGTGACCAGAATGTTCCCACGGGTGCGGTAGAGGTGATGGGAGCGTTCGGCAATGTGCGGGATGAACTTTCGAGAGTGACAGGAACATCCCCTCGGGCTCTGCAGCGATATTGGCACATTTAGTAGTTCATGGGATGAACTTCTGCGAGTAACTAGAACATCTCTGCATGTGAAAAAGAGGTGTCGAGCACTTTTAGCAGTGCATGGGATGAACTTCTGAGAGCGACTGGCAAATCCTTGAGGGCTCAGTAGAGGTATTGGACACATTTGGCAGTGCTCGAGATGAACTTTTAGTAGCGACCAAAACATCCATGCAGGTGTGGCAAGGGCTTTGAGCCTGTTGGATAGTGCATGTCACGAACTTCCCAGGGCAACCGAAAAATCAGTGTAGAAGTAGCAATGGCAACCAGAACATCCCCGTGGGCATGCCAGAGGCTTCGAGTGCATTGGGCAGTGTGTAGGACAAACTTCCAAGAGCGATAGGAATACACTTGCGGACGCGGCAGAGGCATAGGGCATATTCGACTGTGTGTGTGGCATTTGGCACTGTGCAGAACAACTTTAGGGAGTGACCAAAACTTCACCGTGGGTGCTTTGGCAATACTTGGGACGTACTTATGGGAGCAACTGGCACATCCATGGGGGTACGGCACTAGACTCGACCGCATTGGTTAGTGCATGGGACGATCTTCCAGGGACTGACTAGAACATCCCCACGGGCATGGCGGCGGTGTCAGAAAAGTTTAGCAGTGCACAGGACAAACTTTCATAAGCAACTGGAATGTCGCTTTGGGTGCCATAAAGGCTTTGGATGCGTTCGTCAGCTTGCGAGATGAACTACTAGGAGCGACTAGAGCATCCCACTGGGTACGGCAGCAGCATTGGGTGCGTTTGGCAGTGCATGGGATGAACTTCTGGGAGAGACCAAAAAATCCTAGCAGGCTCAAAAGAGGCATCAGATGTGTTTGGCAATGCTTGGGATGGCCATGGATTTGTAGTCGAACATTATCTTGGCTATGGTCTTAAGCCAAGCATTGCCTAAAACCACATCAAGACCTACAAGAACTAACACATGCAGTTCTGCTTCTATTTTGACTCCTTGAATCTGTATTGCTATCGCCTGGATTACTTGTGCACACTTGAGCTTCTGTCTACTTGCCACTCTTACCTCAAAGGGTGTAATCTTTTTCGGATGTAGCTGAAATGTTTTGACCAATTTTGTGTTGATGAAGTTATGAGTAGCTCCACTATCTATCAACGCCAAAACAATTTTCCCATTAATGGTTGCGAACAACCTCAGGGCAGTAGGCTTAGTGGTTGCTCCTACTGCATGCAAGTTAATTTCGCCTTCTTATGCATCATCAGGGGAGTGTTCTGCCTCTACTTCCTCCTTGCTGTCCATGCGGCTTTCTTGATCTTCCTGCATCACTACTAGATCCCCTTTGCTAATTTTTTGAGTGCTAGAGAAATCCTTAACGTTGCAGGGAATGTCTAGATCTTCAGTGTTCAAGCTGTAACACGGATAATCATCATTCTGTCCAAGGTATTGAAAATCTAAAACTGATGCAGATGATGGCGTTTGATCAATATTTGTGCCTTGCACAACTTGTTGCATGCTATGCATATTTTCTGCTACAGTTTGAACAATGAATGGTGCAAAGGTCTGATCTCTTGCAGCTTGTGAAGCTGTCCGTGAAAGATCAGCAAGTCCTTCAATCTGGACAGGAATATGATTAGGAACTTTGTCTTCTATTCCAGGTTTAGCCAACAAGGCAGATTGTGCCTGTTCTGGTGGATAATTTGTAGAAGCATGCGCTTGTAATCCATATGAAAATCCATATGATTCTGCATTCACTTTAATTTGTTGTTCTTCCACACTTGGTAGTGCTAAAGAAGAACAACAAATTAAACCTGAATAGATGAATCAGGATGTTTGGCAGATGCATTGTTCGACTCTTCACAAGACATCTGCATCTTTATCTTGGCATTTGGACACACCAAGTCCTGTCCTAGAGCACTTGTGTCCTTAGTGTGGCCTTCACTTGGACGTGCATACACATCTTCTGTGCACAGTTCTTTTCCTCTACTGTCATCAACTGGAATTGTTGGTGATGAAACGTCTTCACTTGTTCTCCAGATTGGCATCTCAGGAGGCAGAGACGAGAATTCTAAGTTCTGAACTGGTGCAGCACTCTTAGTATTTGATGAAGGAAAGACTTGATTCCCATCAAACTCGGAGCAAATATTGGTGATGCTGGAGGAGCCAAATCTGCCCATCAATTCTTGTGTGAACCTTGTCCATCCAATCCTTCTACCTTCTTGGCCATAGGTAGCCTTAAGCTGACGCCACCATTGGTTGGCTCTCCCGCATAGGTGATAGGATGCAAAATCAACCCTTTCACCCCTCTCAACACCTTGTTTCTCAAAATAGAACTCAGCCTTAGAGATCCATTCGGTTGGATCCCCTTTCTCAAAGGTTGGGAAATTCGATTTTTACCTTAGGCCTAGTGTAGTGGCTTGGGCTGTTGTAGTGTTTCCATTCCTCTCTCCTTGGCTGCCACGCTGCTGGCCTTTGATCCAAGACCTCATCGTCGCTGTGTTCATCATAGAGGTCATGGGGCTGGTGCAAATTCGGTGGCACCTCCCTTCTGCACCTTAGACTCATGTGCACTCTCCCCCTTTCTTGAGAGGGAAGCTACTCATGGTGAAAATCTTCCTCCGAATGCAACCTTCTAGGTTTCTGTGCAGTATATTGCTCTTGGCTTTCTCAGTTTCGACTTGTTTTCCAGCCACACATGGTGTGTCTCTCTTCAATTGCTCAAGAGAATGAATGATAGAAGATAATTGATGTTTGATATCACTTACTTGGTCATTGAGTAAGCATTGATTCCTCTCTAAGGTTAGAATTCTTCCAAAGTCCTCCTTAGTTTGCTGTTGTAGTGAGGGTGAATGCTGCCTTGATGTCATGGTGACCTTGCTGTCCTCTCAACTGGATGGTATTTCTGCTGCTGCCTCAACTAGAGCACTAATTTGTAGGGTGATTGTGGTTCCTCTCAACTGGTGGTTGTGCTGATCTCTCAATGAAAGCACCAATTTATTGGGGTCCCAATTTTTTTACCCATCGTTTTATACACCTTAGGGGTCAGCACGCCTATTGGTATCATTCCTAACTTGCTGTCCCGTTTGATTCTTGAGTTCTTTTCTTATTTTATATCCCTTAAGCTGTCCTTTGGGTTAACTAATATATATATAAATATGTTGGATAGATAAGACAACTTTTAAACCTATCACAATTTGCCTTGGTTGAAGAAGACAACTCTCAACTTTAACCTCAGCTCTTAAGCAAGGAAGACAACTCTTAACCTTAACTTATGCCCAAGTTATCTCAAGACAACTCTTAAAACAAGAATGTGAGCAAGAATGCTTACCTTTGATTCTTGATTAATGAATGAGAAAATAACAAAATTCGTAGCTTATGAGCTCCTCACAAATAATGAGCTGTATGTATAGTCCTAAGACAGCCTTATCCTAATTTAACTAGTACTTAGGTTCCTTATCTGCTTAGGATATGTTTTCCTAAGTCAACAAGATTTTCTAAGTCAAATAAAACATTATCAAGATACTCCTTATCCAAATGTTTCCTAATTCTACTAAGATTCTTGGTCTTTCTTGAATTTCTACCTAGACTAGAATTCCTACCTTATCTTGTATTTTATAGCAGCTGCACTTCCTCTTGCCTAATCCTTGTAGGACTAGGACTCTAAATGCATATCCTTCTACCCTTAGAATTCTTCTTGACGCAACTATCCTATTGCTACTGGAACTCATCATGAGTGTCCTACTGCTGATAGAACTCTTCTTGGCATGGATGTCCTACTGCTGCTGGAGCTCTGCTTGGCATGAATGTCCTATTGTTGCTAGAACTCTGCTTGGCATAAACATCTTACTACTGCTGCAGTTCTTCTTGATGCAAATATCTTTGTTTTGCTGGAACTCTTGTTGGCATGAATGTCCTTCATTGATTAGGAACGCCCAGGCCTCACTGCCGAGCTGCACACTTGCTGTTGCTAGGCTTGTTGTGCATATTTTCTAGCCCATGCTCTCCTTTTCTACCCTATTTTCTGCCCAATTTCTTTTCTGCATACTTAGGTTCTCAACAGTTCGGCAGTGCACGGGACGAACTTTTGAGAGTGACCGAAACATCCCCATGGGCTCGGTAGAGGCATCGGATGCATTTGGCAGTGCTCAGGATGAACTTTTGAGAATGAATGGCACATCCCCGAGGCACGGGAAAGGCATTATGCGTGTTCATGTTGGGGTCCCGATTTTTTTCCCAACTTTTCTACACCTTAGGGGTCAGCATGCGTACTAAAAACCTTCCTAACTTGCTGTCCCGTTTGATTCTTGAGTTCTTTTCATAGATTTATGTCCCCTAAGCTGTCCTTTGGGATTAAATAATATATAAAGGATATGTTGGATAGGTAAGACAACTCTTAAAACTATCACAACTTGCCTTGGTTGAAGAAGACAACTCTTAACTTCAACCTAAGCTCTTAAGGAAGACAACTCTTCACCTTGACTTAAACCCAAGTTATCTCAAGACAACTCTTAAAAGCAAGAATGCTAGCCTTGATTCTTGATTAATGAATGAGAAAAATACAAAATTTGAAGTATATGTCCTCCTGACAAATAATGGGCTGTATTTATAGTCCTAAGACAGCCTTATCCTAATTCAACTAGTACTTAGGTTCCTTATCTACTTAGGATATGTTTTGCTAAGTCAACAAGCTTTTCTAAGTCAACTAACCTTATCCTATTATTCCCTAATCCTACTAGGATTCTTGGTCTTTCTTGAATTCCTATTTAGACTAGAATTCCTACTTTGAGTAAGTCTTTCTATCCTTATCTTATCTCCTCCTACAGCTGCTGACTTTCATCTTGCTGTTTTCTTCGAGGATTAGGACTTCCCTTATGGCGTGTCCTTCCATTCCAAGACTTCTCCTTGACATGAACATCTTGTTGAAGTCAAACCTGCCATGATGTCCTGCTGCTACTGGTGTTCTTTATGCCATCAATCTTCTTCTCCTGCTCGGGTTGCTGCATGCATGTCCTGCCAATGCTGGTCTTCTTCTTGGCTTGGATTTCCGCAATTAATTAGAGCTGAGTTAGAACCTAGCCATGCTTCACTGCTTGCTGTGTGCAGGCTTGTTGAGTGCACATTCTGGCCTGTTTCTGCCTCTCTTGCTGCCTGGCACCTTGTACGCATTTGCTCACGCCCCCTTTGCCTCCTAAGGTCCTTATTTTCTGCCCGTTGCATTTCCTACATACTTAGGTTCTCAACAGTTCGGCAGCATGCGGTACGAACTTTCGTAAGCCAACGGAACATGCCTGTGGTGTGGCAGATGCTTTGGGTGTGTTGGGCAGTGTGTCGGCCAAACTTTCGAGAGCGACCGGAACATGCCCGCAAGCACGGCAGAGGCATCAGGCACGTTTGACAGTGCACAGGATAAACTTTTGGGAGCAACCGGAACATCCCTGTGGGCGCGGTAAAGGCTTTGGACGGGATTGATAGTGTGCGGGATGAACTTCCCGGAGTGACTGAAACATCACCATAGTCGCGGAAGAGGCATTGTACACGTTCAGCAGTGCACGGGATGATCATTCAAGAGCGACAAGAAAATCCCTACAGGCTTAGCAGAGGCGCTGGATGCATTTGGTGGTGCCCTAGACAAACTTGTGGGAGTGACCGGAACATCCCCGTGGGCGTGGATGAGGTGTAAGGTGCATTTGGCAGTACGCGGGATGAACTTCTAGGAGCGATCAGAACATCCCCGCCAAAGCAGTGGCGGCATTGGTCAAGTTCGGCAGTGCATGGAACGAACTTCTGGGTGTGACTTGAACATCCCCGCGGGTGTGGCGGAGGCATCAGGCACCTTAGACAGTTCATGGGACAAACATTCACGAGTGACTGAAACATTCGCTAGGGCACAGTAGAGGCATCGGGTGCGTTTGGCAGTTCGCTAGATGAACTTCCATGAGCGACTGGAACATCTGTCCATGTGCAACTGTGCTGTTGGTCACATTTGTTAGTGAACGGGACAAACCTATTAGAGTGGCTGGAACATCCCAGTAAGTGCGGCAGCTGCTTTTGTGTGTGCTGGGCTTTGTGCAGGATAAACTTCCAGGGGCGACTGCAACATCCTCACAGACATGGCAAAGGCGTCAGGCGCATTCAGCAGTGTGCGGGATGAACTTCTGGTAGTAACCTAAACATCTCTGCGGGCATGGTAGTGGCGTCATAAATGTTCGGCAGTGCTCAAGACGAACTTCCAAGAGCCACTGTAAAATCCCTGCAAGCGAGGCAGAGGCATCAGGTGCGTTCAGCAGTGCACAAGACAAACTTCCCGGAGCGACCGGAACACCACCGCGGGCACAGCAGCAGTGTCAGGCACCTTCAGCAATGCACGAGATGAACATCCAGGAGCAGCCCAAACATCCCCGTGGGTGCGGCAAAGGTGTCGGGCACATTTGCCAATGCGCCTGACAAACTATAAGGGGCAACCTGAACATCCCCGTGGATGTGGCAGTGGCATCGGACATGTTCATCAATGTGTGGGACGAACTTTCAAGCGTGACTCAATGATCCCCGTAGGCGTGGAAGAGGCTTTGGATGCATTGGGCATTGTGCAAGATGAACATCTGGGGGCAACTAGAACATCAGAACATTCCCTTAGGTGTGGCAGAGGCATTGGCTGCATTCGGCCATGCGCGAGATAAACTTCCAAGAGTGACTGGAACATCCCTACAGGCACAGCACCGGCATTGGCCACATATGGCTGTGCGCGGGACGAACTTCTGGGAGCAACCAGAACATCCCTGCTAGTGTGGCATAGGCTTTGGGCTCATTGGACAATGCACGGGATGAACTTCTGGGAGTGACGGGACAATGCCCACCAGAAGTTCATCCTGCACACTGCCCAACACGTCCAAAGCCTTTTCCATGCCGACAGGGATGTTCCAGTAGCTCGCAGAAGTTCTTCCCTTGCATTGCCAAACGCACCCATGGGGATGTTGCAGTCGCTTTTGGATGTTCGTCCTGAGCACTACCGAATGTGCCCGACCCTCGTACCATGCACCCGATGTTGCTGCCACACCCGCGGTGATGTTCTGGTCGCTCCCCAAATATCGTCCCGTGCACTGCCAAATGTGCCCAACACCTTTGCTACGCCCGAAGGGATGCTCCGATCATTCTTAGAAGTTCATCCCACACACTACACAGCCCAACACATCCGACACCTCTACTGTGCCAACAGGGATGTTCTTGTTGCTCCAGTAAGCTTGTCCTATGCACTATCGAATGCATTGAAAATTGAAATCAAATTGATTAATTTTGGAACATAGGATTGTTGAAAAGGATTTTTATTGAAACCCTGAAATAGTACAAAATTTGTGCTCAGTTTTCAGAGAGTTGTACAAAACTTGATTTTTCCTCCAAATTTTACCTCCCCTGGGTCTTACTATTGAGAGCACCTAAGCTTACCAATGTACGCACAACTCTCATTATTTTTGGCTAAAATAAAGGTTTTTGACTAAAATAAAAAACTATTACAAAAGCAATAATTTTAGTTGCAGACTTGGGCATTGGAAAGTTTATACTTAACATTTAGGTTTGAACCATTGGCACTATTAAGATGTTTGTAGATCTTCTCATAGTATTAGGTAGGAATTATTCCTTCCTGAATACAATTTTGATCTGCACCAGAATCAACTAATGCAGTGGTGTTGATAGAGAAACTATTTCCTATATGTAATGAAATATTGATATACCATTTTTTGAAATTATCCTATTGATCAAATGGATAAAACTATCATCATCTAATGGTTGATCTAGTAAGGGTAAAGGTTGGGATGGTTGACTATTATTCCTTTCAGCTTGCTGATTTGCAGTTTGAACAATGTTTCTAGAGTTTTCCAATAACTCTATGCTAACATTGGTCTAAAGTTGTTGAAGTTATTGATCATTGACTTGTTTCTTCAAGTCTTTGATTTGGGCTTTTAGGAGTTTAACTTCTTCTTGTAGTTCTCTTGTGGTCACTTGCTTGAACAAATTTTGTGAAGGGTATTTCTCAAAGATTTTATTGATATTGAAAGGCCTAGGAGTACTAACCTGTTGTTCACGGGTAATGATTTCCCTAAGGTCGAGCAAATATTTTCTTTTGAACTCTGGCTCATCTATTTTGTCAATGATATCAAGTAGAAATTGTTTATCAACTTTATTTCTAATAATCATGTTGATGTAGAGACAATTACAAATATTTTCTGAACAATTGCAACTCTGAACTGATTCACTATTACTAGTGGTTTGATCTATTTGTTGAATGAGTTCATCTAAAGACTCAGATGATTGAACATTGGACTCTTTGCTAAAAAAAGTTGAGTAAACTTGGATTTAACATCCTCTTGATCCTTAAAAGTTTCATTTCTCTTGGATTTGGTTCTATAGTTGGTTGAGGAGTGGCCTGGTTTCTTACAAGTCCAATAAATAATATTCTTGTTTTGGGGCTTATAATTCTTTCTATGGTTCTTAGGCCTTGAATAGTATTGATCTTGATTTTGGGCTTTTTGCTTCCTAGGTTTGGTGTAGTAAGAAATTTATTTGGGCCTAAATTTCATTTTATAGGATAGAGCCTGAATGTTGTCATATCCATATTAAGCACAAAAATTCCCTGCAACTTGATGAAATAGAGCTTGAATGTTGTCATATCCATATTAAGCACAGAAATTCCTTGAAACTTGATGGAAAGAAAACTTATCCGTTTTCCTTTTTTTCCTATTGTTCTTGATAGAGGGTTAAACCTTGTTTTTTGATGAATGCAAAAAGTTGACCATAAGTTATTGAATTCCATGGGATTGAAACACCTCCCGTGAATTCAACTAACTTTTAAAGAATTCTATCATTAAAGAACCTAGGCAATCCTGTTAGAAATCTTTCTTTCCAAAAAGAAGCATTGTAGTCCTGATGTTGGAAGATATGTGTAATGAACACATCTTTGTACCAACAAAAATCTTCTAGAGTTAGACATCTATGATTGGTCAAAACTATTTTTAAGCTTTGGAGTTCTTCTTGAGGGTTACCTATGAAGTGCATTCCTATGGTATGGACTAACACTTTTACCACATTTTGCTTTTCATGTTCTTCTATGAAGCCTTGATCATCTTCTACCTGATATTTTTCCACATGATTAAGAATATTCTCTTGATCCAAATTACTTAAAACTATTATCCCACCAATAGCGTAAGGAACCTGTAAAACCTACAACAATGTACCTTGCTGCAGTATGATCAGAATGTTTGAGGGTTTTAGAGGCCAAAGAGGCGATACCTATCTCTCGGAGCAAATTCATAACCTCATACTCAGGTTTACCATCTATGTTCCATTCATAGATGGCTTCACTTGTGTATTGAGTATTTATGAATTTTGAGCGTTCTTCATATTGAATGTCTAGTGGAGTTAGTCCAAGATAGTAATTCCTAGTTGAATTAGTTTTGAATTTAGGCCTAGATTGATCGTGGGTACAAGAGAGAAAGAATGCATTAAATTCCCAGCCAGATGTCCCAACAAAAAAAATGAAACTCCCATGCTTTCTGTTGGTCAACAACCAACAAAAGTGTTCTATCCTTCTTCACTACTCTGACTCTCTTTCTGTCTGGAAGGAATCATTTTTTGTCAATCAATCATGCCTCAACTGGATAAATTATGGGAAAAATATCATAGCCAATTTTTTAGTATTTTTACTTGTTTCCTGGCTAACTCATTATGCAATTTTTTTCTTCCAGGCTCAGGAATTATTCTTACAATTTTTGTTGCATTTTATGTCGTCCACAGCGAGCGGAACTGTGGCAATTAGGATTTCAAGACATAATAACACCTATGATGCAAGGAATAATAGACTTACATCACGATATCTTTTTCTTTCGCCATCACTAGATTGGGCTTGGGCTTGGCTTTCATCCATTGTATTGATATTGGGCTTGGATGAACTTGGAAGTTGGGCTAACTATTGATTGATTTGATCCAAAAGTTTCACTTTTCTAAAAGTAAGAGGTTCTTTGGATGTTGAAGGCAGATTATAAGGTTTGAACAAAGGTGGAGATATGTTTGAGGGAAATTGGGCTTGCTATTTGGGCTAAAGGCTATCTAACTTATCCTCTATACAGCTAACCTATTTGGCTACCATATGAAGGATTTGACTTTGGAAATTTTTTGGTTCATAAACCTTTTTGATATCACATAAGGTTAATGACTCAAAATTTGATCTATTATTAACAATTTTGAAAGGAGAAGCTGGGATGATTGTTTCTTCTAATTTGAGATTGATTGATTCCAACGGCAGATAAACTGATTGGTCAAGACCGTGGGATTTTGTTTCCCATTTCCTTGTTTGACTAGATTGAACCCGAATTGCTGCAAAAGGGTAATGAATCTTGTTATTAACAAGATACATTTCAAACCATGTAAAGAAAGGAGTGTTGACTTTGAGTCTATTCATTTTTTCAAACCAAACTTCCTTAATTTGATCACGTTTTGGGACAAAGAAAATTTCAAAGAACCTTGTGGGATGTTGGATGTCGGGCAAAGATTCTTTACTAATTTTTGGAGAAAAATTGGTGACTTTGGTCATGAGTTCTCTAGATCTAACTGTCTTGAGATCCTTGTGGGACCTTAAGTTAAAAAGTTTTCTAAATGATGCAAACATAGTTGAAACTATAGTTGAAACAATAATCCTAGATCAATATTTCAAACAATATTGAACAAATACCTCAAAGCATAAATACCTAAATCAGAGTAGCTACGGGAACACCTAGCTTACCAACGGTCTCACTGCCTTCCTCAGGTCTTACTGCCCGGAACACCTAAGCTTACTAATGTATGCAAAACTCTCACTACTACTCTCTCTAATTCTATGGCACCTGTATCCTAAGATACTTGCACAGCAGTAATCCAAACTATTTTCTAAAATTATTGAACAACAATAATTTCTTCCACAGCTACCTCACTATTGAAAACCTTTGGCACAACAGTAAAGCACCCAAAGCCTCTGCCACGCCCATGAGGAAGTTTAAGTTGCTCCTAGAAGTTCATCCTTTGCACTGACAAACATGCTCGACATCTCTGCCGCACCCAAGAGGATGTTCTGATCGCTACCAGAAGTTCATCCCGTGCACTACCTAAAGTGCGCGAAGCCTCTGCCGCACCCATGGGGAACTTCCGGTTGCTCCCACAAGTTCGTCATGTGCATTGCCAAATGCGCTCGATACCTCTGCATGCTCACAGGGATGTTCTTGTTGCTCCTGTAAGTTCGTCCCAAGCACTGCCAAATGCGGCTGATGTCACTACTGGGCATGCGGGTAATTTCTGGTCGCTCTCGGAAGTTTGTCCCATGCACTGTCAAATGCACTTGAAGGTGCTGCCAAGCCCATGGGGATGTTTCGGTCGCTCCCAAAAATTCATCTTGTGCACTACAGAATGCACCCAATGCCTCTACTGTGCGCACTTGCAAGGATGTTCGGGTTGCTCTTGGAAGTTTGCTTGCGCACTGCCAAGTGCACCCGGCACCGCTACTGCACCCACAGGGGATGTTCTAGTTGCTCTTGGAAGTTCGTCTCGTGCACTTTCGAACATGCCCAATGCCTCTGCTGCGCCCACACGGATGTTTTGGTAGCTCTTGGAAGTTCGTTCTGCACACTAGTCAACGCACTTGATGCTTCTGCCCATCCATGTATATGTTCCTGTTGCTACTGAAAGTTCATCCCATGCACTGCTAAATGCACACGACACCTCTGCTGCCCCCACGGAGATGTTCCTATCGCTCTTAGAAGTTATCCCATGCACTGCCCAATGTACCCAACGCCTCTGCTGCGCCAGTAGAGATGTTCCAGTCACTCTTGGAAGTTCGTCCCGTGCACTGCCAAACTGTTGAGGACCTTAGGAGGCAAAGGGAGCGTGAGCAAATGCAAGCAAGGCGCCAGGCAGCAAGAGAGATAACAACAGGCCAGAGTGTGTGTGCAACAAGCCTGAACGCAGCAAGCAGTGAAGCACGGCCAGGTTTTGACTCAGTCCTAATCAATTGCGAAAATCAAAGCCAAGAAGAAGATCAGCATTGGCAGGACACACAGGAAGCAATCTGAGCAGGAGAAGGATAGTGACGGCGTGAAGAACTCCATCAGTAGTAGGATGTCTTGAAAGGTTTACTTCAGCAAGATGACCACGACAAAGAGAAGTCTTAGAGAGGAAGGATGCCACAGTAGAAGTCTAATCCAAGAAGGAAACGACAAAGAAGAAGTTAGCAGCTGTAGGAAAGAAGATAAGATAAGGATAGAAGGACTTAGTCAAAGTAGGAATTCTAGTCTTAGTAGGAATTCAAGAAAGACCAAGAATCCTAGTAGGATTAGGAAACAATGGGATAAGGTCTATCTTGATAATGCTTTAGTTGACTTAGAAAAGCTTGTTGACTTAGGAAAACATATCCTAAGTGGATAAGGAACCTAAGTACTAGTTAAATTAGGATAAGGCTATTTTAGGACTATAAATACAGCCCATTATTTGTGAGGAGGACATATGCTCCGAATTTTGTTATTTTCTCATTCAATAATCAAGAATCAAGGTTAGCATTCTTGCTCACATTCTTGTTTATGTTTTCAGTTATCTTTTAAGAGTTTTCTTGAGATAACTTGGGCTTAAGACAAGGTTAAGAGTTGTCTTCCTTGCTTAAGAGCTAAGGTTGAAGATAAGAGTTATTACAGCCTTTGCCAGTACCAAGATAGGTTTGGGAAGATTTGACAATGGACTTCATCATGAGAATGCCTAATAGCAAGGGTTATAAGGTGATATTAACCATAGTGGACAGACTCAGCAAGAGTGCACACTTTGTGCCACTTAAGCAGCCCTACACGGCAAAGGAAGTAGCCTAAGAGTTCATAGAACGTGGTAAGACTTCATGGTATACCACGACAATGCTGTCCAATAGAGACACTATCTTTATGAGCAAATTCTGGAAGGAGCTCTTCACACAGCTCGGCAGCAACTTGGTCGCCTCATCCACCTTTCATCCACAAACAGATGGACAAAGTGAGGTAACCAATCGAACTCTAGAGCAGTATTTAAGATGCTTTTTGCCATGATCATCAAAACGATTGGGAGGAGTACATACCATGGGCAAACTGTGGTATAATACTACCTATCATGCGGCAATCAAGATGACACCATACCAAGCAGTATATGGAAGAATACCCCCTGGGAATGTCAAGTTATACCATGGGGAACAGCAGCATACATGAAGTGGATATCACACTTCAATCAAGAGAAGAGGTCTTGAAGAAACTCAAGCATGAGCTTGAGAAGGCAAGGGACCGAATGAAGAGACAAGTTGATAAAGGGAGGAAGGAAGTGGAATTTAAGGTAGGTGACTATGTCTATCTTAAGATCCACCCTAGGAGGAAAATCAAGGCTGGAAAGCCAACTAAAGCAAAGCTAGCTAGGAAGTACTTTGGACCATACGAGGTAGTTGAGCGAATTGGAGCAGTAGCTTATTGCCAGGTTTTGACTTAGTCCTAATTGAATGCATCCGACACCTCTGCCAAGCCTGTGGGGATGATCCAATCACTCCCAAAGTTCATCCAGGAGACTACCCAACATGCCCAAAGGCTCTGCCGCTCTTGCTGGGATGTCCCAGCTGCTCCCAGAAGTTCATCCCGTGCACTGCCAAACATATCCAACGCTGCTGCTGCGCCCGTGGGGATGTTCTGGTCGCTCCCAGAATTTTGTTCCTTGCACAACCGAACATGCCCAACGCCTCAGGTGTGCCTGCGGGGATGTTCTGGTTGCTCCTGGAAGTTCGCCCTGTTCACTATCAAATGCGTCCAACACCTCTGTCGAGCCCGCGGGGATGATCCGATCGCTCCCAAAGTTCATCCAACAGACTACCTAACATGTCCAAAGGCTCTGCTGCGCCCATTGGGATGTCCCGGCTGCTCCCGGAAGTTCATCCCACCTACTGCCGAATGTGCCCGACACCTCAACTATGCCCGATGGGATGTTCCGGTCACTACAGGAAGTTCATCCTGCACACTGCCCAATGCATCCCAAGCCTCTGCCGAGCCTGCAGGCATTTTCTAATCACTCCCAGAAGTTTGTCCCATGCACTACCGAACGTGCTCGAAGACTGTGCCACACCTACAGGGATGTTCTGGTTGCTGCACGGCATGTTCCAGTCTCACCCAGAAGTTGAATCTGAGCACTGCCGAATGTGTCTGATGCCTTTGCCAAGCCTACAGGGATGTTCCGCTCGCTCCTGGCAGTTCTTTCCACATGCTGCTGAATGTGTCCGACACTGCTGCCAAATACGCCTAATGCCTCGCTGCTGTGGGATTTTCTAGTCTCTCTAAGAAGTTGGTTTTGAGCACTGTCGAATGCGTCCAATGCCTTTGCTGAGCCCGTGGCGAACTTCCAGTCGCTCCCGGAAGTTTCGTCCCGTGCATTGCCGAATCCGCCCCATGCCACTGCCGCACCCGCGGGGATGTTTGGGTTGCTACTGGAAGTTTGTCCGGAGCATTGTTGAATGCGTCCGATGCCTTTGCTGAGCCTGTGGAGATGTTTTGGCCACTCCCAGAAGTTTGTCCCGCGCACAGTGAACGCACCCAATGCCTCTTCTGCGCCCTTGGGGATGTTCTGTTCACTCTCAAAAGTTTGTCCTACACACTGCCCAATGCGCCCGAAGCCTCTGCTGCGCCCATGGGGATGTTGCAGTTGGTCCTGGACGTTTGTCGTTTGAACTACCGCACGTGTCGGACACCAGTGCTGCGCCTGTAGGGATGTTCCTGCTGCTCCTGGAAGTTTGTCCCGTGCACTTTCTCATGTGCCAAAGCCTCTGCCATGCCTGCAAGGATATTCCGGTCACTCCTTGAAGTTCGCCCCAAGCACTACCCAATGCATCCTATGCTTCTGCCAAGCCCGTGTGGATTTTCCGATTGCTCTTAGAAGTTCTTCCCGACCACTGCACAATGTGCTCGATGCCTCTGCCTCGCCTGTAGGGATGTTCCACTAACTTTTGGAAGTTTGTCCTGCGCACTTCCAAACCCGTGCACTGCAGAATGCACTTGAGGTCTCTGCCTTGCTCACAAGAAGTTCCAGTCGCTCCCCGGAAGTTCATCTCAAGCACTGCCGAATGCGCCCGATGGGTGGCTCCCAAAGTTCATACGGCACCCGCCTTTGCCACGCTTGCAAGGATGTTTTGGTCACTCCCAGAAATTCATCCAGAGCAATGCCAAACGCGTCCAATGCCTCAACTGAGCCTGCGGGGTTTTTCCGGTCGCTACCAGAAGTTCATCCCATGCACTGCCAAATGCACAACATGGCACTGCCACACCCATAGGGATGCTCCGACTGCTCCCAGAAGCTCATCCCGCGCACTGCTGAACATGTCCGATGCCTCTACCTAGCCCACGGGGATTTTCCAGTGCACCCCAAAGTTCATCCTGCAATTTCGTCCCCTACACTACCGAATGTCCCCAATGCCTCTACCGCGCCAGCGGGGATGTTCTGGTCGCACCCAGATGTTCGTCCTGCACACTACCAAATGTGTCTGACACCTCTGCCATGCACACGGTAATGTTCTGTTCGCTCCAAGAAGGTCATCTTATGCAGTGAACAACGCATCCGTAGCCTCTTCTGCGCCCACGGGTATGTTCTGATCATTCTTGAAAGTTTGTCTCACACAGTGCCAAACATGTCTGATGCCTCTGCGGAGCCCACTAGGATTTTTAGGTCGTTCCCAAATTACGTATCGTTCACTGTCCAATGCACCCGAAGCCTTTGCCGCACCTACGGGGATGTCTCAGTCACTCCCGGAAGTTCATCCCGTGCACTGCTGAATGCACCTGACCGACACCACTGCCACGCCAGCATGGATGTACTGGTCACTCCTCGAGGTTCATCCTGCACACTTCCGAATGCGCCCAGTGCCTCCACTGTAACTGTGGGGATGTTGTGGTTCCTCCGGGAAATTCATGTCGAGCACTGCCAAACGCATCTGACACCTCTAGCAAGCTCGCACGGATTTTCTGGTCATTCCAAGAAATTTGTTCCACCCACTTCCGAACACATCCGATGCCTCTGGCAAGCCCATGGGGATTTATCAGTTGCTCCCGATGTTCGTACCCGCACACTGCCAAATGCCTCTGCTGCACCCTCAGGGATGTTCTGTCACTCCTCAAAATTCGTTCCGCACACTGCTGAATGCACCCAAAGCCTCTACCCCACAAGTAGGGATCTTCTGGTTACTCCCAGAAGTTTGTCCTAAGTAATGCACAAACACACCTGATGCTGCTAATGTGCCCGCGGTGATGTTCCAGTCACTTCTGGAATTTCATCCCACACACTGCTGAACATGTTTGATGCTGCTGCCACTCCCGTAGAGATGTTCATGGTCGCTCTCGGATGTTCATCCCGTGCACTGCCCAACGCACCACGGTGCATCTGCCACACTGCAGGCATGTTCCGGTTGCTCCCAGAAGTTCGTTTGGTGCACTGCCGAATGTGTCCAACCCCTATGCCGCTCCCGCGGGGATGTTCTAGTCCCTCCTAGAAATTCTTCCTGTGCACTATTGAGCACACCCTGCCACCTATGCCACACCCCTGGTATGTTCCAGCCGCTCCTGGAAGTTTATCCCAAGCAAATACGAATGCTCCTGATGTCTATGCCACACCCGGGGGTATGTTCCGATCACTCCCTAAAGTTTGTCACATGCACAACCCAATGTGCCATAAGCCTTTGCCATGCGTGCGAGTATGTTCTAGTTGCTCCCTGAAGTTTGTCCTGAACATTGCCGAACACGTCTATCACTGCTGCCGTGCCTGTAGGGATGTTCTGGTCATGCCAGGAAGTTCGTCCTACACATTGCTTAATGCACCCAATGCCTTTGCCGAGCTTGTTGGGATTTCCTAGTTGCTCTAGGAAGTTTGACCTGCACACTGCCGAATGTTCCCGACACCTCTACTGCACCCGTAGGGATGTCCTGGTCGCTCCTAAAAGTTCATCCGATTATTTGTTAGCATGAAGATATGCTCTGAATTTGTACGTTTTTATTCATTAATCAAGAATCAAGTTTGCATCTTGCTTCTATTCTTGTTTATCTTTTGGTTATCTTTTAAGAGTTGTCTTGAGATAACTTGGGCCTTAAGACAAGGTGAAGAGTTGTCTTCCTTGCTTAAGAGCTTAGGTTGAAGTCAAGAGTTGTCTTCTTCAACCAAGGCAAGTTGTGATAGGTTTAAGAGTTATCTTGCCTATCCAACATATCCTTTATTCATTAGTTAATCCTGAAGGACAGCTTAGGGGAATGAGAATCAAAGAAAAGAACTCAAGGATCAAATGAGACAACAAGTTAGAAGAGGTTTAGAAGTGATGCTAACCCTTAAGGTGTAGAAAAGTTGGGATAAGAAATTGGGACCCCAACACGTACATGTCCAATGTCGCTGACGTGCCCACGGGAATGTTTGGACCACTCCCAAAGTTCATCATGCACACTGCCGAACATGCTCGATGCCTCTACCACGCCTGCGGGGATGTTCCAGTCACTACCGAAAATTTGTCCTGCACACTGTCGAACATGTCCGAAGCCTTTGTTGCACTCATGGGGATGTTCTGTTCATTCTAGGAAGTTTGTCCCATGCACTGCTCAACATGTCCGATGACACTGCTGTAGCAGCAGGATGTTCTGGTCACTCCCAGAAGTTCCTCCTACGCACTGCTGAACATGCCCGATGCCTCTGCTGTGCCTGTAGGGATGTTCCAGTCACTCCCGAAAGTTTGTCCCGAGCATTGCCAAACATGCGCGACAGGTTACTCCCAAAAGTTCGTACTGCACACTGCCAAACGTGCTCGATGCCTCTGCTGTGCCTATAGGGATGTTCCAATCGCTCCCGGAAGTTCATCCCGTACACTGCCAAACACACCCAACGCCTCTCCCACGCCTGCAGCGATGTTCCAGTCACTCCTGGAAGTTTGTCCCAAGCACTTCTGAATGCACCCAATGCTGCTGTCATGCCTTTGGGGATTTTCCGGCTGTTGCTCCCTTGGGGATTTTCTGGTTGCTGCCGAAAGTTCGTCTTGAGAACTGCTGAACTAGTCCGACACCTCTTCTGAGGCAGCAGTGATTATCTGATTGCTCTGAGCCAGTGGTGATTATCCGATTGCTCCCAGAAGTTTGTCCCATTCACTAGCCAATGCGCTTGAAGCCTCTTCCATTCTTGGGGGCATGTTCCGATCGCTCTCAGAAGTTCATCTTGCACACTACCAAACGTGCTCGACACTTCTGTCATGCCAGCAAGGATGTTTCGGTCACTTTCAGAAGTTCATCCTGCACACTACCCAATGCACCAAAGCCTCTACCATGCCCACGAGGATGTCCCTGTCGCTCCTGAAAGTTTATCAAGGTCACTGCCAAATGTGTCCAACACCACAGCTGCTCCTGCAGTTATGTTTGCTCTCGAAAGTGCATCTTGTACACTGACTAATGTGAGCAACGCCTCTTCCATGCCTGCGGGGATGTTCTGGTCCCTATAGGAAGTTCGTCCCAAGCACTACCAAACACGCCCAACGCCGTTGTCAAGCCTGCATGGTATTTTCCGGTCACTGCTAGAAGTTCATCCTGAGAACTGACGAACTCATCCAATGACTCTTCCGAGCCAGTGGGAATTTTTAGGTTGCTCCTGGAAATTCGTCTCGCGCACTTGCCCATGTGCCTGAAGCCTCTGCCCTGCCTGCAGGGATGCTCCTGTTGCTCCCAGAAGTTCAATCTGAGCACTGCCAAATGTGTTCAATGCCTCTGTCGAGCCTGTAGGGATGTACGGGTTGCCCCCAGAAGTTCGTCCCGCACACTGTTTAATTGGCCCAACATCTTTGCTGTGCCTACGAGGATGTTTCCGGTCGCTCCTGGTAGCTCATCCCACTCACTACTGAACATATTTCACATTGTTGTCATGCCCACTGGGATGTTCTGGCCACTACTAGAAGTTCATCCCACTCACTGCAGGGATGTTCCTGTCACTCCCGGTAGTTCATCTCTACTACTGCTGAATGTGTCCCAACACCTCTGCTGAGCCCACAGGTATTTTCCGGTTGCTCCCGAAAGTTTGCTCCATGCTCTGCCAAACTCGCCCAACACCACTGCCAAGCATGTGGGGATGTTCCAGTCGCACCTGGGAGTTCATCCCTTGCACGTTGAACAGGCCCGATGCCTCTGCCACGCCCGCGGAGATATTCTACTCGCTCCTAGAACTTCGTCCCACACACTATCAAACGTATCTGGTGCCGCAGCTGCAGCTGCAGGGATGCTGTGGTTGCTCCCAAAAGTTTTTCTTGTGCACTGCTAATTGCACCTGACACCTTTGCCATGGCCAAAGGGATGTTCTGATCGCTTCTGGTAGTTCGTCTCTACTACTGCCAAACGTGTCCGACGCCTCTGCCAAGCCCACGGGATTTTCCAGTCGATCCTGGAGTCCATCCCATGCACTGCCAAACTCGCCCAACACCGCTGCCAAACATGCAGGGATGTTCCAGTCGCTCCTGGGAGTTCATTCTGTGCATGCTGAAGAAGCCCGATGCCTCTGCCATGCCCACGAGATGTTCCGGTCGCTCCTGGAAGTTCGTCCCAGACACTGCTAAACATACCTGATGCCCCAGCTGCAAGGGAAGTTTTTCTCGCACACTGCCGATTGCACTTGACACCTCTGCCGTGCCCATAGGGATGTTCCAATCGCTCCCGAAAATTCATCCCGCGCACTGCTTAATGTGTCTGATGCAGCTGCCGAGCCCACAGGGTTTTGCCAGTTGCCCTTGGAAGTTTGTCTCACGCACTACCAAGCACACCCAAAGCCACTGCAGTTCCCGTGGGGATGTTCCAGTCAATCTCGGAAGTTTGTACTGCACACTGCCAATGCTCCTAAAGCCTCTGGTGCGCCCACAGGGATGTTTCGGACACTTCCAAAAGTTCGTTGGGCACCCAATGCCACTGCCACACCTTCAGAGATGTTTCGGTAGCTCCTCAAAGTTCAGCCCATGCACTGCACAATGCGCCAAAGCCTCTGCCTCAATCGTGGGGATGTTCCAGTTGCACTTGGAAGTTTGTTTCGTGCACTGCTGAACGTGGTCTACATTGCTGCTATGCCCCAAGGTATGTTCAGGTCGCTCCCAGAAGTTCATCCTGCGCACTGCCAAAGATGCCTGACACCTCTGCCACACCTGCTAGGATGTGCCGATTGCTCCTGAAAGTTCATCCTGAGCAATGCCGAATGTGTGCAATGTTGCTGCTGTGTCTGCAGGGATGTTTTGGTCGCGTTCGGAAGTTAGTTCCATACACTGCTGAATGGGCCTAAAGCCTAAAACGTACCCACAGGGACATTCTGGTCATTCATGGAAATTCATCCTGTACACTGCCAAACACACCCGATGCCTTTGTCGCGCCCGCTATGATGTTCTGGTCACTCACAGAAGTTTGTCCTGCACACTGCCCAATGTGCCAGAAGCCTCTGCGCACCAGCAGGAATGTTCCGGTCACTTCCAGAAGTTTGTCTCGCACACTGCCCAACTGTTGGTGATCGATTTTTTTTCCTCAACTTTTCTACACCTTAGGGGTCAACATGACTACTAAAACCTCTCTTAACTTGCTGTCCTGTTTGATTCTTGAGTTCTTTTCTTAGATTTACGTTCCCGAAGCTGTCCCCTAAACTAATGAATAAAAGATATGTTGGATAGGCAAGACAACTCTTAAACCTATCACAACTTGCCTTGGTTGAAGAAGACAACTCTTAACTTCAACCTAAGCTCTTAAGCAAGGAAGACAACTCTTCACCTTGTCTTAAGCCCAAGTTATCTCAAGACAACTCTTAAATGATAACTGAAATATGACCAAGAATTGAAGCAAGAATGGTAACCTTGATTCTTTGATTAATGAATGAGAAATATACAAAATTCGGAGCATATCTCCCTGCTCACAAATAATGGGCTGTATTTATAGAATTGGACAGTCTTATCCTAATTCAACTAGTACTTAGGTTCCTTATCCACTTAGGATATGTTTTCCTAAGTTAACAAGGTTTTCTAAGACAACTAAAACCTTATCAAGATAGATCTTATCCAAATGTTTCCTAATTCTACTAGGATTCTTGGTCTTTCTTGATTGACTACCTAGACTAGAATTCCTACCTTATCTTGTATTCTATAGCGGCTGGACTTCCTCTTGCCTAATCCTTCTAGGACTAGGACTCTGAATGCGTATCCTTCTACCCTTAGAATTCTTCTTGTTGCGACTATCCTATTGCTACTGAAAATCACCATGAGTGTCCTATTGCTAATAGAAGTCTTCTTGGCATGGATGTCCTGCTGTTGCTAGAACTCTACTTGGCGTAGATGTCCTCCTACTGCTGGAACTCTTCTTGACATGGACGTTCTACTGCTGCTTGAGTTCTTCTTGATGCGAATATACTTTTTCTACTAGAACTCCTGTTGCAGGAATGTCCTTCATTGATTAGGATTATGTCAAATACTGGCCAGGCCTCATTGCTGGGCTGCACACTTGCTGTTGCCATGCTTGTTGTGCACATTTTCTGACCATGCTTTCCTTTGCTCCCTCATTTTCTGCCCGTTGCATTTCCTGCATACTTAGGTTCTCAACAATCCCCCTTTCTTGAAGACTCACCTTGTCCTCAAGGTGGAAGTTGGAAAACTACTACTAGATGTCATTATAGTTTTTCCAAACTTGTATGGGTAATGGCAAAGGTTGTAGGAATTCCTTGGTCTAGCCATCTTCTAGTTTTATCCATGGGTAAATATCACAATTGCTGTCTTTCTTCTTAACTTCTGCCTTGAATCCTTCCAACCAAAAGAATAGCTTGATTTACATGTAAGTACGAAACCATCCTGAATGTCCTCCTTCTTGTGAGTTACGGAAGTGATTCAAGATCTTTCCTCTTAGTCCTGGTATGTTTGGTACATACACCTACTGGTTGTGCCAAATATATCCGTTCTTAAGGGTGAATTTACTAACCTTAGGGTCAAAATTCTTGATCTTCTCTGTGAGCTCTTGGCTTTGAGGATCAATTTGTATTGCCTCTTGATTTTTGTCCATACATTCCACTTTGCTTGGCTAATGGCAGTGAGGCATGCATCTTTAGGCTCACATATTGTCCACAATGCTTGACCTCCATTGCTTCGAGACAATGCGCCTCCCACCTTGTTTTCCTTGCCTGGTTTGTATATTATTTCATACTCATAACCCAGTAACTTGACAAGGAACTTTTGCTACTCTGAGGTGGTAATCTTCTGCTTCATGAGGCTTCTCAAGGGTTGTTGATCTGTAATGATCAGGAATTTCTTTCCAAGAAGGTAAGGTCCCCATACCTTAATTGTATGGATGATGGCCAACATCTCTTTGGCGTATACCAACCGTTCCTTCAACATTGGCCCTAAGACTTTGCTCATGTATGCAATAGGTCTTCCGGCTTGACTTAGGACAACACTTATGCCATCTTGACATGCATCAGTGTGAAACTCGGAGGTTTTGTTCAAGTCAGGCAGTGCTAACACTAGGGGTCTCACACATAGCTTGCTTTAACAACTTGAATACGTCTTCGCTCTTCTCTGTCCATAGGAATCCATCCTTCTTAGCAAATCTACTAGTGATTTTGCTATGGCGCCATATTTGCAAACAAATCGGCAGTAGTAGCCTGTTAAACCTAAAAATACTCTAAGTTCTGTGACATTTTTAGGAGTTGGCCATGTTTGCATGGCTCTTATTTTCTGTTGGTCTACCTTCACTCCATCTCCGAATATGATGTGACCAAGGGTATTCAAGCTCCTTTTACATGAATGTGCACTTGGATGGCTTGATGATGAAATGATTTCTTCTTAACACCTCTAGCACTTTTGCTAAGTGTTCTATGTGATCATCCTAGTTCCTGGAATAGACCAAAATGTCATCAAAGAAAACTAAGACAAACTTGCGCAAATAAGGCTTGAAGATGTCGTTCATGGCTACTTGAAAGGTGGAGGGTGTGTTGCATAATCCGAAGGGCATGACTAGGTACTCGTAGTGTCCACTATGAGTCCAAAATGTTGTCTTCTGCACTTTCCTCTTCTTTCATGCTTATTTGATGATATCCGACCTTGAGATCCAACTTGGTGAACAACTTTGCTCCATGTAACTCGTCTAGCATATCATCAATTGTTGGGATCGAAAAACGATCATTGATTGTCGCTTGGTTGAGTGCCCGGTAATAGTTGTAAAACCTCCAAGTTCCATCTTTCTTTCTAACAAGTAGAATGGGAGAAGAAAAAGGTGAGGTGCTAGGTTGGATAATACCTTGCTGTAGCATCTCTTCCACTTGTCTTTCGATCTCATTCTTTTGGAAGTGTGCATACAGGTAAGGTGCTACATTAATTGCCTTGGTTTCATCAATTAATGGGATGGCATGGTCATAATGTCTTAGGGCCCATGAAGAAGGAATGGTCAGTATATGCCAAGGAGATGTTGGCCATCATCCATGTAGTCAAGGTATGGTGACCTTACCTTCTTGGGAGGAAATTCCTGATCATTACAGATCAACAACCCTTGAGAAGCCTCATGGAGCAGAAAATTACTACCACAGAGTAGCAAAAGTTCCTTGTCAAATTGTTGGGTTACGAGTATGAAATAATATACAAACTAGGCAAGGAAAACAAGGTGACAGACGCATTGTCCAGAAGCAATGGAGGTCAAGCATTGTGGACAGCATGTGAGCCTAATGACGCATGCCTCACTGCCATTAGCAGAGCGGAGTGGAATGTATGGACAGAAATCAAGGAGGCAATAGAAATTTACCCTCAAAGCCAAGAACTGACAGAGAAGATCAAGAATTTCAATCCTAAGGTTAGTAAATTCACCCTTAAGAATGGATATATTTGGCACAACCAGTAGGTGTATGTACCAAACATACCAGGACTAGAGAAAAGATCTTGAATCACTTCCACAACTCACGGGAAGGAGGACATTCAGGATGGTTCTGAACTTACATGTGGATCAAGCTATTCTTTTGGTGGGAAGGACTTAAGACTGAGATCAGACTCGGCAACAAAGCTAGACGGTGGCAAGGCAAAGGGGTTATTACAGCCTTTGCCAGTACTAGGACAGGTTTGGGAAGACTTGACAATGGACTTCATCACGGGAATGCCCAACAGCAAGGGTTATACAGTGATATTAACCATAGTGGACAGACTCAGCAAGAGTGCACACTTTGTGCTACTCAAGCAACCTTACATAGCAAAAGAAGTAGCCCAAGAGTTCATCAAGAACATGGTAAAACTTCATGGCACACCATGGACAATGCTGTCTGATAGAGACACTGTCTTTATGAGCAAATTCTGGAAAGGAGCTCTTCACACAGCTCGGCAGCAACTTGGTTGCCTCATCTGCCTTTCATCCACAAATAGATGGACATAGTGAGGTAACCAATTGAACTCTAGAACAATATTTAAGATGCCTTTGACCATAATCATCAAAATGATTGGGAAGCAGTACATACCATGGGTAGAACTGTGGTATAATACTACCTATCACGCGACAATCAAGATGTCACCATATCAAGTAGTATATGGAAGAATACCCCCAGGAATGTCAAGTTATACCATGGGGAACAGTAGCATACATGAAGTGGATATCACACTTCAATCAAGAGAAGAGGTCTTGAAGAAACTCAAGCATGAGCTTGAGAAAGCAAGGGACTGAATGAAAAGACAAGCGGATAAAGGGAGGAAGGAAGTGGAATTTGAGGTAGGTGACTATGTCTATCTTAAGATCCACCCTAGGAGGAAAATCAAGGCTAGAAAGCCAACTACAGCAAAGCTGGCTAGGAAGTACTTTGGACCATATGAGGTAGTTGAGCGAATTGGAGCAGTAGCGTGTCGCTTAAGACTATCGTTAAACTCCAAACAACAACCAGTGTTTCACATTTTATTATTGAGAAAAAAGATAGGAGATGTGAGACAAGTGAATGAGGGACTGCCTGACATTTTCAGGGAAGATCACCTAGGGCAGCACCCAAAGGAAGCATTAGGATTTTGCATAGTAAGCTATGGGTGCAATAGAAGGCCAGTATGGAGAGTACTCATATGGTGGAGTCATTCGCCCAAGGATGAAGCAACATGGGAAGACTATGATGATATCCAACAACGTTTCCCTAATTTCCACCTTGAGGACAAGGTGAGTCTCCAAGAAAGGGGAATTGTTGAGGACCTTAGGAGGCAAAGGAGCATGAGAGAATGCGTGCAGGGTGTCAGGTGGCAAGAGAGGCAGAAACAGGCCAGAAATGTACGCACAACAAGCTTGCACGCAGCAAACAGTGAAGCATGGCCAAGTTCTGACTCGGTGCTAATTGATTGTGGAAATCCAAGCCAAGAAGAAGACCAACATTGGCAGAACACACATGAAGCAATCCAAGTAGAAAAGGAGATTGAAGGCATGAAGAACTCCAGCAGCAGCAAGACATCATGGCAGGTTTACTTCAGCAAGATGACCACGCCAAAGAGAAGTCTTAGAGAGGAAGGACACCACAGCAGAAGTTCTAATCCAAGAAGGAAATGACAAGAAGAAGTTCAGCAGCTGTAGGAGAGAATATAAGATAAGGACAGAAAGACTTAGTCAAAGTAGGAATTCTAGTCTAAATAGGAATTCAAGAAAGACCAAGAATTTTAGTAGGATTAGGAAACAATAGGATAAGGTCTATCTTGATAATGTTTTAGTTGACTTAGAAAAGCTTGTTGACTTAGGAAAATATATCCTAACTGGATAAGGAACCTAAGTACTACTTGAATTACGATAAGGTTGTCTTAGGACTATAAATACAGCCCATTATTTGTGAGAAAAAAAAGATGCTTTGAATTTTGTATATTTCTCATTCATTAATCAAGAATCAAGGTTAGCATTCTTGCTTCTATTATTGTTTATATTTTGGTTATCTTTTTAAGAGTTGTGTTGAGATAACTTGGGCTTAAGACAAGGTTAAGAGTTGTCTTCCTTGTTTAAGAGCTTAGGTTGAAGTCAAGAGTTGTCTTCTTCAACCAAGGCAAGTTGTGATAGGTTTAAGAGTTGTCTTGCCTATCCAACATATCCTTATATATATTAGTTAACCCAAAGGACAGCTTAGGGGATGTAAATATAAGAAAAAAACTCAAGAATCAAACGGGACAGCAAGTTAGGAAGGATTTCAGTAGGCGTGCTGACCCCTAAGGTGTAGAAAAGTTGGGGAAAAAAATCGGGACCCCAACACGAATGCGCATGAAGATGGTGTCGCACCCACAGGGATGTTCCGGTCGCTCCAAGAAGTTTGTCCTGTGCACTTCCCAATGCACCCGAAGCATCTATCACACCTGCAGGGATGTTCCAGTCACTCCTGGAAGGTTGTCCCACGCACTACTTAACACGCCTGATGCACACTGCTGCGCTTGTGGGGATATCCAGTGGCTCATTGAAGTTCGTCCCAAGCACTGCCAAATGCACCCAATACCGCACCATGCCAGCACGTATGTTACGTTTGCTTCCAGAATTTCATCCAGAGAACTGCTAACCATGTTTGACACCTCAGCCAACCGATAGGTCTTTTCCGGTTGCTCCCAGAACATTGCCCCACACATAGTAGAACGCACCTGACACTCTACTGCACCCGCGGGGATGTTGAGGTCAGTCCCTAACGTTTGTCCTGCACACTGCTGAATTGTTGGGGTCCCGATTTTTTCCCCAACTTTTCTACACCTTAGAGGTCAGCAAGCTTACTAGAATCCTTCCTAACTTGCGATCCCATTTGATTCTTGGGCTCTTTTCTTATATTTACGTCCCCTTAAGCTGTTCTTCGGGTTAACTAATATACATAAGGATATGTTAGATAGGCAAGACAACTCTTAAACCTATCATAACTTGTCTTGGTTAAAGGAGACAACTCCTAACTTCAACCTTAGCTCTTAAGCAAGGAAGACAACTCTTAACCTTGTCTTAAGCCCAAGTTATCTCAAGATAACTTTTAAAAGATAACCGAAAATATAAACAAGAAAGGAAGCAAGAATGCTAACCTTGATTCTTGATTATTGAATGGGAAAATAACAAAATTTGGAGCATATGTCCTCCTCACAAATAATTGGCTGTATTTATAGTTCTAAGACAGTCTTATCCTAATTTAACTAGTACTTAGGTTCCTTATCCACTTAGGATATGTTTTCCTAAGTCAACAAGCTTTTCTAAGTCAACTAAAACATTATCAAGATAGACATTATCCCATTGTTTCCTAATCCTGCTAGGATTCTTGGTCTTTCTTGAATTCTTATTAAGACTAGAATTCCTACTTTGACTAAGTCCTTTTATCCTTATCTTATCTGTTTTCCTACAGCTGCTGACTTCTTCTTTGCAGTTTCCTTCTTGGATTAGACTTCTGCTGTGGCATCCTTCCTCTCCAAGACTTCTCTTTAGCATGGTCATCTTGCTCAAGTTAACCTTTCAAGATGTCCTGCTGCTGCTGGAGTTCTTCACACCGTCACTCTCCTTCTCCTGCTCGGATTGCTTCCTGCATGTCCTGCCAATGCTGGTCTTCTTCTTGGATTTGATTTTCGTAATTGATTAGGACTGAGTCAGAACCTAGCTATGCTTCACTGCTTGCTGCATGCAGGCTTGTTGCGAACACACTCTGGCCTGTTGCGAACTCTCTTGCTGCCTGGTGCCTTGTGCGCATTTGCTCACACTTCCTTTGCCTCTTAAGGTCCTCAACACGAATGTGCGTGAAGCCTCTGCTGCATTCGTGGTGATGTTCCAATCACTCCCAAAAGTTCATCCCGCACACTGCCCAATGTGTCCGACGCTGTTGTTGTACCCGTGGGGATGTTCTGGTCACCCCTGGAAGTTCGTCTCAAGCACTGCTAAATGCGACCAACACCTCTACCGAGCTTGCAGGGATTTTCCGGATGCTCACAAAAGTTTGTCCCGTGCATTGCCCAACCCACCCAATGCCTCTGCCTCGCCAGCAGGGATGTTCCAGCCACTCCCGGAAGTTCATTCCGCACACTGACCATCATGTCTGACGCTGCTGTTTCACCCAGGGGAATGTTCCAGTCGCTCCCATAAGTTTGTCCCGTGCACTGCTGAATTCGCCTAACGCCTCTGCTGAGCCCGAGGGGATGCTTCAGTCACTCCTAGGTGTTCGTCCGGTGCAGTGCTGAACATGTTTGACGTCTCTGCCGCACCCACAGGAATGTTTCGGTTGCTCCCAGAAGTTCATCCCGCGCACTGTCGAACGTGCCTGAAGCTGCTGTGCCAGCGGGGATGTTCTGGTCTCTCCTGTAAGTTTGTTCTGTGGACAGCCAAGCATGTTGGATGCTACTGCTGTGCCTGCAAGAATGTCTTGGTCGCTCCTGAAATTCATCCCGTGCACTACAGAACGCGCATGACGACTCTACCGTGCCCTTGGGGATGTTCCATTGGCTCTCAAATGTTCATCCTGTGTACTGCCCAACATGCCTAAAGCCTCTGCTGTGCCCATTGGGGAAATTCTAGTTGCTCTCAGAAGTTCATCTTGTGCACTGCCCAATGCACTGAAAGCCTCTGCCACACTCGGGTAGATGTTCCGGTAGCACCCAAAAGTTTGTCCTGCACACTGCTGAATGTGCCCAACCCCTCTGCCACTCCCTCAGGGATGTTCTGCTTGATCCCGGAAGTTCGTCCCGTCCACTGCTGGATTGTTAAGGACCATAGGAGGCAAAGGGAGCGCGAGCGAATACGCACGAGGTGCCAAGCAGCAAGAGAGGCATAAACAGGCCAGAATGTGCGCACAACAAGCATGCAGACGGCAAGAAGTGAAGCATGGGCAGGTTCTGACTCAGTCCTAGCTAACTGTAGAAATCCAAGCCAAGAAGAACACCAGCATTGGGAGGACACGCACGAAGCAATCCTAGCAGGAGAAGGACATGAACAGCATGAAGAACTCCAGCAGCAGCAGGACATCATGGCAGGTTTGACTTCAGCAAGATGTTCACGCCAAGGAGAAGTGTTGAGGTGAACAGTTGTCTTCCTTGCTTAAAAGCTAAGGTTGAAGTCAAGAGTTGTCTTCTTCGACCAAGGCAAGTTGTGATAGGTTTAAGAGTTGTCTTGCCTATCCAAGGTTTAAAAGTTGTCTTGCCTATCCAACATATCCTTTTATCATTAGTTAATCCTAAAGAACAGCTTAGGGGACAACAATTAAAGAAAAAAAACTCAAGAATCAAATGGGACAGCAAGTTAGGAAGGTTTTTAGTGAGCGTGCTGATCCCTAAGGTGTTGAAAAGTTAGAGAAAAAGATTGGGACCTAGCACTGATTTGCCGGACGCCACTGCCGCACCTGCAGGGATTCTCTGGTCGCTCGTTGAAGTTTGTCCTGTACACTGCTGAATGCGCCCAATGCCTCCAACACAACCGCGAGGATGTTCCGGTTGCTCCTAGAAGTTTATCCTGTGCACTACCGAACATGCCCAATGCCACTTGTGCACCTGCAGGGATGCTTTGGTCACACTCAGAAGTTCGTCCTGAGCACTGCTGAATGTGTCTGATGCCTCTCTCGAGCCTGCTGAATTCATCTCACACACTGTCCCAATGTGCTGGAAGCCTTTGCCACGTGCAACGGGGATGTTCTGGTCAATCCTAGAAGGTTGTCCCATGTACTACCCAACATGCTGGAAGCTTCTGCCGCACCTGGGAGGATGTTCCGGTAGCACCAGGAAAGTTCATCCCACACACTGCCGAATGCATCTGACACCTATACTGCACCGATGCGGATGTTTCCGTTATTTCCAGAACTTCATCCTGTGCTCTGCCGAATGTGCCTAATGCCACTGCCGTACCTGATTGGATGTTTCAGTCGCTCCCTGAAGTTCATCTCGCGCACTGCCGAATGTGTCTGATGAATCTGCCTTGACCACGTGGATGTTCTGGTTAAACCAGAAAGTTCCTCCTGTGCACTGCCGGATGCACCGATGTCGCTGCTGCACCTGTGGGGGTGTTCCGGTTGCTCCTGGAAGTTCATCCTGTGCACTGCCCAACACGCCAGAAGCCTCTACTGCACCCAGGGGAATGTTCCAATAACTCCCAGAAGTTGGTTCCCACACTCTGCTCAATGCGCCCTATGCCTTTGCTGCGCCTGCAGGGATGTTCTGGTAGATCCTAAAAGTTCGTCCTGCACATTGTCGAACATGTCCAATGCTCGGACAGAAATGTTCGGGTCACTCCTGGAAGTTTGTTAGGTGCACTGACAAACATGCCTGACATCTTTGCCACGCCCGTGGCATTGTTCGGGCCGCTCCCGGAAGTTCATCTCATGCATGGCCAAACGCAGCCAACGCCTCTGCCACGCCTGCAAGCTTGTTCTGATGCTCTAGTCGCCCTTGAAAGTTCATCCTGCACACTGCCTAATGCACCCAAAACCTCTAGCATGCCCACGGGGTTGTTCCAATCGCTGGCGAGGATGTTTTGGTTGACTGCGGGGATGATCCAGTTGCTCCCAGAAGTTTGTTTGGGGCACTGTCAAATGCTTCAGATGCCTCTACTGTGCCTGTAGGAATGTTCTGGTCAATCCTGGAAGTTTGTCCCGATCGCTGCCGAATGCGTCCAATGCATCTGCCGAGCTAGTGGGGATTTTCATGTGGCTCCCTGAAGTTTGTCCCCTGCACTGCCCAATGCGCCGAAAGCCTCTGCCACACCAGCGGGCATATCCCAGTCGATCCCGGAAGTTTGTCTCACGCACTGCCCAATGTACCTGAATCTTTTGCCACGCCTGTGGGGATGTTTGGGTTGGTCCTGGAGGTTTCTCCTGTGAACTGTTGAACATGTCCAACACCGATGCTATGCCCACAGTGATAATTGGGTCACCCCTGGAAGTTCATTAGGTGCACTGCTAAATGTGCTCGATGACTTTGCCATGCCTGCAGTGATGTTCTGGTCACTCCTGGATGTTCGTCCCATGCACTGGCAAAGGTGTCCGACGCCACTGCCGTTCCCACGGGAATGTTCCAGTTTCATTTTGAAAGTTTGTTTCACACACTACCAAAAGCACCGGACACATCTGCCACTCCTGCAGAGATGTTCCAGTCGCTCCCTAAAGTTCATCATGAGCATTATCCAATGCGCCCGATGTCTCTGCCATGCTTGCGGGGATGTTCTGGTCACTCCTAGAAGTTTGTTCCGAGCCTTGGCGAACATATCTGACACCTCTGCTGCACCAACGGGGATGTTTTGGTCGCTCCCAAAAGTTCATCCCACAAACAGCTGAATGTGTGACACAGCTGCCACGCCCGCAGGGATGCTCTGGCTGCTCCTGGAAGTTCATCCCGGGCTCTGCCCAATGCATCTGATTCATTAGCTGAGCCAATGGGGATTTTTTGGCCGCTTCCAGAAGTTCATCCTGCACACTGCCCAATGCACCCAAAGCCTCTGCCGCACCCTCGGATGTGTTCTGGTCACTCCTGCAAATTTGTCCTGTGCACTGCAGAATAAGCCTGCAGAGATGTTTTGGCCACTCATGGTAGTTCATCCTAAGCACAGCCGAACACGTATGACGCTGCTGCTCCCCTCGTGGAGATGTTTGGGTTGCTACTGGAAGTTCATTTCGTACACTTCCAAATGCGCCCAATGCCTTTGCCGTGCCTGCAGGGATGTTCCGATCGCTCCTGGAAGTTTATTTTGTGCACAGCCCAATGCCCCAGAAGCATCTGCTCCACCTGCTGGGATGTTCCGGCCACTCTCAGAGGTTCATCTCGTGCACTGCCGAGCGTGCTGACACCACAGCTGCGCACACACGGATGCTCCAGTCGCTCACGGAAGTTTGTCAAGCAAACTGCCGAATGTGCCCAATGCCTCTACTGTGCCTGAAGGGATGTTCAGGTCACTTGCGAATGTTCGTCCCACGACTGCCTAACATGCCTGACGCTTCTGCCACGCCTGCAGTAATGTTCTAGTTGCACCCAGAAGTTTGTCCCATGCACTACCAATGTTTGTCGCTCCCGCCACTCTTGCAGGGATGTTCCGATCGCTCTCGGAAGTTCATCCTTTGCACTACCCAATGCAACCGACACCTCTGCCATGCCCATGGGGATGTTTCGGCTGCTTGCAGAAGTTTGTCCCGCGCACTGCTGCTGTGTAGGGGTCTCGATTTTTTTCCCTAACTTTTCTACACCTTAGGAGTCAGCACGCCTACTAAAAACTTTCCTAACTTGCTGTCCCATTTGATTCTTAAATTCTTTTCTTATAATTATGTCCCCTAAGCTATCCTTCAAAATGAAATAATATATAAAGATATGTTGGATAGGCAAGACAACTCTTAAACCTATCACAACATGCCTTTGTTGAAAAAGACAACTCTTAAATTTAACCTAAGCTCTTAAGCAAGGAAGAAAACTCTTCACCTTGTCTTAAGCCCAAGTTATCTTAAGACAACTCTTAAAAGGTAATCGAAATATAAACAAGAATAGAAGTAAGAATGCTAACCTTGATTCTTGATAAATGAATGAGAAATATACAAAATTTGAAGCATATCCTCTCCTCACAAATAATGAGCTGTATTTATAGTCCCAAGACAGTCTTATCCTAATTCAACTAGTACTTAGGTTCCTTATCCATTTAGGATATGTTTTCCTAAGTCAACAAGCTTTTCTAAGTCAACTAAAACTATTATCAAGATAGACCTTATCCTATTGTTTCCTAATCTTACTAGGATTTTTGGTCTTTCTTGAATTCCTACTAAGACTAGAATTTCTATTTTGACAAAGTCTTTCTGTCCTTATTTTATCTTCTCTCCTACAAATGTTGAACTTCTTCTTGCCGTTTCCTTCTTGGATTAACACTTCTGCTATGGCGTGTCCTTCCTCTCCAAGACTTCTCTTTGGCGTGGTCATCTTGTTGAAGTAAACATGCCATGATGAAGTCCATTGTCAAGTCTTCCCAAACTGTTCTTGGTACTGGCAAAGGCTGTAATGATCCCTTTGTCTTGTCGCCTTCTGGTTTGGTGCGCTGACAAACATCACATTATCGGACTCGCTTTTTGATCTCAACCTTAAGTCCTTCCCACCAAAAGAATAGCTTGATCCGCATGTAAGTACGAAACCATCCTGAATGTCCTCTTTCCTGTGAGTTGTGGAAGTGATTCAAGATCTTTCCTCCTAGTCCTGGTATGTTTGGTACATAACCTGCTAGTTGTGCCAAATATATTTGTTCTTAAGGGTGAATCTACTAACCTTTGGGTCAAAATTCTTGATCTTTTTTGTGAGCTCTTGGCTTTGGGGTCATCTATTGCCTCCTTGATTTTGGTCCATACATTCCACTCTGCTCCACTAATGGCAGTGAGGCATGCGTCATTAGGCTCACATGCTGTCCACAATGTTTGACCTCCATTGCTTCTGGACAATGCGTTAGCCACTTTATTTTCCTTGCCTGGTTTGTATATTATTTCATACTCATAACCCAGTAGCTTGACAAGGAACTTTTGCTGCTCTGGGGTGGTAATTTTCTGCTCCATGAGGCTTCTCAAGGGTTGTTGATCTATAATGATCAGGGAATTTCCTCCCAAGAAGGTAAGGTCACCATACCTTGACTGCATGGATGATGGCCAACATCTCCTTTGGCTTATACTGACCATTCCTTCTTCATAGGCCCTAAGACTCTGCTCATGTATGCAATAGGTGTTCCAGCTTGACTAAGGACAGCACCTATTCCATCTTGACATGCGTTAGTGTGAAGCTCAAAGGTTTGGTTGAAGTCAGGCAGTGCTAACACTGGGGTCTCACACATAGCTTGCTTCAACAACTTGAATGCGTCTTCACTCTTTTCTATCCATAGGAATCCATCCTTCATCAGCAAGTTCGTTAATGGTTTTGATGTGGCACCGTATTTGCGAACAAATCGGCTATAATAGCCTGTTAAACCTAGAAATCCTCTAAGTTCTGTGACATTCTTAGGAATTAGCCATGTTTGCATGGCTCTTATTTTTTGCTGGTCTACCTTCACTCCATCTTTGTATATGATGTGACTGAGGTATTTAAGCTCCTCTTCCATGAATGTGCACTTTTGCTAAATGTTTTATGTGATCATCATGGTTCCTGAAATAAACCAAAATGTCATCAAAGAAAACTAAAACAAATCTGCGCAAATAAGGTTTGAAAATGTCGTTCATGGCTGCTTGAAAGGTGAACAGTGCATTGCATAGTTCTGAAGGGCATGACTAGGTACTCATAGTGTCCACTATGAGTCCGAAATGTTGTCTTCTGCACATCCTCTTCTTTCATGCGTATTTGATGATATCCGGCCTTGAGATCCAGCTTGGTGATCAGCTTTGCTCTATGTAACTCATCCAGCATATCATCAATTGTTGGGATCAGAAAACAATCCTTGACAGTTGCTTGGTTGAGTGCTCGATAATTGGTGCAAAACCTCCAAGTTCCGTCTTTCTTTCTAACAAGTAGAACGGGAGAAGAAAAATGGGAAGTGCTAGGTCGGAGAATACCTTGATGTGGTATCTCTTCCTCTTGTCTTTCAATCTCATTCTTTTGGAAGTGTGCATACCGGTAAGGTGCTACATTAATCGCCTTGGTTTCTTCAATTAATGGGATGGCATGGTTGTAATTTCTTGAGGTGGTAGTTCTTGTGGCTCTCCTAAGACATCTTTGAATTGCTTTAGTAGGTTCCTTACTCCCATTGGTATGTCTTTGTGTATATGATGTTTGGCTGTGTTTTCCTCCTTTGTGGCCAAGAGAACCGTAAAACATTGTGCCCATCTTTCTATATAGTCATTCAAGGGTACTTACCTCACATTGGTGGTGAATGCACTGCATTGGTAGTGGATGCCTGCCCATGTGCAGTCCCTTCCCTTCCATTGGAAGTGCATGGCCATGGATTCATAGTCGAACATTATCTTGCCTATGGTTTTAAGCCAAGCATTGCCTAAAACCACATCAAGACCTACTAGGACTAATACATGCAATTCCGCCTCTATTTTGACTCCTTGAATCTGCATTGCTACTGCCTGATCACTTGTGCGCACTTGAGCTTCTGTCTACTTGCCACTCTTACCTCAAAGGGTGCAATCCTTTTTGGACATAGCTGAAGTGTTTTGACCAATTTTGTGTTGATGAAGTTATGAGTAGCTCCACTATCTATCAACACCAAAACATTTTTCTCGTTAATGGTTGCAAACATCTCATGGCAGTAGGCTTGGTGGTTGCCCCCATTGCAAGCAAGTTGATTTTGCCTTCTTCCACATGATCTGGGGAGTGTTCTGTCTCTGTTTCCTCCTCATTGTCCATGCGGCTTTCTTATTCTTCCTTGCTGCTTTCCTCGTGTTCTTCATCACTTACCACTTCAATGATGTTGAACAACCCTTTCTTGCACTTGTGGCCAACTTGCCACTTATCTTGCACCTAAAACATAGGCCTCTTTCTATTCTCCTGTTGATTTCTTCGGTGGATAGTTTGAGAGGTCCTTTGTTTTTTAGGGCACTGTCTTACTTGAAGAGGGTGCCTTACCTAGTTTGTCCAAGGGTTTGATGACCTTGGTTGTGCTATAGGTGATGCTTCTCCCATCGTTGATGAGTCTTGCCAACCGAATGCACTGAGTGAGAGAGTTTGGATCCCTCATCTTCACTTCTCGGCTTAGCCAAGGTACAAGGCCATCTAGAAAAGTGCCAATTAGTGCACTATCTGGCCAATGTCCTACTAATTTGGCCAACTCTCACGAATTCTTCAAGGTAGCTTTCTAGAGATCCCTCTTGCCTAATCTTGGCAAGCTGTCCCTCATAGTTAGTCATGCTAGATGGGCCAAATCTGTTCACTAACTCTTGTGTGAACCTTGTCTAACCTATCCTTCTCCCTTCTCAGCCATAGGTGGCCTTAAGCCAATGCCACCATTGGTTGTCTCTCCCACATAGATGATAGGATGCAAAATTAACCCTTTCACCCCTCTCAATGCCTTGTTTCTCAAAGTAAAATTCAGCCTTGGAGATCTATTCGGTTGGATCTCCCTTCTCAAAGGTAGGAATTTGATTTTTACCTTAGGTCGTGTGTAATTGCTTGGGCTGTCGTAGTGCCAATCCTCCCTTCTTATGGTGTGCCATGGTTCTGCCTCAGGGTGATTCCGTACTCTTCTTGGTTGCCATGTTGCGGGCCTTCTGTCTAGCACTTCCTCATTGTCGCTATAATCATTGTAGTGATCATGGGGCAGGTGTTCGTTTGGTGAAGTCTCCCTCCTGCTTTCCCAAACTCATGCGCCTTTTCCCCACTTTCTTGAGAGGGAAGTTGGTCCTGGTCAGATTCGTCCTCATGCACTTGGTGCCATGTGACTTCTGATTGTAGCCTCTTAGATGTTTGTGGTAGGTGGCTGTTTCTGCCCTGTTCGGTTTGGACTTGTTTTCTGGCCACTCGGGGTGTGTCTCTCTTTAATTGTTCAAGAGAATGAATGATAGATGATAGTTGGTGTTTGATATCACCTACCTAGTCATTGATCACATTCTGGTTCCTCCCCAAGGCAAGGATTCTTGCCGGTTGGTGACTGAGAAATCTTCCCTGGTCTGTTCCTCTGGTGCGGGTGGATACTGCCTAGATGACATGGTAACCGTGATGCCTTGTAATTGACTAGTGTCTGTGTGATGTCTCAACTAGAACACTAGTTTGTTGGGATGATCGTGCTACCTCTCAACTAGTGATTGTGCTGACCTCTCAACGAAAGCACTAATTTGTTGGGGTCCTAATTTTTTTTTCCCAACTTTTCTACACCTTAGGGGTCAGCACGCCTACTAAAAACCTTCCTAACTTGCTGTCCCGTTTGATTCTTGAGTTCTTTTCTTATATCTATGTCCCTTAAGTTGTCCTTCAGGATTAACTAATATATAAAGATATGTTGGATAGCCAAGACAACTCTTAAACCTATCACAACTTGCCTTGGTTGAAGAAGACAACTCTTAACTTCAACTTAAGCTCTTAAGCAAGGAAGACAACTCTTCACCTTGTCTTAAGCCCAAGTTATCTCAAGACAACTCTTAAAAGATAACTGAAATATAAACAAGAATAGAAGCAAGAATGCTAACCTTGATTCTTGATTAATGAATGAGAAATATACAAAATTCGGAGCATATCTCCTCCTCACAAATAATGGGCTGTATTTATAGTCCTAAGACAGCCTTATCCTAATTCAACTAGTATCAAGGTTCCTTATCCACTTAGGATATGTTTTCCTAAGTCAACAAGCTTTTCTAAGTCAACTAAAACATTATCAAGATAGACCTTATCCTATTGTTTCCTAATCCTACTAGGATTCTTGGTCTTTCTTGAATTCCTACTAACACTAGAATTCCATTTTGTGTAAGTCTTTCTGTACTTATCTTATCTTCTCTCCTACAGCTGCTGAACTTCTTCTTGCCGTTTTCTTCTTGGATTAGAAAGCTTTCGTTATGGCATGTCCTTCCTCTCCAAGACTTCTCTTTGGCATGGTCATCTTGCTGAAGTTAACCTGCCATGATGTCCTGTTGCTGCTGGAGTTCTTCACGCCATCAACTCCTTCTCTTGCTCGGATTGCTTCATCTATGTCTTGCCAATGTTGGTCTTCTTCTTGGCTTGGATTTTCACAATCAATTAGGACGGAGTTAGAACCTGGCTGTGCTTCACTACTTGCTGCTTTCAGGCTTTTTGTGCACACATTCTGGCCTGTCGCTGCCTCTCTTGCTACTTGGTGCATCACGTGCATTTGCTCACGCTCCCTTCGCCTCCTAAGGTCCTCAATGCGCTGCTGTAACCATGGGGATGTCTAGTTCATTCCTGGAAGTTTGTCCCACGCACTACCAAATGTGCCTTATGCCTCATCCATGCCCACGGGGATGTTCTGATTGTGCCAATTAGTTCGTCTAGGGCACCACCAAACGCATCCGACGCCTCTCCCTAGCCCACGGGCTAGGGATTTTCTAGTCGCTCCCAAAAGTTCATCTAATGCAACATCAAATGCATCCAACTCCTCTGTCGCGCCCACAAGGATGTCTTGTTCGCTCCTAGAAGTTCATCTTGTCCATTGCTGAACCCGTCCAATGCCTCTGCAGAGGTTCAGGGATTTTTTGATCACTCCTAGAAGTGTGTCCTACGCACTGCCAAACGCGTCCAATGCTGGTGCTGTGCCCGTGGGAATGTTCCAGTCGCTCCCAGAAATTCATCCTGCACACTGCCTAACGAGCCGGATGCCTCTGCCATGCTCAGGGGATGTTCCAGTAGCTCCCCAAAGTTCATACCGTGCACTGCTGATTGTGCCCAATGCCTCTTGCACACCTTTAAGGATGTTCCAGTCGCTCCCAGAACTTCATCCCATGCATTGCCTAACATGCACAAAGCCTCTGCCATGCCTGGGGGAATGTTCTGGTTGCTACCGGAAGTTCGTCCTATGCACTGCCGACTATATCTGATGCCATTGCCATGCCCGCGGAAATGTTCTGGTCGCTGCAGGCAATTCATCCCGCACACGGCCAAACTTGCCTTGCGCCTCTGCCGCGCCTGTAGAGATATATTTTGTTTGCTCTCAGAAGCTCGTTCCGCGCACTAATGAACACATCCAATGCCGCTACTGTACCCATGGGGATGTTCTGGTCGCTTGTGGATGTGTGCCACAAGCACTACCAATTGTGCTCAACGCCTTTGCCACACCCTCAAGGATGTTTTGGCCACTCCCGAAAGTTTGTCCCACACACTAGCCAATGCACCCGAAGCCTCTGCTCCATCAACGAGGATGTTCTAATCCATCCAAGAAGATCATCCTGTTCACTACCGAATGCGCCCAATGCCTTTGCTGCACCCATGGGGATGTTCCAGTCACCGTCAGAAGTTCGTCCCGCACACTAATGAAGATGTCTGATGCCGCTGTTGCACCCATAGGGATGTTTAGGTGGCTCCCGGAAGTACATCCTGCACACAACACCTCTAACACACCTGCAGGGATGTGTCAATCGCTCACAAAAGTTCTTCCTAAGCACTGCAGAATGTGCCTAATGCCTTTGCCAAGCTCACCGGTATTTTTTGGTTGCTCCCAAAAGTTTGTCTTGTGCATTGCAGAATGTGCCCAACACCACTGACATGCCTGCACGGATGTCTCACTCACTTCCAAAAATTCATCCCACACATTGCCGTACACGCCCGAGCCTTTGTCTCTTCTGTGGGGATGCTCCAATCGCTCTCGAAAGTTCTTCCCATGCACTGCCCAATGTGCCCAAAGCCTCATATGCACCCGCGGGGACTTTCTGGTCACTCTCAAAAGGTCGTCCCCACCCTTGTCGAATCTGTTCGATGCCTCTGTTGAGCCCATGGGGATTTTCCAGTCACTCCTGGAAGTTTGTCCCATACACTGCCGAACGCGCACAACACTACTGTGTTGAGAACCTAAGCATGCAGGAAAGGCAATGGGCAGAAAATGGGGCAGCAAAGGAGAGCATGGGCCAGAAAATGTGCACAACAAGCATGGCAGCAGCAAGTGTGCAGCCCAGCAGTGAGGCCCGACCAGTATTTGACTTAATTCTAATTAATACAGGACATTTATGTCAAGCAGAGTTCCAGCAGTAGCAGGACATCCATGCCAAGGAGAATTCCAGTAGCAACAGAACATCTGCGCCAAGAAGAGTTCTATCAGCAGTAGGACAAGCATAATGAATTCCAGTAGCAATGGGATACTCACGGCAAAGTAGAATTCTAAGGGCAGAAGGATTTGCATTGAGAGTCCTAGTCCTAGAAGGGTAAGCCAAGAGGAAGTCCAGTAGTTGTAGAATACAAGATAAGGTAGGAATTCTAGTCTAGGTAGAAATTCAAGAAAGACCAAGAATCCTTATAAGGTCTATCTTGATAATGTTTTATTTGACTTAGAAAAGCTTGTTGACTTAGGAAAACATATCCTAAGTGGATAAGGAACCTAAGTACTAGTTAAATTAGGATAAGGCTGTCTTAGGACTATAAATACAGCCCATTATTTGTGAGGAGCTGATAAGCTACGAATTATGTTATTTTCTCATTCATTAATCAAGAATCAAAGGTAAGCATTCTTGCTTCTATTCTTGTTTATATTTCGGTTATCTTTTAAGAGTTGTCTTGAGATAACTTGGGCTTAAGTTAAGGTTAAGAGTTGTCTTCCTTGCTTAAGAGCTAAGGTTGAAGTTAAGAGTTGTCTTCTTCAACCAAGGCAAGTTGTGATAGGTTTAAGAGTTGTCTTGCCTATCCAACATATCTTTATATATATATTAGTTAACCTGAAGGACAGCTTAGGGGATATAAAATAAGAAAAGAACTCAAGAATCAAACAGGACAGCAAGTTAGGAAGGATTTTAATAGGCGTGCTGACCCCTAAGGTGTAGAAAAGTTGGGGAAAAAAATCGGGACCCCAACACGCTGCCATGGTGCAGGGATGTTCAGTCACTCCTGGATGTTTGTCCAGTAGACTGCCGAACGCGCCTAATGCTGCTGCCATGCCTGCGGTGATGTTCCAGTCATTCCTAGAAGTTCGTCCCGAGCACTGCCAAACACATCCGATGCCTCTGCCGTGCCACAAGGATGTTCCACTTGCTCCCAAAAGTTCATCCCATACACTGCTGAATGCGCTCGACACCACTGCCATGGCCGTGGTAATTTTCCTGTCGCTCCTTGAAGTTTGTCTGGTGCACTGCTAAATGCACCCGACGTAGCAGTTGTTCCTGTTGGGATTTTCTGGTCACTCCCAGAAGTTTGTTCTGTGCATGGACCAACTTGCCTGAATGCTCTGACATGCCCGTGTGGATGTTTTGGTCACTCCCGGAAGTTTGTCCAGCGCACAGACGAGCACACCCAACGCCACTGCTGTGCCTATGGGGATGTTTTGGTCACTCTCAGAAGTCATCCTGAGCATTGCAAAATGCGTTGGATGCCTCTCTGCACCTGTAGAGATGTTCCTGTCACTCCCAAAATTTTGTCCCATGTAGTTTCGAATGTGTCCAACACTGCCGCCGCCCCAAGCGGCAAGAGAGGCAGCAACTGGCTAGAATGTGCGCGCAACAAGCTTGAACACGATAGGTAGTGAAGCACGGCCTAGCTTTGACTTTGTCCTAATTAACCGCAGTCATCCAAGCCAAGAAGGACTCTAGCATTGGTAGGATATGCATGGTGCAGTTCGAGCAGAAGAAGGAAATGAACTGCACGAAGAACTCCAGCAGCAGCAGGATGTCATGAAATGTTTAGCTTCAACAAGATCATCATGTCAAGGAGAAGCATTGGAATGGAAGGATACGCAATGTGGAAGTCCTAATCCTTGAAGGAAACAGCAAGATGAAGGTCAGCAGCTGTAGGAGATGAGATAAGATAAGGACAAAGAGGTTTAGTCAAAATAGGATTAGTCAATCAAGAAAGACCATGAATCCTAGTAAAGCTAGGAAACATTTGGATAAAGTCTATCTTGATTAGGTTTTAGTTGTCTAGAAAACCTTGTTGACTTAGGAAAATATATCCTAAGTGGATAAGGAACTTAAGTATTAGTTGAATTAGGATAAGGCTGTCTAAAACTATAAATACAACCCATTATTTATGAAGAGGGAGAGATGCTCCGAATTTTGTTTATTTTCATTCATTAATCAAGAATCAAGGTTAACATTCTTCCTTCTATTCTTGTTTATATTTCTGTTATCTTTGAGTAGTCTTGAGATAACTTGGGCTTCAGACAAGGTGAAGAGTTGTCTTCCTTGCTTAAGAGCTTAGGTTGAAGTCAAGAGTTGTCTTCTTCAACCAAGGCAAGTTGTGATAGGCTTAAGAGTTCCTTCTCAAGTTGTTGGGTTACGAGTATGAAATAATCTACAAGCCTGGCAAGGAAAACAAAGTGGCAGACATTTTTCCAAAAGAAATGGAGGTCAAGCATTGTGGACAACATGTAAGCCTAATGATGCATGCCTCACTACCATTAGCGGAGCGAAGTGGAATGTATGGACGAAAATCAAGAAGGCAATAGAAATTGACCCTCAAAGCCATGAGCTCATAAAGAAGATCAAAAATTTCGACCCTAAGGTTAGTAACTTCACCTTTAAAAATGGATATATTTGGCACAACCAGCAGGTGTATGTACCAAACATACCAGGATTGACAGGAAAGATCTTGAAGCACTTCCACAACTTACGGGAAGGAGGACATTCAGGATGGTTCTGTACTTACATGCGGATCAAGCTATTCTTTTGGTAGGAAGGACTTAATGCTAAGATCAAAAAGCCAGAATATGTGCACAATAAGCCTGCATTCAACATGCAGTGAAGCACGACCAGGTTTTGACTCAGTCCAAGTTGATTCCAAAAATCCAAGCCAAGAAGAAAATCGACATTGGCAGGATACAGATGAAGCAATCCAAGCAGGAGAAGGAGATTGACGGCATGAAGAACTCTAGCAGTAGCAGGACGTCATGGCAGGTTTGACTTCAGCAAGATGTTCACGTCAAGAAGGAATCTTGGAATGGAAGGACACGCCATAATGGAAGTTCTAATCCAAGAAGGAAACGGCAAGAAGAAGTTCAGCAGCTGTAGGAGAGGAGTAAGATAAGGACAATAAGACTTAGTCAAAGTAGAAATTCTAGTCTAAGTAGAATTCAAGAAGGACCAAGAATCATAGTAGGATTAGGAAACAGTGGGATAAGGTCTATCTTGATAATGTTTTAGTTAACTTAGAAAAGCTTGTTGACTTGGGAAAACATATCCTAAGTGGATAAGGAACCTAAGTACTAGTTTAATTAGGATAAGGTTGTCATAAGACTATAAATACAGCCCATTATTTGTGAGGAGAAAATATGCTCCAAATTTTGTATATTTTGCATTCATTAATTAAGAATCAAGGTTAGCATTCTTGCTTCTATTCTTGTTTATATTTTGGTTATCTTTTAAGAGTTATCTTAAGATAACTTGGGCTTCAGACAAGGTTAAGAGTTGTCTTCCTTGCTTAAGAGAGCTTAGGTTGAAGTCAAGAGTTGTCTTCTTTAACTAAGGCAAGTTGTGATAGGTTTAAGAGTTGTCTTGCTTATCCAACATATCATTTCATATATTAGTTAACTCGAAGGACAGCTTAGGGGACGCAAATATATGAAAATAACTCAAGAATCAAAAAGGACAGCAAGTTAGGAAGGTTTTTAGTTGGCATGCTGACCCTTAAGGTGTAGAATAGTTGAGAAAAAAAATCGGGACCCCAATAAATTGGTGCTCTTGTCGAGAGTTCAGCACAATCACCATCCAGTCGAGAGGTAGCACGATCACCCCAACAAATTTGCTCTTGTTAAGACATCAGCACAAACACTTGTCTATTGCAAGGCATTACGATTACCATGTCATCTAGGCAGCATTAGCCGCACCACAGGAATAGACCGGAGAAGATTTCTCAGTCACCAACTGTAGAAGAATCCTTGCCTTGGAGAGGAACCAGAAGTGATCCATGACCAGGTAGGTGATATCAAACACTAACCATCATCTATCATTCATTCTCTTAAACAATTGAGGAGAGACACACCCCGAGTGGCTGGAAAATAAGTCCAAACCAAGGAGGGCAGAAACAGCCACCTACCACAAACATCTAGGAGGCTGCAATCAGAAGTCACATGGCACCAAGCTCATGAGGACGAATTTAATCAGGAACAACTTCCCTCTTAAGAAAGGGGGAAAAGGAGCATGAGTTTAGGGAAGCAGGAGGGATACTTCACCAAACAAACACCACCCCATGATCGCTATAATGATTATAGCGACAATGAGGAAGTGATGGATAGAAGGCCCGCATCATGGCAACCAAGAAGGGTGCACAATCACCCTGAGGCAGAACCATGGCGCACCACAAGAAGGGAGGATTGGCACTATGATAGCGCAAGCCATATTACATATGGCCCAAAGGTAAAAATCGAATTCCCTACCTTTGAGAAGGGAGATCCAACCGAATGGATCTCCAAGGCTGAATTTTACTTTGAAAACAAGGTGTTGAAAGAGGTGAAAGGGTTGATTTTGCATCCTATCACCTATGTGGGAGAGCCAACCAATGGTGGCGTTGGCTTAAGGCCACCTATGGCCGAGAAGGTAGAAGGATAGCCTGGGCAAAGTTCATGCAAGAGTTAGTGAACAGATTTGTCCATCTAGCATGACAAACTACGAGGGCAGCTTGCCAAGATTAGGCAAGAAGGATCTCTAGAGAGCTACTTTGAAGAATTCAAGAGATTGGCCAGTTTGGTAGGACATTGGCCAGATAGTGCACTAATTGGCACTTTTCTAGACGCCTTGTACCTTGGCTAAGCCAAGAAGTGAAGATGAGGGATCCAAACTCTCTCACTCAGTGCATTCTTTTGGCAAGACTCATCAACTATGGGAGAAGCATCACCCGCAGCACAACCAAGGTCATCAAACCCTCGGACAAATTAGGTAAGGCATCCTCATCAAGTAAGACAATGCCCTCAAAAACAAAGTACCCTCTCAAACTATCCACTAAAGAAATCAATAGGAGAGTTGAAAGAGGCCTATGTTTTAGGTGCAATGATAAGTGGCAAGTTGGCCACAAGTGCAAAAAAGGGCTGTTCAACATCATTGAAGTAGTAAGTGATGAAGAACACAAGGAAAGCTGTGAGGAAGAACAAGAAAGCCACATGGATAGCGAGGGACAAGTAGAGGCAGAACACTCCCTAGATCATGCGGAAGAAGGCAAAATCAACTTACATGTAGTAGGGGCAACCACCAAGCCTACTGCCATGAGGTTGTTCGCAACCATTAACGAGAAAAACATTTAATGTTGATAGATAGTTGAGCTACTCATAACTTCATCAACACAAATTTGGTCAAAACACTTCATCTACATCCAAAAAAGATTGCACCCTTTGAGGTAAGAGTGGCAAGCGGACAGAAGCTCAAGTGCGCACAAGTGATCCAGGTAGTAGCAATGCAGATTCAAGGAGTCAAGATAGAGGCGGAACTGCATGTGTTAGCCCTAGCAGGTCTTGATGTGGTTTTAGGCAATGCTTGGCTTAAAACCATAGGCAAGATAATGTTTGACTATGAATCCATGTCATATCACTTCCAATGGAAGGGAAGGGACTGCACGTGGGAGGCATCCACCACCAATGCAGCACATCATTGTGAGGTAAGTACCCTTGAATGACTATACAGAAAAAGGGCACAATGTTTTGCGATTCTCTTGGCCACAAAGAGGAAAACACAGCCGAACATCATATACACAAAAGCATACCAGTGGGAGTAAGGAACCTATTGGAGCAATTCGGAGATGTCTTAGGAGAGCCACAAGGACTACCACCCTCAAGACATTACGACCATGCCATCCCATTAATCGATGAAACCAAGGCGATTAATGTAGCACCTTACAGGTATGCACACTTCGAAAGAACGAGATCGAAAGACAAGTGGAAGAGATGCTACAGCAAGGTATTATCTGACCTAGCACTTCCCCTTTTTCTTCTCCCATTCTACTTGTTAGAAAGAAAGACAGAACTTGGAGGTTTTGCACTGATTATCGGGCACTCAACCAAGCAACTGTCAAGGATCATTTTTCCGATCCCAACAATTGATGATATGCTGGATGAGTTACATGGAGCAAAGTTGTTCACCAAGCTTGATCTCAAGGCCAGATATCATCAAATACGCATGAAAGAAGAGGATGTGTAGAAGACAACATTTTGGACTCATAGTGGACACTATGAGTACCTAGTCATGCCCTTCGGATTATGCAACACACCCTCCACCTTTCAAGCAGCCATGAATGACATCTTCAAACCTTATTTACACAGGTTTGTTTTAGTTTTCTTTGATGACATTTTGGTCTATTCCAGGAACCATGATGATCACCTAGAACACTTAGCAAAAGTGCTAGAAGTGTTAAGAAGAAATTGTTTCGTCATCAAGCCATCCAAGTGCACATTCATGCAAGAGGAGCTTGAATACCTCAGTCACATCATATTCGAAGATGGAGTGAAGGTAAACCAACGGAAAATAGGAGCCATGCAAACATGGCCAACTCCTAAGAATGTCACAAAACTTAGAGGATTTCTAGGTTTAACAGGCTACTACCTCAATTTGTTCTCAAATAAGGCACCATAGCAAAACCATTAACAGACTTGCTGAAGAAGGACGGATTCCTATGGACAGAGAAGAGTGAAGACGCATTCAAGTTGTTGAAGCAAGCTATGTGTGAGACCCCAGTGTTAGCACTGCCCGACTTCAACCAAACCTTCAAGCTTCACACTGACGCATGTCAAGATGGAATAGGTGCTGTCCTCAGTCAAGCCAGAAGACCTATTGCATACATGAGTAAAGTCTTAGGGCCCATGAAGAATGAATGGTCAGTATATGCCAAGGAGATGTTGGCCATCATCCATGCAGTCAAGGTATGGCGACCTTACCTTCTTGGGAGGAAATTCCTGATCATCACAGATCAACAACCCTTGAGAAGCCTCATGGAGCATAAAATTACCACACCGGAGCTACGAAAGTTCCTTGTCAAGTTGCTAGGATACGAATATGAAATAATCTACAAACCTGGCAAAAGAAAACAAAGTGGGAGATGCATTGTCCAGAAAGCAATGGAGGTCAAGCATTGTGGACAACATGTGAGCCTAAAGACGCATGCCTCACTGCCATCAGTGGAGCAGAGTGGAATGTATGGACAGAAATCAAGGAGGCAATAGAAATTGACCCTTCAAAGCCAAGAGCTCACAGAGAAGATCAAGAATTTCGACCCTAAGGTTAGTAAATTCACCCTTAAGAATGGATATATTTGGCACAACCAGCAGGTGTATGTACCAAACATACCAGGACTAAGAGGAAAGATCTTGAATCACTTCCATGACTCATGGGAAGGAGGACATTCAGGATGGTTCTGTACTTACATGCGGATCAAGCTATTCTTTTGGTGGGAAGGACTTAAAGTTGAGATCAAAAAGCTAGTCCAAGAATGTGATGTTTGTCAGCGCACCAAACCAGAAGGTGGCAAGACCAAGGGGTTATTACAGCCTTTGCCAGTACCAAGATAGGTTTGGGAAGACTTGACAATGGACTTCATCACGGGAATGCCAAACTAGCAAGGGTTACATGGTGATATTAACCGTAGTGGACAAACTCAGCAAGAGTGCACACTTTGTGCCACTCAAGCAACCCTACACGGCAAAAGAAGTAGCCCAAGAGTTCATCAAAAAATGTGGTAAGACTTTTGTGGCATACCATGGACAATGCGGTTCGATAGAGACACTGTCTTTATGAGCAAATTTTGGAAGGAGCTTTCACATAGCTTGGCAGCAACTTGGTCACCTCATCCGCCTTTCATCCACAAACAGATGGACCAAAGTGAGGTAACCAATCGAACTCTAGAGCAGTATTTAAGATGCTTTTGCCATGACCATCAAAACGATTGGGAGGAGTACATACCATGGGCAAAAACTGTGGTATAATACTACCTATCATGCTGCAATCCAGACAAGGTTAAGAATTGTCTTCCTTGCTTAAGAGCTAAGGTTGAAGTTAATAGTTGTCTTCTTCAACCAAGGTAAGTTGTGATTGGTTTAAGAGTTGTCTTGCCTATCCAACGTATCCTTATATGTATTAGTTAACCCGAAGGAAAGCTTAGAGAACATAAATATAAGAAAATGACTCAAGAATCAAACAGGACAGCAAGTTACGAAGGATTTTAGTAGGCATGTTGACCCCTAAGGTGTAGAAAAGTTGGGGAAAAAATCGAGACCCCAGTTATCTTTTAAGAGTTGAGGTGAGAGTTGTGTTCCTTGCTTAAGAGCTTAGTTAAGAGTTGTCTTCTTCAACCAAGACAAGTTGTGATAGGTTTAAAAGTTGCCTTGCCTATCCAACATATCTTTTATTCATTAGTTGATCCCAAAGGACAGCTTAAGGGATAAGAATCAAAGAAAAGAACTCAAGGATCAAATGGGACAGCAAGTTAGGAGAGGTTTTAGAAGTCGTGCTAACCCCTAAGGTGTAGAAAAGTTGGGACAAGAAATCGAGACTCCAACAAATTGGTGCACTCATTGAGAGATCAGCATGGACACCATTCAATTGAAATTCATCATGGTTACCATGTCATCTAGGCAGCATTCACCTGCACCACAAGAACAGACTAGGGAAGACTTCTCAGTCACTAACCGTGGAAGAATCCTTGCCTTGGAGGGGAACCAGCACGCGATCAATCACCAGGTAGGTGATATCAAACACCAACTATCATCTATCATTCATTCTCTTGAACAATTGAAGAGAGATACACCCTGAATGGCCAGAAAACAAGTCCAAACTGAGCAAGCCAGGAACAGCAATTTGCCACAAACGTCTAGGAGGCTCCAATCAGAGGTCATGCGGCACCAAGCCATTATACACAGCCAAAGGTAAAAATTAAGTTCCCTACCTTTGAGAAGGGAGATCCAACTGAATGGATCTCCAAGGCTGAATTTTATTTTGAGAAACAAGGTGTTGAGAGAGGTGAAAGGGTTGATTTTGCATCCTATCACCTATGTGGGAGAGCCAACCAATGGTGGCATTGGCTTAAGGCTACCTATGGCTGAGAAGGTAGAAGGATAGGCTGGACAAGGTTCACACAAGAGTTAGTGAATAGATTTGGCCCATCTAGCATGACAAACTACAAGGGACAACTTTGCCAAGATTAGGCAAGAGGGATCTCTAGAAAGTTACCTTGAAGAATTTGAGAGGTTGGCTGAATTAGTAGGACATTGGCCAGATAGTGCACTAATTGGCACTTTTCTAGATGGCCTTGTACCTTGGCTAAGCCAAGAAGTGAAGATTAGGGATCCAAACTCTCTCACTCAATGCATTCGGTTGGCAAGACTCATCAATGATGGGAGAAGCATTACCCGCAGCACAACCAAGATCATAAAACCCTCGGACAAACTAGGTAAAGCATCTCATCAAGTAAGACAGCACCCTCAAAAACAAAAGACCCTCTCAAACTATCAACCGAAGAGATCAACAAAAGAATTGAGCGAGGCCTATGATTTAGGTGCCATGATAAGTGGCAAGTTGGCCACAAGTGCAAGAAAGGGCTGTTCAACATCATTGAAGTGGTAAGTGATAAAGAACATGAGGAAAGCAGTGAGGCAGATCAAGAAAGCTGCAGGGACAGCGAGGAGGAAGCAGAGGCAGAACACTCCCTGGATCATGCAGAAGAAGGCAAAATCAACTTGCATGCAGTAGGGGCAACCACCAAGCCTACTGCCATGAGGTTGTTCACAACCATTAATGGGAAAGAATGTTTTGGTGTTGATTAGATAGTGGAGCCACCCATAACTTCATCAACACAAAACTGGTCAAAACACTCCAGCTATGTCCGAAAAGGATTGCACCCTTTGAGGTAAGAGTGGCAAGCGGACAGAAGCTCAAGTGCACGCAAGTTATCAAGGCAGTAGCAATGCAGATTCAAGGAGTCAAGATAGAGGCAGAACTGCATGTGTTAGCCTTGGCAGGCCTTGATGTGGTTTTAGGCAATGCTTGGCTTAAAACCATAGGCAAGATAATGTTTGACTATGAATCCATGGCCATGCACTTCCAATGGAAGGGAAAGGACTGCACGTGGAAGGCATCCACCACTAATGCAGTGCATCATTGTGAGGTAAGTACCCTTGAACGACTATACAAAAAAAGGGCACAATGTTTTACGGTTCTCTTGGCCACAAAGGAGGAAAACACAGCCGAACATCATGAAGGGCAGCACACGCACGAATACATACCATTGGCAGTAAGAAACCTACTGGAGCAGTTCAAAGATGTCTTAGGAGAGCCACAAGGCTACCACCCTCAAGACATTATGACCATGCCATCCCATTAATTGACGAGACCAAGGCGATTAATGTAGCACCTTACCGGTATGCACACTTCCAAAAGAACGAGATCGAAAGACAAGTGGAAGATATGCTACAGCAAGGTATTATCCGACCTAGCACCTCCCCTTTTTCTTCTCCCTGTTCTACTTGTTAGAAAGAAAGACAAAACTTGGAGGTTTTGCACTGATTACTGGGCACTCAACCAAGCGACTGTCAAGGATCGTTTCCCAATCCCAACAATTGATGATATGCTGTACGAGTTACATGGAGCAAAGTTGTTTACCAAGCTGGATCTCAAGGTTGGATATCATCAAATACGCATGAAAGAAGAGGATGTGAAGAAGACAGCATTTTGGACTCATAGTGGACACTACGAGTACCTAGTCATGCCCTTTCGGACTATGCAACACACCCTCCACCTTTCAAGCAGCCATGAATGACATCTTCAAACCCTATTTGTTCAGGTTTGTATTAGTTTTCTTTGATGACATTTTGGTCTATTCTAGGAACCATGATGATCATATAGAATACTTAGCAAAAGTGCTGGAGGTGTTAAGAAGAAATCACTTCATTATCAAGCCATCCAAGTGCACATTCATGCAAGAGGAGCTTGAATACCTTGGTCACATCATATCCGGAGATGGAGTGAAAGGTAGACCAATGGAAAATAGGAGCCATGCAAACATGGCCAACTCCTAAGAATGTCACAGAACTTAGAGGATTTCTAGGCTTAACAGGCTACTACCACCGATTTGTTCGCAAATACGGCGCCATAGCAAAACCATTGATGGATTTGCTGAAGAAGGATGGATTCCTATGGACAGAGAAGAGTGAAGATGCATTCAAGTTGTTGAAGCAAACCATGTGTGAGACCCCAGTGTTAGCACTGCCCGACTTTAACCAAACCTTCGAGCTTCACATCGACTCATGTCAACATGGAGTAGGTGCTGTCCTGAGTCAAGCCGGAAGACCTATTGCATACATGAGCAGAGTCTTAGGGCCCATGAAGAAGGAATGGTCAGTATACACCAAGGAGATGTTGGCCATCATCCATGTAGTCAAGGTATGGCAACCTTACCTTCTTGGGAGGAAATTCCTGGTTATTACGGATCAACAACCCTTAAGAAGCCTCATGGAGCAGAAAATTACCACACGGAGCAGCAAAAGTTCCTTGTCAAGTTACTGGGATACGAGTATGAAATAATTTACAAAGCAAGCAAGGAAAACAAGGTGGCAGACGCATTGTCCAGAAGCAATGGAGGGTCTAGCATTGTGGATAGCATGTGAGCCTAATGACCATGCCTTACTGCCATTAGCGGAGAAAAGTGGAATGTATGGACAGAAATCAAAGAAGTCAATAGAGATTGATCCCCAAAGCCAAGAGCTCACTGAGAAGATCAAGAATTTTGACCCTAAGGTTAGTAAATTCACCCTTTAAAGAATGGATATATTTGGCACAACCAGCAGGTGTATGTACCAAACATACCGGGATTAAGAGGGAAGATCTTGAAATCACTTCCACAACTCACGGGAAGGAGGACATTCAGGATGGTTTTGTACTTATATGCGGATCAAGTTATTCTTTTGGTGGGAAGGACTTAAGGCTGAGATCAAAAAGCTAGTCCGAGAATGTGATGTTTGTCAGTGCACCAAACCAGAAGGTGGCAAGACAAAGGGGTTGTTACAGCCTTTGCCAGTACCAGGGACAGGTTTGGGAAGACTTAACAATGGACTTCATCACGGAATGCCCAATAGCAAGGGTTACATGGTGATATTAACCATAGTGGACAAACTCAGCAAGAGTGCACACTTTGTACCACTTATGTAGCCCATACATGGCAAGAGAAGTAGCACAAGAGTTCATAAAAAATGTGGTAAGACTTCATGGCATACCACGGACAATGTTGTCTGATAGAGATACTGGCTTCTTGAGCAAGTTCCAAAAGGAGCATTTTACACAACTTGGAAGCAACTTGGTCACCTCATCTGCCTTTCATCCACAAATAGATGGCCAAAGTGAGGTAACCAATCGAACCCTAGAGTAGTATTTAAGGTGTTTTTGCCATGATCATCAAAACAATTGGGAGGAGGTCCGGGAGCAATCGAAACATGACAACAGGCGCAGCAAAGGCATAGGGTGCATTGGGCAGTGTGTAGGATGAACTTCTAGGAGCGACGGTAACATCCCTGTGAGCGCAGCTGAGGCGTCGGGTGCATTCGACAGTGTGCAGGACAAACTTCCTGGTGCGACTGGAACATCCCTGTAGGTGCTGCAGTGGCTTCAGGCACCTTAGCAGTGCACAGGATGAACTTTCAGGAGCAACCGGAACATCCCAACGAATGCAGCAGAGGCTTAGGGTGTGTTGGGCGGTTTACAGGGCAAACTTCTGGGAGCGACCAGAATATCGCTGTGATTGCGGCAAAGGCATCTGGCGCATTCGAAAGTGTGCAGGACAAACTTCTTGGTGCAACTGGAATATGCCTGCAGGCACGACAAAGGCTACGAGCACGTTGGCCAGTGTGCTGGATGAACTTTCGAGAGCGACCAGAAAGTCCTCGAAGGATCGGCAGATGCGTTGGATGCGATCAGTAGTGCTTGAGACAAATTTCCGAGAGTGACCAAAACATTCCCGCGGGTGCGGCGGCTGCATTGGGTGCATTTGGCAGTTCTCAGCTTGAACTTCTGTGAGCGACCTGAATATTCCTGCGGGCACGGAAGTGGCACCAGACATGTTCAGCAGCGTTCGGAATGAGCTTCTGGGTGTGGCCCTAATATCCCCACGAGCGCTGCAGAGGCTTGGAGTACGTTTGGCAGTGTGCAGGCCAAACTACCAGGAGCGACCAAAACATCCCCGTGGGAGCAGGAGCGGCATCAAACACCTATGGCAGTGGACGGGACAAACTTCCGGGAGGGATTAGAACATCCCCGTGGGCGCTGGAGCAGGATCGGCCGCATTTTGCAGTGTGCAGGATGAACGTCAGGGAGAAATTGGAACATCCTTGCTAGCCTGGCAGAGGTGTCAAGCGCGTTCGGTAGTGTTCCGGAAGAACTTCCAGGTGCAACAAACAAAATCCCTGCAGATGCAGCAAAGGCTGCAGACTCATTGTGTAATGCATGGAACGAACTTCCGGAAGAGACCAGAACATCCCCATGGGCACGGCAGAGGTGTCAGGCACGTTCAACAGTGCAAGGGACTAACTTTCGGGCATGGCTGGAACAATCCCGTGGGCGCAGCAGTGGCATTGGGCGTGTTTGTGTTGGGGTCCCAATTTTTCCCCAACTTTTCTACACCTTAGGGGTCAAGATGCCTACTGGAATCCTTCCTAACTTGCTGTCCCATTTGATTCTTAAGTTCTTTTCTTATATTTACGTCCCATAAGCTGTCCTTCGGGTTAACTAATATATATAAGGATATGTTGGATAGGCAAGACAACTCTTAAACCTATCACAACTTGCCTTGGTTGAAGAAGACAACTCTTAACTTCAACCTTAGCTCTTAAGCAAGGAAGACAACTCTTAACCTTGACTTAAGCCCAAGTTATCTCAAGACAACTCTTAAAAGATAACTGAAAATATAAACAAGAATGTGAGCAAGAATGCTTACCTTTGATTCTTGATTAATGAATGAGAAAATAACAAAATTCGGAGCATATGTCCTCCTCACAAATAATGGGCTGTATTTATAGTCCTAAGACAGCCTTATCCTAATTTAACTAGTACTTAGGTTCCTTATCCACTTAGGATATGTTTTCCTAAGTCAACAAGCTTTTCTAAGTCAAACTAAAACATTATCAAGATAGACCTTATCCAAATGTTTCCTAATTCTACTAGGATTCTTGGTCTTTCTTGAATTTCTACCTAGACTAGAATTCCTACCTTATCTTGTATTTTACAGCAGCTGCACTTCCTCTTGCCTAATCCTTCTAGGACTAGGACTCTAATGCATATCCTTCTGCCCTTAGAATTCTTCTTGTCGTGACTATCCTATTGCTACTGGAATTCATCATGCGTGTCCTGCTGCTGATAGAACTCTGCTTGGCGTAGATGTCCTCCTACTGCTGGAACTCTTCTTGACATGGACGTGTTGCTGCTGCTGGAGTTCTTCTTGATGCGATTATCCTTCTTCTGCTGGAACTCTTGTTGGTGTGAATGTCCTTCATTAATTAGGATTAAGTCAAATACTGGGTGGGCTTCACTGCCGGGCTGCATACTTGCTGTTGCCATGCTTGTTGTGCACATTTTCTGGCCCATGCTCTCCTTTGCTGCCCCATTTTCTGCCCGTTGCCTTTCCTGCATACTTAGGTTCTCAACAAATCGGCAGTGTGCGGGACGAACTTCTGCGAGTGACCAGAACATTCCCGTGTACAGGGCAGTGGCAACGGACACGTTCGGCAGTGTGCAGGACTAACTTCTGGGAGCATCCAGAACATCCCCACGGGGGCAGCAAAGGCTTCAAGTGCGACTGGCAGTGCACAGGTCAAACTTCAAGGAGTGACTGAAGCAACCTGTGGGCACGGAAGAGGCGTTGGGCGTGTTCGATAGTGCACAGGATGCAATTACTGGAGCGACCCAGACATCCCTGCGGGTGTGGCAGAGGCGTTGGGCATGTTCTGCAGTGCCCGGAACGAACTTCTGGGAGTGACCGAAACATCCCCACAGGCATATCAGAGGCATAAGGAATGATCGGCAGTGCTCGGAACTACCTTTCAGGAGCCGACCGGAATATCCCCGCAGGCACGGCTATGGTATTGGATGCGTTCGGCAGTGTGGGATGAACTTTTGGGAGCAACTGGAACATCCCCACAGGTGCAACAAAGGTTTCGGCCGCATTGGTCAGTTCACAGGATGAACTTCCAGGAGAGACCCAGGCATACCCTAGGCACAGCAGAAGCATTGGACGCGTTCAGTGTTCAGGACAAACTTCCAAGAGCAACCTAAACATCCCTACGGGCGCAGCAGCTGCTTGGTGCACGTTTGGCAGTGCACGGGATGAACTTCTGAGAGCAACCAGAACATCCCCACAGGCGCGGCATAGGCATCGTTGCACTTTTCAGTGTGCAGGATGAACTTCGGGGGGCAACCAGAACATCCCTGCGGGCACGGCAGAGATGTTGGGCTTGTTTGACAGTGCACGGGATGAACTTCTGGGAGCAGAAGGAACATCCTCCGTGGCCACAACATTGGCATGGGGTGCTTTTGTCAGTACATGGGACAAGCTTCCGGGAGCGACTGAAACATCCTCGTGGGTGCAGCAGAGGCATCGGGCGCGTTTGGCGGCGCGTGGAACAAATTTTAGGAGCAACTAGAACATCCCCATGGGTGTAGCAAAGGTTTCGGGCGTGTTGGTCAATTCACAGGATGCACTTCCAGGAGAGACTCGGGCATACCTGCAGGCGCAGCAGAGGTGTTGGACGCGTTTGGCAGTGTTTGGGACAAACTTCCAAGAGCAACCTAAACATTCCCACGGGCGTAGCAGCCGCTTGGGCCACGTTCGGCAGTGCATGGGATGAATTTCTGAGAGCAACCAGAACATCCCCACGGGTGTGGCATAGGATTGGCACACTTTTCAGTGCAGGGGATGAACTTTGGAGGGTGACCGAAACATCCCTGCGGGTGCAGCGGAGGCGTTGGGCTCATTTGACAGTGCACGGGATGAACTTCCAGGAGCGACAGGAACATCCTCTGCAGGTGCAACATCAGCGTGGGGTGCTTTCGTCAGTGCATGGGACAAACTTCCAAGAGCAACTGGAACATCCCTGCAGGTGCAGCAGAGGCTTTGGGCGTGTTTGGCAGTGCGCGGGACGAACTTCCGGAATTGGCGGGAACATTCCTGCAGACGCAGCAGTGTGCATTCGACAGTGTGAGGAACAAACTTCCAAGAGTGAATGGAACATCCCTATGGGTGCGGCAGAGGCGCTGAGCACGTTTTGCAGTGCGTGGGACAAACTTTTAGGAGCAACCAGAACATCCCTGCGGGTGCACCAGCTGCATTAGGCATGTTCGGCAGTGCATGAAATGAACTTCCAGGAGCGACCGAAACATCCCTGCTGGTGCAGCAGCTATGAGGGCCGTGTTCGGCAGTGCGTGAGACGAACTTCTGGGCCAACTGAAACATCCCCGCAGGCGCAGTAGGGGCTTCTAGTGCATTGGGCAGTGCATGGGATGAACTTCCGGGAATGACCGGAACATCCCTGCAGGTGCAGAAGAGGTGTTTGTTGCATTCAGCATCCACGAGATGAACTTCCGAGAGCAACGAGAAAATCCCCGGGGGATCAATAGAGGCTTTGGGCGCGCTCAACAGTGCGTGGGACAAACTTCTGGTAGTCACCAGAACATCCCCATGGCTGTGCCAAAGGCATCAGGTGTGTTCGGCAGTGCACTGGATGAATTTTTAGGAGTGACCAGAACATGCCCGTGGTTGCATCACCAGTATCGAATACATTCGTGTTGAGAACCTAAGTATGCAGGAAAGGCAATGGGCAGAAAATGGGGCAGCAAAGGAGAGCATGGGCCAGAAAATGTGCACAACAAGCCTGGCAACAGCAAGTGTGCAGCCCGGCAGTGAGGCCTGGGCGTTCCTAATCAATGAAGGACATTCATGCCAACAAGAGTTCCAGCAGAAAGAAGGATATTTGCATCAAGAAGAACTCCAGCAGCAGTAAGACGTTTATGCCAAGCAGAGTTCTAGCAGCAGTAGGACATCCCATGCCAAGCAGAGTTCCAGCAGCAGCAGGACATCCATGCCAAGAAGAGTTCTATCAGCAGTAGGACACTCATGATGAGTTCCAGTAGCAATAGGATAGTCGCGACAAGAAGAATTCTAAGGGCAGAAGGATATGCATTCAGAGTCCTAGTCCTACAAGGATTAGGCAAGAGGAAGTGCAGCTGCTGTAAAATACAAGATAAGGTAGGAATTCTAGTCTAGGTAGAAATTCAAGAAAGACCAAGAATCCTAGTAGAATTAGGAAACATTTGGATAAGGTCTATCTTGATAATGTTTTATTTGACTTAGAAAAGCTTGTTGACTTAGGAAAACATATCCTAAGTGGATAAGGAACCTAAGTACTAGTTAAATTAGGATAAGGCTGTCTTAGGACTATAAATACAGCCCATTATTTGTGAGGAGCTCATAAGCTACGAATTTTGTTATTTTCTCATTCATTAATCAAGAATCAAAGGTAAGCATTCTTGCTCACATTCTTGTTTATATTTTCAGTTATCTTTTAAGAGTTGTCTTGAGATAACTTGGGCTTAAGTTAAGGTTAAGAGTTGTCTTCCTTGCTTAAGAGCTAAGGTTGAAGTTAAGAGTTGTCTTCTTCAACCAAGGCAAGTTGTGATAGGTTTAAGAGTTGTCTTGCCTATCCAACATATCTTTATATATATTAGTTAACCCGAAGGACAGCTTAGGGGATATAAAATAAGAAAAGAACTCAAGAATCAAACGGGACAGCAAGTTAGGAAGGATTCCAGTAGGCGTGCTGACCCCTAAGGTGTAGAAAAGTTGGGGAAAAAATCAGGACCCCAACAATTCGGCAGTGTGCCGGACGACCTTCCGCACCTACTGGAATATCCCTGGGCGTGTGATAGATGCTACGGGTGCATTTGGCAGTGCATGGAAAAAACTTCTAAGAGTGACTGAAACATCCCCGTGGCCATGCGAGCAGCATTGGACGTGTTCGGAAGCGTGCAGGATGAACTTTTAGGAGCGACTAGAACATCCATGTAGGTGTGACAGAGGCTTCGGGTGTGTTCAATAATATGCAGGAAAAACTTCTGGAAGTGAATGGAACATCCTTGTAGGCGTGACAGAGGCTTTGGTCGCGTTCGGCAGTGCACTGGACAAACTTCTGGGAGCCACCGAAACATCCCTGTAGGAGCATCAGAGACATCAAGTGCATTTGTCAGTGTACAGGACGAACTTCTGGGAGCGGCCAGAACATCCTCGTGGGCGAGGCAGAGGCATCGGGCACGTTCGGCAGCTGCGTTGGACATGTTTGGAAGTGCACGGGACGAACTTAAGGGAGCGAACGAAATATTCCCGTGGGCTCAGCAGAGGTGTAAGGTGATTTGGCAGTGTGTGGGATGAACTTTCGGGAGCAACCAGAACATCCCTAGGGCCGAGGCAAAGGCATCGAGGGCATTCAGCAATGCGTGGGACGAGATTTTGGGAGCGACCGGAACATCCCCGCAGGTGCAGCAGCAGCATTGGACACGTTCGGCAGTCCACGGGATGAACTTTTGTGAGTGAATGCAATATCCCCATGGGCACCTCAGAGGCATAGGGCGCATTCTGTAGTGGGCGGGACAAACTTTTGGGAGCGATCGAAACATCCCCGGGGGCAAAGCAGAGGCATCGGACGAGTTTGGCAGGGTGTGTGACAAAGCTTTAGGCACGACCGAAACATTCCGATTGATGCGGCAGCGACGTTGGATGCATTTGGCAGTGCATGGGACAAACTTCTGGGAATGACCAAAACTTCCCTGAGGGTGTGGCAGAGGCATTAGGTGTGACTGGAAATGCCCATGGGCTTGCTAGAGGCATCGGATGCATTCGGCAATAATCAGATGAACTTCTGAGAGCAACCATAAAATCACCTCCGGTGCGGCAGAGCCATCCAATGCATTCAGCAGTAGTTGGGATGAACTTCTGACAGCAGCCATAAAATCCCCACAAGTGTGGCAGAGCCATCCAACTCATTTGGCAGTGCTCGGGAGAAATTTTCGGGAGCGATCGGAGCATCCCTTCAGGCATGGAAGAGGCATCAGACAAGTTTGGTAGTGCTGGAGATGAACTTCCACAAGCGATTGGAACATCTCCGCGGGCATGACAGAGGCTTTGGGTGTGTTTGACAGTGCCCGAGATGAACTTCTGGGAGTGATTGGAACAACCCTGCAGGCATGGCAGCGGCGTTTATGCGTTTGGCATTGGATGGACGAACTTCCAGGAGCAATTGGAACATCTCCGCTGGTGCGGCAGAGGTGTTAGGCATGTTCGGCCTTGGGCAAGACGAACCTCCAGGAGTGACCGGAATATCCCCGCGGGTGTTGCAACGGGTCGAGCAGGCAGCTGGTTGGGCGTGTTCGGCAGTGTGTGTGACGAACTTCTGGGAGCAACCGGAACATTCCCGCGGGAGCGGCTGAGGCATCGTGTGCATTCAAAAGTGTGTGGGAAAACTTCCGAAAGCGACCAGAACATCCCCGCGGGAATGTTCTACACTCCCAAAAGTTCATCCCACGCACTACTGAACATGCCCAATGCGTCTGCTGCACCTGCAAGAATGTTCTGGTCGCTCTCGAAATTTGTCCTATGCATTGCCGAACATGCTTGATGTGGCTGCCACGCCTGTAGCAATGTTCCAATTACTCCCAGAAGTTCATCCCGTGCACTGCCGAACGTGCCCGATGCTGCTGCCACACCTGCGGCAATGTTCTATTCTCTCCCGGAAGTTTGTCCCGTGCACTAACAAATGTGTTCAACACTGCTGCGGTGCCTGTGGTGATGTTCAGATAGCTCCCGAAAGTTTATCCCGTGCACTGTCCAGCCAGCCCGAAGCCTCTGTTACGCCCGAACACGCTCGACAACGCCCATGAGGATGTTGTATTTGCTCTCGGAAGTTCATACCATGCACTGCTGAACACGCCTAATGCTGCTGCTATGCCCATGGGAATATTCCAGTTGTCCCGGAAGTTCGTCCTGAGCACACCCGATGCCTCTGCCGTGCTTACAGGGACGTACCAGTCACTTTTGGAAGATCCTCCCACACACTGCCAACTACGCCCGACCCTGCTGCCGCACCTGTGGGGATGTTACGTTCGGTCCCAGAAGTTCATCCGGTGCACTGCTCAACTCGCCAAAAACCCCTGCTATGCCAACAGGGATGTTCCGGTAGCTCCCCGAAGTTATCCCCGCGCACTGCCAAATGCACCCAATACCGCGCCAGCGTGGATGTTCAAGTCGCTCCCAGAAGTTTTGTCCTGTGCACTGCCGAACTGTTGAGAACCTAAGTATGCAGGAAATGCAACGCGCAGAAAATGGAGCAGCAAAGGAGAGCATGGGACAGAAAATGTGCAAAACAAGCATGGCAACAGCAAGTGTGCAGCCCAGCAATGAGGCCTGGCCAGTATTTGACTTAATCCTAATCAATGGAGGACATTGCTTCCAACAGGAGTTCCAGCAGAAGAAGGACAATCGCATCAAGAAGAATTAGGATAAGGAACCTAAATACTAGTTGAATTAGGATAAGGCTGTCTTAGCACTATAAATACAGCCCATTATTTGTGAGGAGGATATATGCTCCGATTTTGTATTATTTTCTCATTCATAATCAAGAATCAAGGTTAGCATTCTTGCTTACTTTCTTGTTTATATTTTCGGTTATCTTTTAAGAGTTGTCTTGAGATAACTTGGGCTTAAGAGAAGGTTAAGAGTTGTCTTCCTTGCTTAAGAGCTAAGGTTGAAGTTAAGAGTTGTCTTCTTCAACCAAGGCAAGTTGTGATAGGTTTAAGAGTTGTCTTGCCTATCCAACATATCCTTATATGTATTAGTTAACCCGAAGGACAGCTTAGGGGATGTAAATATAAGAAAAGAACTCAAGAATGAAACGGGACAGCAAGTTAGGAAGGATTCCAGTAGGTGTGCTGACCCCTAAGGTGTAGAAAAGTTGGGGGAAAAAAATCAGGACCCCAACACCAACACTCTGGAAGCCTTTGCCGTGCCTGCAACCTTCCAGTCAGTCCTAGAAGTTCATCCCAAGCACTGCTGAACACTCTCAAATGTCTCTTCTGCACCCAGGGTTTGTTCCAGTCACTCTCGAAAGTTCGTCCTGAGCACTGCTGAGCATGTCCGATGCCCCTGTCAAGCCTGCAGGGATGTTCCAGTTCCTCCCAGAAGTTCATCCCATGCAAGGCCGAATGAACCCAATGCCTCAGCTGCAACCGCAGGGATGTTCCAGTCGTTCCTGAAAGTTCATCCCGCACACTGCCAAACGCATCCAACCATGCTGCCCTGCCCACGGGTATGTTCGGGGCTGTTCCAGTCATATCGAGAAGTTCATGCCGCACACTGCCAAATTGTTGAAGACCTTAGGAGGCAAAGGGAGCGTGAGAGAATGCGTGCAAGGCACCAGGCAGCAAAAGAGGCAGAAACAGGCCAGAATGTGCTGCAACAAGCCTGCATGCAGCAAGCAGTGAAGCATGCCAGGTTCTGACTCAGTCCTAATTGATTGCGAAATCAAGCCAAGAAGACCAGCATTGGCAGGACACGTATGAAGCAATCCAAGCAGGAGAAGGAGAGTGACGGTGTGAAGAACTCCAGCAGCAGCAGGATGTCTTGGCAGGTTTACTTCAGCAAGAGGACCACGCCAAAGAGAAGTCTTGGTGAGAAAGGACACGCCACAGCAAAAGTTCTAATCCAAGAAGAAATGGCAAGAAGAAGTTCAGCAGCTGTAGGAGAGAAGATAAGATAAGGACAGAAAGACTTAGTCAAAGTAGGAATTTTAGTCTAAGTAGAAATTCAAGAAAGACCAAGAATCCTAGTAGGATTAGGAAATAGTGGGATAAGGTCTATCTTGATAATGTTTTAGTTGACTTAGAAAAGCTTGTTGACTTAGGAAAACATATCCTAAGTGGATAAGGAACCTAAGTACTAGTTGAATTAGGATAAGGCTATCTTAGGACTATAAATACAGCCCATTATTTGTGAGGAGGATATATGCTCCGAATTTTATTATTTTCTCATTCAATAAACAAGAATCAAGGTTAGCATTCTTGCTTACTTTCTTGTTTATATTTTTGGTTATCTTTTAAGAGTTGTCTTGAGATAACTTGGGCTTAAGACAAGGTTAAGAGTTGTCTTTCCTTGCTTAAGAGCTAAGGTTGAAGTCAAGAGTTGTCTTCTTCAACCAAGGCAAGTTGTGATAGGTTTAAGAGTTGTCTTGCCTATCCAACATATCTTTTATATATTAGTTAATCTTTGAAGGATAGCTTAAGGGATGTAAATATAAGAAAAGAACTCAAGAATCAAACGGGACAGCAAGTTAGGAAGGATTTCAGTAGGCGTGCTGACCCCTAAGGTGTAAAAAAGTTGGGGAAAAAAATCGGGACCCCAACACAAATGCGCCCAATGCCACTATTGCACCAGTGGGGATGTTCCGGTTGCTCTTTGTAGTTCATCTTGAGCACTGCTGAATGTAACCGACTTCTCTGCAGTGCCTGCAGAGATGTTTCGGTTGCTCTTGGAAGTTCGTCCCACACACTGCCGAACATGTCCAATGCCACTGCCATGCCCACAGGGATATTCTAGTCACTCCCAAAAGTACTTCCCGTGCACTGCCGAATGTGTACTATGCCTTAGCCGCAGCCGCGAGGATGTTCTGTTTGCTCCCTGAAGTTCGTCATGCACACTGTCAAATGCGCCCGATGCCTCTGCCTCACCAGCAAAGATGTTCTGGTCGCTTCCATAAGTTTCATCCCGTGCATTGCCCAATATGCCCGAAGCCTCTGCTGTACCTGCAGGGATCTTTTGATTGCTCACAGAAGTTCATCCTGAGCACTGCAAGTGCTTCAGACGTCTCTTCCATGCCTGGGATTTGTTCCGGTCACTCCTAGAAGTTCCGCTGAGTGCGTTCAATGCCCTTACTGAGCCTACAAGGATGTTCCAGTTGCTCCTAGAAGTTCGTCCCTTGCACGGCCAAATGAACCCAATGCCTCTGCCGTGGCCACATGGATGTTCCAGTCTCTTGAGGAAGTTCATCCCGCACACTGCCGAAATGTTGAGGACCTTAGGAGGCAAAGGGAGCGTGAGCAAATGCGCACGAGGTGCCAAGCAGTAAGAGAGGCAGCAATAGCCAGAATGTGCACGCAACAAGCATGCACGCAGCATGCAGTGAAGCACAGCCAGGTTCTGACTCTGTCCTAACTAACTGCAGAAAGCCAAGCCAAGAAGAACACCAGCATTGGCAGGACAAGCATACTGCAATCCAAGAAGGAGAAGGACATAGGTGGCATGAAGAACTCCAGCAGCAGCAGGATGTCATGGCAGGTTTGACTTCAACAAGATGTCATCAAAGAGAGTCTTGGAATGGAAAGGACACGCCATACAGAAATCCTAATCCTAGAAGGAAACAGCAAGACAAAGGTCAGCAGCTGTAGGAGAAGAGAGAAGATAAGGACAGAAAGGTTTAGTCAAAGTAGGAATTCTAGTTTAAAGTGAAATTCAAGAAAGACCAAGAATCCTAGTAGGATTAGGAAACATTGGGATAAGGTCTATCTTGATAATGTTTTAGTTGACTTAGAAAACCTTGTTGACTTAGGAAAACATCTCCTAAGTGGATAAGGAAACCTAAGTACTAGTCGAATTAGGATAAGTACTAGTCGAATTAGGATAAGATTGTCCAATTCTATAAATACAGCCCATTATTTGTGAGCAAAAACATATGCTCCAAATTTTGTATATTTTCATTCATTAATCAAAAATAAAGGTTAGCATTTTTGCTTCCATTCTTGTTTATGTTTTGGTTATCTTTTAAGAGTTGTCTTAAGATAACTTGAGCTTGAGCTTAAGCTTAAGGCAAGGTGAAGAGTTGTCTTCCTTGCTTAAGAGCTAAGGTTGAAGTCAAGAGTTGTCTTCTTCAACCAAGGCAAGTTGTGATAGGTTTAAGAGTTGTCTTGCCTTAATCCCAAAGGGCAGCTGAAGGGACGTCAATCCAAAGAAAGAACTCAAGAATCAAACAGGACAGCAAGTTAGGAGAGGTTTTAGAAGTTGTGCTGACCCCTAAGGTGCAGAAAATTTGGGCAAAAAAATTGGGACCCCAAAACGAATGCTTCCGACGCTGCTGCCATGCCCATGGCGATGTTCCGGTCACTCCAGAAGTTCGTCATGCGCACTGCTACACACCCAAGGGCTCTGCCGTGCCCGTGGGGTGTTTTGGTAGCCCCTGAAAGTTCGTCCTGCACATTGCCAAATGTGCCCTATGCCTCAGCCACGCTTGTGGTGATGCTCCGGTCGCTTTTCGAAAGTTCATCTTGCACACTACCAAATGCACCAGAAGCCTCTGCCATGCTTGCAGGGATGTTCCAGTTGCTCTCGAAAGTTCGTCCCCCACACTGCAAAAAGCAGCCAACAATGCTGCCACGCTGGCGGGTATGTTCTGGTCGCTCTGGGAAGTTCATGACACACATGTCCGAAAGCACCCGATGCCTCTGCCACGCCTGTGGGGATCTTACGGTAGCACCTGGAAGTTTGTCTTGTGAACTGCTGAACGCACCTGACTACTCTGCTGCGACCACAGGGATGTTGTGGTCACTCTGGGAAACTTGTTCTGTGCACAGCCAAACATGTCCGATGCCGCTGACGTGCCCACGCGGATTTTTCTGTTGCTCACTGAAGTTTGTCCTGCGTAATGCCCAACGCACCTGAAGCCTCTGCCACACCTGCAGGGCTGTTCCGGTCGCTCTGGGAAGTTTGTCCCATGCACTGCCCAATGTGTCCAATGCCACTGCTGTGCCTGTGGGGATGTTCTGGTCTCACCAGGAAGTTCGGCCAGTGCACTGCTGAATGCCCCTGACACATCTTCCACGCCCGCTGGATGTTCTTATCACTGTCGGAAGTTTGTATTGACCACTGCCAAATGCATCCAATGCCTCCGCCTAGCCCACGGGAATTTTCCAGTTGGTCCTGGAAGTTTCTCCCGCACACTACCAAATGCGGCTGATGCCGTTTCTGCACCGCGGGGATGTTCCGATCACTACCGGAAGTTTGTCCTCCACACTGCCAAAAATGCCCGATGCCTTTGCCGCGCCCATGTGGATGCTATGTTCTCTCATAGAAGTTTGTCCCGCGTACTGCCAAATGCGGCCGATGCCATTGTCGTACCCGCTAGGATGCTCTGGTCACTGCTGGAAGTTCGTCCTGGCACTGCCAAATGTGCCCGACCCCATTGCCACTCCTGCAAGGATATTTCGGGCACTCCTAGAAGTTCATCCTAAGCACTTCCGAATACGTACAACGACTTTGCCGTGCCTGTGGGGATGTTCCGGTCACACCTGGAAGTTCGCCTCTGCACTACCGAACATGCCAAAAGCATCTACTGCCGCAGTGGGAATGTTCCGGTCACTCCTGAAGTTCATCCCGTCCACTGCCGAACGTGCTTGACACCTATGCTTTGCCCGTGAGGATGTTTCGGTCGCTGCCCGAAGTTCTTCCTGTGCAATGTAGAAGGAGCCCAATGCCTCTGTTGCACCTGCAGGGATGCCCCGATCACTCCTGGAAGTTCATCCTACACACTGTCGAGCACACCTGACGATGCTGCTGCGCCCACGGAAATGTTCCGGTTGCATCCTGAAGTTCATCCCATGCACTGTCAAATGCGCCCAAAGCATCTGCCATGCCTACAAGGATGTTCTGGTTGCTCTCTATGCCACGCCCGCAGGGATGTTCCATGCCCGAAGCCTCTGCCGCACCTGTGGGGATGTTCTAGTCGCTTCTGGAAGTTTGTCCCAGCACACAGCCGAATGTGTCCGATGCCTCAGCCTTGCCTGTGGGGATATTTTGGTTGCTCCCAAAAGTTCATCCTACACACTCCTACAAGTTTGTCTGGTGCACTACCAAATACAGTCGAAGCGGCTGTCGCGCCCATGGGGATGTTTTGGTCATTCCCAGAAGTTCATCCCGCACACTGCCCAACGTGACGGATGCCTCTACCGCACCCGTGGGCATATTTCAGTCACTCTGGGAAGTTTGTCCCGCACACTGCCTAATGCACCCAAACCCTCTGCCACGCCCGTGGGAATTTTCTGGCTGCCCCCAGAAGTTCGTCTCGGGGACAGCCGAATCCCGTGCTCTGCCGAATGTGTCCGATGCCACTGCCGTGCCCGCGGGGATGTTTGGGTCACTCCCAAAAGTTCATCTAGGGACGCGCCTGATGCCTTCGGGGATGTTTCAGTTGCTCTCGGAAGTTCATCCTGCACACTGCTCTACACACCCGAAGCATCAGAACTGCCCATGGAGATGTTCCCGCGTACTGCCGAACACTTACCATGCCATGGCCATGCCCACGGGGATGTTTTGGATGCTCCTGGAAGTTCATCCTGTGCGCTGCGGAACTTGTATGACGCTACTGCCATGCCCGTAGGGATGTTCTGGTTGCTCCTGGAAGATTGTCCCATGCACTGCCTAACACGACCGACACCGCTGCTGTGACTGCATAGATGTTTCAGTCGCTCCCAGAAGTTTGTCCCGTGCACTGCCGAATGCACCTGACACAGCTGCTGCACCCGACCAGCTGCTGCACCCGAAGCAAAGTTTCGGTCACTACCTAAAGTTCGTCCTCTGCACTGACAAACTTGCCAGATGCTCTGCCATGCCTGACGGGATGTTCTAGTTGCTTCCGGAAGTTTGTCCAACACACTGCCCAACACGCCCGAAGCCTCTACCTTGCCCGTGGGCATGTTCCGGTTTCTCTTGGATGTTTGTCTCATGCACTGCTGAACACACCCGATACCGCTGTTGCGACCACCGGGATGCTTCAGTCGCTCCCAGAAGTTCATCCCATGCACTGCCCAAGGCGCCGGAAGCCTCTGCTGTGCCCAGGGAGATGTTCCAGTAGCTGCTGGAAGTTCATCCCACAGACTGCAGATAGCGCTCAGCGCCTCTGCCACACCAGCGGGGATGTTCCGGTCACTCCTGAAAGTTCGTCCCATGCACCGCCCAGCACGCTTGAAGCCCTTGCTGCACCCGAGGGGTTGTTCCGGTATCTCCCGGAAGTTCATCCCACGCACTGCCAAATGCACCCAAACTCTGCTGTGCCTGTGCGGATGTTTTGGTCGCTCCCGAAAGTTCATCTCGAGCACTGTTGAATGTACCTAACACAGCTGCGGTGCCTGCAGGGTTGTTCCAGTTACTCTCCAAAGTTCGCCCCCCCACCCCCCTGCAGAATTGTTGGGGTCCCGATTTTTTTCCCCAACTTTTCTACACCTTAGGGGTCAGCATGCCTACTGGAATCCTTCCTAACTTGCTGTCCCATTTCATTCTTGAGTTCTTTTCTTATTTTATATCCCCTAAGCTGTCCTTTGGGTTAACTAATATATATAAAGATATGTTGGATAGGCAAAGACAACTCTTAAACCTATCACAACTTGCCTTGGTTGAAGAAGACAACTCTTAACTTCAACCTTAGCTCTTAAGCAAGGAAGACAACTCTTAACCTTAACTTAAGCCCAAGTTATCTCAAGACAACTCTTAAAAGATAACCAAAATATAAACATGAATGGAAGCAAGAATGCTTACCTTTGATTCTTGATTAATGAATGAGAAAATAACAAAATTCGTAGCTTATGTTCTCCTCACAAATAATGGGCTGTATTTATAGTCCTAAGACAGCCTTATCCTAATTTAACTAGTACTTAGGTTCCTTATCCACTTAGGATATGTTTTCCTAAGTCAACAAGCTTTTCTAAGTCAACTAAAACATTATCAAGATAGACCTTATCCAAATGTTTCCTAATTCTACTAGGATTCTTGGTCTTTCTTGAATTTCTACCTAGACTAGAATTCCTACTTATCTTGTATTTTACAGCAGCTGTACTTCCTCTTACCTAATCCTTCTAGGACTAGGACTCTGAATGCATATCCTTCTGACCCTTAGAATTCTTTATCCCATTGCTTTAGGAACTCATCATGATGCTACTGCTGAATCTTCTGATGCTACTGCTGATAGAACTCTTCTTGGCATGGATGTCCTGCTGCTGCTGGAGCTCTGCTTGGCAAAAACGTCTTACTGCTGCTGGAGTTCTTCTTGATGCAAATATCCTTCTTCTGCTAGAACTCTTGTTGGCATGAATGTCCTTCATTGATTAGGAACACCCAGGCCTCAATGCCAAGCTGCGCACTTGCTGTTGCCAGGCTTGTTGTGCACATTTTCTGGCTCATGCTCTCCTTTGTTTCCTCATTTTCTGCCCATTGCCTTTCCTGCATACTTAAGTTCTCAACAATTCCCCTTTCTTGAAGACTCACCTTGTCCTCAAGGTGGAAGTTTGAAAACTGTTGCTGGATGTTGTTATAGTGTTTCCAAGCTTGTAGGGGTAATGGCAAAGGTTGTAGCAATCCTTTGATCTTGCCATCTTCTGGTTTCATCCATGGGAAAATGTCATAATTGCAGGTTTTCTTCTTCACTTCTGCCTTGAATCCTTCTGACCAAGAGGATAGCTCGATCTGAATGTAAGAACGAAACCATCCTGAATGTCCTCCTTCTTGTGAGGTTTGGAAGTGATTCAAGATCTTTCCCCTCTTAGTCCCCTGTATGTTTGGTACATACACCTGCTCATTAATTTCTGTCCATACATTCCACTCCGCTCTGCTAATGGCAGTAAGGCATGCGTCATTAGGCTCACATACTGTCCATAACGCTTGACCTCCATTGCTTCTGGACAATGTGTCTGCCACCTTGTTTTCCTTGCCAGGTTTGTAGATTATTTCATACTCGTATCCCAGCAACTTGACAAGGAACTTTTGCTGCTCTGGTGTGGTAATTTTCTGCTCCATGAGGCTTCTCAATGGGTTGTTGATCCGTAATGATCAGGAACTTCCTCCCAAGAAGGTAAAGTCGCCATACCTTGACTGCATGGATGATGGCCAACATCTCCTTGGCGTATACTGACCATTCCTTCTTCATGGGCCCTAAGACTCTGCTCATGTATGCAATAGGTCTTCTGGCTTGACTGAGGACAGCACCTATGCCATCTTGACATGCGTCAGTGTGAAGCTCGAAGGTTTGGTTGAAGTCGGACAGTGCTAACACTGGGGTCTCACACATAGCTTGCTTCAACAACTTGAATGCATCTTCACTCTTCTCTGTCCATAGGAATCCGTCCTTCTTTAGCAAATCCATCAGTGGTTTTGCTATGGTGCCATATTTGTGAACAAATCAGCAGTAATAGCCTGTCAAACCTAGAAATCCTCTAAGTTCTATGACATTCTTAGGAGTTGGCCATGTTTGCATGGCTCCTATTTTTCATTGGTCTACCTTCACTCCTTCTTTGGATATGATGTGACGAGGTATTCAAGCTCCTCTTGCATGAATGTGCACTTGGATGGCTTGATGACGAAACTGATTTCTTCTTTAACACTTCTAGCACTTTTGCTAAGTGTTCTATGTGATCATCATGGTTCCTGGAATAGACCAAAATGTCATCAAAGAAGACTAAGACAAACCTGCACAAATAAGGTTTGAAGATGTCATTCATGGCTGCTTGAAAGGTGGAGGGTGCATTGCATAATCCGAAGGGCATGACTAGGTACTCATAGTGTCCACTATGAGTCCGAAATGCTGTCTTCTGCACATCCTCTTCTTTCATGCTCACTTGATGATATTCGGCCTTGAGATCAAACTTGGTGAATAGCTTTGCTCCATGTAACTCGTCCATCATATCATCAATTGTTGGGATCAAAAAATGATCCTTGATAGTTGCTTGGTTGAGTGCCGATAATTAGTGCAAAACCTCCAAGTTTTGTCTTTCTTTCTAACAAGTAGAGTGGGAGAAGAAAAGGGTGAGGTGCTAGGTCGGATAATACCTTGTTGTAGCATCTCTTCCACTTGTCTTTTGATCTCGTTCTTTTGGAAGTGTGCATACCGATAAGGTGCTACATTAATCGCTTTGGTTTCATCAGTTAATGGGATGGCATGATTATAATGTCTTGAGGGTGGTAGTCCTTGTGGCTCTCCTAAGACATCTCTGAATTGCTCCAAAAGATCCCTTACTCCTATTGGTATGTCTTCGTGTGTAGGATGCTCGGCTATGTTTTCCTCTTTTGTGGCCAATAAACTCATAAAACATTGTGTACTTACCTCACAATGATGCACTGCATTAGTGGTGGATGCCTTCCATGTGTAGTCCTTTCCCTTCCATTGGAAGTGCATGGCCATGGATTCGTAGTCGAACATTATCTTGCCTATGGTTTTAGGCCAAGCATTGCCTAAAACCACATCAAGGCCTGCCAAGGCTAACACATGCAATTCTGCCTCTATTTTGACTCCTTGAATCTGCATAGCTACTGCCTTGATAACTTGCTGACACTTGAGCTTTTTCCGCTTGCCACTCTTACCTCAAAGGGTGCAATCCTTTTCGGACATAGCTGGAGTGTTTTGACCAGTTTTGTGTTGATGAAGTTATGGGTGGCTCCACTATCAATCAACACCAAAACATTCTTGTTGTTTATGGTTGTGAACAGCCTCATTGCAGTAGGCTTGGTGGTTGCCCCTACTGCAAGCAAGTTGATTTCACCTTCTTTCGCATGATCCGGGGAGTGTTCTGCCTCTACTTCCTCCTCGCTGTCCATGTGGCTTTCTTGATCTTCCTGCATCACTACTGGATCTCCTTTGCTAATTTTTTGAGTGCTAGAGAAATCCTTAACATTGCAGGGAATGTCTAGATCTTCAGTGTTCAAGCTGTAACACAGATAATCATCATTCTGTCTAGGGAATTGAGGGTCTAAAACTAGATGCAGATGATGGCATTTGATCAATATTTGTGCCTTGCAAAACTTGCTGCATGCTATGCATATTTTCCGCTGCAGTTTGAACAATGAATGGTGCTAAAGTTCTGATCTCTTGCAGCTTGTGAAGCTGTCCTTGAAAGATCAGTAATTCCTTCAATCTGAATAGAATTATGCTTAGGAACTTTGTCTTCTGATCCAGGTTTAGCCAACAAGGCAGATTGGTCCTGCATAGTCCTTGTTGGAGTATTTTTTGGTGGATAATTTGTAGAAGCATTGGAATGTTCTTGCAATCCATTTGAAGACCTATTTAATCCTGCATCCAATTCATTTTGCTGAATAGATGAATAAGGACGTTTGGCAGATGCATTGTTCGACTCATCACAAGACAACTGCATCTTTATCTTGGCATTCGGACACACCAAGTCCTGTCTTGGAGCACCTGTGTCCTTAGTGTGGCCTTCACTTGGACGTGCATATGCATCTTTTGTGCACAATTCTTTTCCTCTACTGTCATCAACTAGAATTGTTGGTGATGAAATGTCTTCGCTTGTTCTCCAGATTGGCATCTCAGGAGGCAGAGACGAGAATTCTAAGTTCTGAATTGGTGCAGCACTCTTAGAATTTGATGAAGGAAAGACTTGATTCCCATCAAACTCAGAGCAAATATTGGTGATGCTGGAGGAGCCAAATCTGTCCATCAATTCTTGTGTGAACCTTGTCCAGCCAATCCTTCTACCTTCTCGGCCATAGGTAGCCTTAAGCTGACGCCACCATTGGTTGGCTCTCCCCGCATAGGTGACAGGATGCAAAATCAACCCTTTCACCCCTCTCAACACCTTGTTTCTCAAAATAGAACTCAGCCTTGGAGATCCATTCGGTTGGATCCCCTTTCTCAAAGGTTGGGAATTCGATTTTTACCTTAGGCCTAGTGTAGTGGCTTGGGCTGTCATAGTGTTGCCATTCCTCTCTCCTATTTGTCGCCAACGTTCTGCCTCATGACAACTCTGCATTCTCCTTGGCTGCCATGCTGCTGGCCTTCGATCCAAGACCTCATCATCGCTGTATTCATCATAGGGGTCATGGGGCTGGTGCAAATTTGGTGGCACCTCCCTTCTGCACCCTAGACTCATGTGCACTCTCCCCCTTTCTTGAGAGGGAAGCTGCTCATGGTGAAAATCTTCCTCCGAATGCAGCCTTCTAGGTTGCTGTGGCAGTATACTGCTCCTGGCTTTCTCAGTTTTGACTTGTTTTCCAGCCACTCGTGGTGTGTCTCTCTTCAATTGCTCAAGAGAATGGATGATAGAAGATAATTGATGTTTGATATCACTTACCTGGTCATTGAGTAAGCGTCGGTTCCTCTCTAAGGTCAGAATTCTTCCAAAGTCCTCCTTAGTTCGCTGTTGTAGTGAGGGTGAATGCTGCCTTGATGACATGGTGACCTTGCTGTCCTCTCAACTGGATGGTATTTCTGCTGCTGTCTCAACTAGAGCACTAATTTGTAGGGTGATTGTGCTTCCTCTCAACTGGTGGTTGTGCTGATCTCTCAACGAAAGCACCAATTTGTTGGGGTCCCGATTTTTTTCCCCAACTTTTCTACACCTTAGGGGTCAGCACGCCTACTAGAATCCTTCCCTAACTTGCTGTCCCATTTGATTCTTGAGTTCTTTTCTTATTTTATATCCCCTAAGCTGTCCTTCGGGTTAACTAATATATATAAAGATATGTTGGATAGGCAAGACAACTCTTAAACCTATCACAACTTGCCTTGGTTGAAGAAGACAACTCTTAACTTCAACCTTAGCTCTTAAGCAAGGAAGACAACTCTTAACCTTAACTTAAGCCCAAGTTATCTCAAGACAACTCTTAAAAGATAACCAAAATATAAACAAGAATGTGAAGCAAGAATGCTTACCTTTGATTCTTGATTAATGAATGAGAAAATAACAAAATTCGTAGCTTATGTCCTCCTCACAAATAATGGGCTGTATTTATAGTCCTAAGACAGCCTTATCCTAATTTAACTAGTACTTAGGTTCCTTATCCACTTAGGATATTTATAGCAACTATCCTATTGCTACTGGAACTCATCATGAATGTCTTACTGCTAATAGAACTCTTCTTGGCATGGATGCCTGCTGTTGCTGGAGCTCTGCTTGGAAAAAATGTCTTACTGCTGCTGGAGTTCTTCTTGATGCAAATATCCTTCTTCCACTAGAACTCTTGTTGGCATGAATGTCCTTCATTGATTAGGAACACCCAGGCCTCACTGCCGAGCTGCGCACTTGCTGTTGCCAGGCTTGTTGTGCACATTTTCTGGCCCATGCTCTCCTTTGTTGCCTCATTTTCTGCCCATTTCCTTTCCTGCATACTTAAGTTCTCAACAAGAATGCTCCTGATGCCTCTGCCGCACCCGCGGTGATATTCCGGTCGCTCCTGGAAATTCGTCCCACTCACTGCCCAACACACCCAATGCTGCTGCCACACCCAGCTGGTTGTTCCAGTCGCTGCACTGCCAAAAGTGCCCAATGCTACCGCCACGCCTGCAGTAATGTTCTGGTTGCTCACCGAAGTTTGTGCTGTGCACTGCTGAACACACCCGATACCTCTGCCATGCCAGCGAGGATGTTCCTGTCGCTCCTGGAAGTTCGTACTGCACATTGCTCAACATGTCGAAAGCCTCTACCACGCCAACCAAGATGTTCTGGTCGCTTCTGGCTGCTCGTTCCGTCCACTGCCCAATGCACCCGAAGCCTCAGACTTGCCCGAGGGGATGTAGAAGTCGCTACCTAATGTTTGTCCCATGCACGGTCGAACGGAAATGTTGACTCTAATGTGCCTGCGGGAATTTTCTGGTCGCTCTCTACGTTCGTCCCACGCACTGCCAAACACGCCTGATGCCTTTGCAGCACCTGTGGGGATGTTCTGGTCACTTGCAGAAGCTTGTCCCGCACATTGCTGAACTGTTGAGGACCTTAGGAGGCAAAGGGAGCGTGAGAGAATGCGCGCAAGGTGCCAGGCAGCAAGAGTGGCAGCAACCAACCAGCAAGTGAGCACAAGCAGCATGCATGCAGCAAGCAATGAAGCACAGTCAGGTTCTGACTCAGTCCTAATCAATGGTGGAAAGGAAAGCCAAGGAGAATTCCAGCAGCAGCAGGAAACGCATGATGAATTCCAGTAACAATAGGATAGTTGCGACAAGAAGAATTCTAAGGGCAGAAGGATAATTATTGAGAGTCCTAGTCCTAGAAGGATAAGTCAAGAGGAAGTCCAGCTGCTGTAGAAAACAAGATAAAGTAGGAATTCTAGTCTAAGTAGGAATTCAAGAAAGACCAAGAATCCTAGTAGGATTAGGACACAAAGGATAAGGTCTATCTTGATAATGTTTTATTTGACTTAGAAAAGCTTGTTGACTTAGGAAAACATATCCTAAGTGGATAAGGAACCTAAGTACTAGTTAAATTAGGATAAGGCTGTCTTAGGACTATAAATACAGCCCATTATTTGTGAGGAGCTCATAAGCTACGAATTTTGTTATTTTCTCATTCATTAATCAAGAATCAAAGGTTAGCATTCTTGCTCTACTTTCTTGTTTATATTTCGGTTATCTTTTAAGAGTTGTCTTGAGATAACTTGGGCTTAAGTCAAGGTTAAGAGTTGTCTTCCTTGCTTAAGAGCTAAGGTTGAAGTTAAGAGTTGTCTTCTTCAACCAAGGCAAGTTGTGATAGGTTTAAGAGTTGTCTTGCCTATCCAACATATCTTTATATATATTAGTTAACCCGAAGGACAGCTTAGGGGATATAAAATAAGAAAAGAACTCAAGAATCAAATGGGACAGCAAGTTAGGAAGGATTCAGTAGGCGTGCTGACCCCTAAGGTGTAGAAAAGTTGGGGAAAAAAATCGGGACCCCAACAAATTGGTGCTCTCGTTGAGAGATCAGCACAAACACCTCTACAAATTAGTGCTCTAGTAGAGACAGCAGCACAGACATTAGTCAATTGCAAGGCATCGAGGTTACCATGTCATCTCGGCAGCATTCACCCGCACCACAGGAACAAACTGGAGAAGATTTCTCAGCCACCAACCGCGGAAGAATCCTTGCCTTGGAGAGAAACCAGAATGCGATCAATGACCAGGTAGGTGATATCAAACACCAACTATCATCTATCATTCATTCTCTCGAACAATTGAAAAGAGACACACCCCGAATGGCCGGAAAACAAGTCCAAACCGAGTCAAGCAGAAACAGCCACCTACTACAAACGTCTAGGAGGCTTCAATCTAAAATCACACGGCACCAAGTGCATGAGGAAGATTCTGACCAGGAGCAGTTTCCCTCTCAAGAAAGGGGGAAAAGGCGCACAAGTTTGGGAAGCAGGAGGGAGACTTCACCAAACGAACACCTGCCCCATGATCACTACAATGATTATAGCGACAATGAGGAGGTGCTGGACAGGAGGCCTACATCATGGCAACCAAGAAGGGTACGAAATCACCCTGAGGCAGAATCATGGCACACCACAAGGAGGGAAGATTGGCACTACGACAGCCCAAGCCATTACTCACGGCCTAAGGTAAAAATCGAGTTCCCTACCTTTGAGAAAGGAGATCCAACTGAATGGATCTCCAAGGCTGAATTTTACTTTGAAAAACAAGGTATTGAAAGAGGTGAAAGGGTTGAGTTTGCATCCTATCACCTATGTGGGAGAGCCAACCAATGGTGGCGTTGGCTTAAGGCCACCTATGGCCGAGAAGGGAGAAGGATAGGCTGGACAAGGTTCACACAAGAGTTAGTGAACAGATTTGGCCCATCCAGCATGACAAACTATGAGGGACAGCTTGCCAAGATAAGGCAAGAAGGATCTCTAGAAAGTTACCTTGAAGAATTCGAAAGGTTAGCCGAATTGGTAGGACATTGGCCAGATAGTGCACTAATTGGCACTTTTCTAGATGGCCTTGTACCTTGGCTAAGCCGAGAAGTGAAGATGAGGGATCCAAACTCTCTCACTCAGTGCATTCGATTGGCGAGACTCATCAACGATGGGAGAAGCATCACCCGCAGCACAACCAAGGTCATCAAACCCTCGGACAAACTAAGTAAAGCACCCTCATCAAGTAGGACAGAGGCCCCAAAAACAAAGGACCCTCTCAAACTATCCACCGAAGAAATCAACAGGAGGATCGAAAGAGGCCTATGTTTTAGGTGCAACGATAAGTGGCAAGTTGGCCACAAGTGCAAGAAAGGACTGTTCAACATCATTGAAGTAGTAAGTGATGAAGAACACGAGGAAAACAGCGAGGAAGAACAAGACAGCCGCATGGACAGCGAGGAGGAAGCAGAGTCAGAACACTCCCCAGATCATGCGGAAGAAGGCGAAATCAATTTGCATGCAGTAGGGGCAACCACCAAGCCTACTGCCATGAGGTTATTCGCAACCATTAATGGAAAAAAATGTTTTAGTGTTGATAGATAGTGGAGCTACTCATAACTTTATCAACTCGAAATTGGTCAAAACACTTCAGCTACGTCCGAAAAAGATTGCACCCTTTGAGGTAAGAGTGGCAAGCGGACAGAAGCTCAAGTGCGCACAATTAATCCAGCCAGTAGCTATGCAGATTCAAGGAGTCAAAATAGAGGCGGAACTGCATGTGTTAGCCTTGGCAGGTCTTGATGTGGTTTTAGGCAATGCTTGGCTTAAAACCATAGGCAAGATAATGTTCGACTATGAATCCATGGCCATGCACTTCCAATGGAAGGGAAGGGACTGCACATGGGAAGGCATCCACCACCAATGCAGCGCATCATTGTGAGGTAAGTACCCTTGAACGATTATACAGAAAAAGGGCACAATGTTTTGCGATTCTATTGGCCACAAAAGAGGAAAACACAGCCGAACATCCTACACATGAAGACATACCAAGAGGAGTAAGAGATCTTTTGGAGCAATTCAGAGATGTCTTAGGAGAGCCACAAGGACTACCACCCTCAAGACATTATGACCATGCCATCCCATTAATCGATGAAACCAAGGCGATTAATGTAGCACCTTACCGGTATGCACACTTCCAAAAGAACGAGATCGAAAGACAAGTGGAGGAGATGCTACAGCAAGGTATTATTCGACCTAGCACCTCACCCTTTTCTTCTCCTGTTCTACTTGTTAGAAAGAAAGACGGAACTTGGAGGTTTTGCACCGATTATCGGGCACTCAACCAAGCAACTATCAAGGATCGTTTTCCGATCCCAACAATTGATGATATGCTGGACAAGTTACATGGAGCAAAGCTGTTCACCAAGCTGGATCTCAAGGCCGGATATCATCAAGTACACATGAAAGAAGAGGACGTGCAGAAGACAGCATTTCGGACTCATAGTGGACACTACGAGTACCTAGTCATGCCGTTTGGACTATGCAACGCACCCTCCACCTTTCAAGCGGCCATGAACGACATCTTCAAACCTTACTTGCGTAGGTTTGTTTTAGCCATCATCCATGCAGTCAAGGTATGGCGACCTTACCTTCTTGGGAGGAAATTCCTGATCATTACAGATCAACAACCCTTGAGAAGCCTCATGGAGCAGAAAATTACCACCCCGGAGCAGCAAAAGTTCCTTGTCAAATTGCTGGGTTACGAGTATGAAATAATCTACAAACTAGGCAAGGAAAATAAAGTGGCAGATGCATTGTCTAGAAGCAATGGAGGTCAAGCGCTTTGGACAGCATATGAGCCTAATGATGCATGCCTCACTGCCATTAGCGGAGCGGAGTGGAATGTATGGACAGAAATCAAGGAGGCACTAGAAATTGACCCGCAAAGCCAAGAGCTCACTGAGAAGGTCAAGAATTTTGACCCTAAGGTTAGTAAATTCACCCTTAAAAATGGATATATTTGGCACAAGCAGCAGGTATATGTACCAAACATACCGGGACTAAGAGAAAAGATCTTGAATCACTTCCACAACTCACGGGAAGGAGGACATTCAGGATGGTTTCGTACTTACATACGAATTAAGTTATTCTTTTGGTGGGAAGGACTTAAAGCTGAGATCAAAAAGCTAGTCCGAGAATGTGATGTGTGTCAGTGCACCAAACCAGAAGGCGGCAAGATAAAGGGGTTATTACAACCTTTGCCAATACCAGAACAAGTTTGGGAAGATTTGACAATGGACTTCATAACGAGAATGCCGAACAGCAAGGGTTATACGGTGATATTAACCGTAGTGGACAGACTCAGCAAGAGTGCACACTTTGTGCCACTCAAGCAGCCCTACACGGCAAAAGAAGTAGCCCAAGAGTTCATCAAGAACGTGGTAAGACTTCATGGCATACCACGAACAATGCTGTCCGATAGAGACACTGTCTTTATGAGCAAATTCTGGAAAGAGCTCTTCACACAGCTCGGCAGCAACTTGGTCGCCTCATCCGCCTTTCATCCACAAACAGATGGACAAAGTGAGGTAACCAATCGAACTTTAGAACAGTATTTAAGGTGTTTTTGCCATGATCAGCAAAACAAGTGGGAGGAGTACATACCATGGGCAGAATTGTGGTACAATACTACCTATCATGCAGCAATCAAGATGTCACCTTATCAAGCAGTATATGGAAGACTACCCCCGGGAATGTCAAGTTATAACATGGGGAACAGCCACATACATGAAGTAGATATCGCACTTCAATCAAGAGATGAGGTCCTGAAGAAACTCAAGCATGAGCTTGAGAAGGCAAGGGACCGAATGAAGAAACAAGCGGATAAAAAGAGGAAGGAAGTGGAATTTGAGGTAGGTGACTATGTCTATCTTAAGATCCACCCTAGGAGGAAAATCAAGGCTGGAAAGCCAACTACAGCGAAGCTGGCTAGGAAGTACTTTGGACCATATGAGGTGGTAGAGCGAATTGGAGCAGTAGCTTATCGCCTAAGACTACCATTAAACTCCAAATTGCATCCAGTGTTTCACATTTCATTATTGAGAAAAAGGATAGGAGATATGAGACAAGTGAATGAGGGACTGCCCGACGTTTTCAAAGAAGATCACCTGGGGCAACACCCAAAGGAAGCATTGGGATTTCGCATAGTAAGTTATGGGCGCAATAGAAGGCCAGTATGGAGAGTACTCATATGGTGGAGTCATTCGCCCAAGGATGAAGCAACATGGGAAGACTATGACGATATCCAGCAACGTTTCCCTAATTTCCACCTTGAGGACAAGGTGAGTCTCCAAGAAAGGGGGATTGTTGAGGACCTTAGGAGGCAAAGGGAGCGTGAGAGAATGCGCGCAAGGCGCCAGGCAGCAAGAGAGGCAGCAACCAACCAGCAAGTGCGCACAAGCAGCATGCACGCAGCAAGCAATGAAGCACGGCCAGGTTCTGACTCAGTCCTAATCAATGGCGGAAAGGAAAGCCAAGGAGAATTCCAGCAGCAGCAGGAAACGCATGATGAATTCCAGTAACAATAGGATAGTTGCGACAAGAAGAATTCTAAGGGCAGAAGGATAATTATTGAGAGTCCTAGTCCTAGAAGGATAAGTCAAGAGGAAGTCCAGCTGCTGTAGAAAACAAGATAAAGTAGGAATTCTAGTCTAAGTAGGAATTCAAGAAAGACCAAGAATCCTAGTAGGATTAGGACACAAAGGATAAGGTCTATCTTGATAATGTTTTATTTGACTTAGAAAAGCTTGTTGACTTAGGAAAACATATCCTAAGTGGATAAGGAACCTAAGTACTAGTTAAATTAGGATAAGGCTGTCTTAGGACTATAAATACAGCCCATTATTTGTGAGGAGCTCATAAGCTACGAATTTTGTTATTTTCTCATTCATTAATCAAGAATCAAGGTAAGCATTCTTGCTTACTATTCTTGTTTATATTTCGGTTATCTTTTAAGAGTTGTCTTGAGATAACTTGGGCTTAAGTTAAGGTTAAGAGTTGTCTTCCTTGCTTAAGAGCTAAGGTTGAAGTTAAGAGTTGTCTTCTTCAACCAAGGCAAGTTGTGATAGGTTTAAGAGTTGTCTTGCCTATCCAACATATCTTTATATATATTAGTTAACCCGAAGGACAGCTTAGGGGATATAAAATAAGAAAAGAACTCAAGAATCAAACGGGACAGCAAGTTAGGAAGGATTTCAGTAGGCGTGCTGACCCCTAAGGTGTAGAAAAGTTGGGGAAAAAATCGGGACCCCAACATGAACACACCTGCAGCCTCATTCACACCTATGGGATTGTTTTGGTCGCTCCCAGAAGTTCATTCCCACGCACTGCCCAAAGTGACTGAAGCCTTTTCCACACTTGAGGGGATGTTCCAGTCGATCCAGAAAGTTCATCAAGCGTACTGCCAAAGGTGTCTAATGCCGCCTTGCCTGCAAGAATTTTTTGGTCGGTCCCGGAAATTTGTCTTGTGTAGTGCAGAATGCACCCCAGGCCTCAGCTGTGCCCACAGGGATATTCTGGTCACTGCCGAAACTTTGTCCACACTGCCAAACGCAATCGACGCCTCTGTCGAGCCTGTGGGGATTTTCTGGTCGCTCCGGAAGTTTGTCCCACACACTGCCAAGCCTGCCTAAAGCCTCTGGTGCACCTCTCGGTATGTTCCAGTTTCTCCTAGAAGTTCATTTCGCGCACTGCTGAATGTGTCCGACACCGCTCTTGTGCCTGCAGGGATGTTCCGGTCACTCCTAAAAGCTTGTTTCAAGCACTGCCAAACACATCCAATGCCTCTGCCGAGATTTCCCGGTCGCTCTCAGAAGTTCGTTCTGTGCACTGCTGAAATCACCTGATGCCTCTTTCTTGCTTGCAGGGATGTTCCGGTCACTCGCAGAAGTTCATCCCATGAACTACTGACCATGTCCAATGCCGCTGCAGTGCCCGAGGGATGTTCCTATTGCTCACGGAAGTTCATCCTGCACACTGCCGAACACGCTCCATGCCTCTGCCGCACCCGTATGAATGTTATGGTCGCTCCAGAAAGTTCATCCTGTGCACTAGCAAACGTGCCCAACGGCTCAGCCGCGCCTGCAGGAATGATCTGGTTGCTCCCAAAAGTACATCATGTGCACTGCCAAACATGCCCGACGTCTTTGTCGCACCTGCGGGAATGTTCTGGTTGCTCACCAAAGTTCACCCCCTGCACTGTCGAACACGTCCAACACCGCTGCCACACCTGAAGTGATGTTCCGGTCGGTCCCGGAAGTTCATTCTGCACACTGACAAATGCGCCGGATACTGCTGCCGTGCCTGCAGGGATGTTTTGGCTGCTCCCGAAAGTTCACCCCACGTATTAACAAACTTGCTCGATACCTTTGCGGTGCCTGTGGGGATGTTCCGGACGCTCCCGAAAGTTCGTCCCGTGCAATGTGGAATCTGCCCAATGCCTTTGTCTCACCTGCTGGAATGTTCCAGTCACTCCTGGAGGTTCATCTCGTGTACTGTCCAGCCACACCGAAGCATCTGCCCTGCCACAGGTATGTTTTAGTCACTCCCAATAGTTCATCCCATGCACTGCCCAGTGTGTCTGGCACCTCTGATGAGCCTATGGGGATTTCTCGATCACTCCCTAAAGTTCGTCCCGTGCCTTGCCGAAAGTGCCCAATGCCTCTTTCTCGCCCGGAGGGATTTTTCGGTCACTCCCAGAAGTTCATCCGGCACACTACTGAATGTGTCCAATGCAGCTGTCATGCTCGGGGGGATGTTCTGGTCGCTCCTTCAAGTTCGTTCCACATACTGCTGAACACATCCGACGCCTCTACCACATCCGCGTGAATGTTTTGGTCACTCCAGAAAGTTTATCCTGCACATTGCCGAACTGTTGGAATCCCAATTTCTTGTCCCAACTTTTCTACACCTTAGGGGTTAGCACGACTTTTAAAACCTCTCCTAACTTGCTATCCCATTTGATCCTTGAGTTCTTTTCTTTGATTCACATCCCCTAAGCTGTCCTTCGGGATAGATTAATGATAAAAGGATATGTTGGATAGGCAAGACAACTCTTAAACCTATCACAACTCACCTTGGTTGAAGAAGACAACTCTTGACTTCAACCTAAGCTCTTAAGCAAGGAAGACAACTCTTCACCTTGCCTTAAGCCCAAGTTAGTTGATAGCAAGACAACTCTTAAAAGATAATCAAAATATAAACAAGAATATAAACAAGAATGCCAAAGCTTGATTCTTGATTAATGAATAAAAACATACAAATTCGGAGCATATATTCATGCTAACAAATAATGGGCTGTATTTATAGTATTGGATAGCCTTTTCCTAATTTAACTAGTACTTAGTTCCTTATCCACTTAGGACAAGTTTTTCTAAGACAACTAGAATGTTATCAAGATTGACCTTATCCAAAGGTATCCTAATCCTACTAGGATTCTTGGTCTTTCTTGATTACAGAACCCTACCTAGACTAGAATTTCTATCCTATCTTGTTTCCTACAGCTGCTGGACTTTCTCTTTGCTTATCCTTCTAGGACTAGAACTCTCCTTGGCCATAAGTATCCTATTGGTATTGGAACTCATCATGCGCATCCTGTTGCTGCTGGAATTCTTCTTGCCTTGGAAGTCCTTCCATAGCTATAACTTCTCCATGTATGTTTTGTTGTGGCTGGAGTCTTCGGCTTAGATGTCCTTGTTCAATTCGAACAAGGTCAGATTCTGGCCGGGATTCACTGCTGGGCTGGATGCATGCCATGTCCAAGGTTGTTGTGCACATGTTCTGGCCCGTAGCTGCCTCCCTTGCTTCTTGGCACCTCTCTTGCATCGTCCTATGGCACTTACATTCTCTTTGCCTCCTAAGGTCCTTAACAATCCCCCTTTCTTGAAGATTCACCTTGTCCTCAAGGTGGAAGTTAGGGAAACGTTGCTAGATGTCGTCACAGTCTTCTCATATTGCTTCATCCTTGTTGACTCCACCATATGAGTACTCTCAGTCGTGCCCGTGGGGATGTTTTAGTCACTCCCGGAAGTTCATCCAGAGCACTGCCGAGCGTGCCTGAAGCCTATGCTGTGTCAGCGGGGATGTTCTGGTCGCACCTAGAAGTTAGTCACATGCAATGTCAAACACACCTGATGCCTTTGCCATGCCTGCATTGATGTTTTGGTCACTCTAGGTAGTTTTTCCCATGCACTGCCGAATGTGTCCGATGCTGCTGCCGTGCCTGTGGGTTTGCTCCAATCGCTCCTGGAAGTTCATCCTAAACACTGTTGAACTCCTCCAACACCTTAGCTGAGCCAGTGGGGATTTTTCCGGTCGCTCATTGAAGTTTGCCCCATGTGCTGACAATTGTCCCTGATGTTGCTGCCGTGCCCACAGGGATGTTTCGGTCGGTCCTAGAAGTTCGTCTCATGCACTCTCAAGTGTGCCCGACGCCTCTGCCGTGCCTATGGGGATGTTCTGGTTCCTCACGAAAGTTCATCCTGACCACTGCAAAATGCACCCGACAACTTTGCCAAGCCTGCAGGGATGTTCCTATCGCTGCCGGAAGTTCATCCTGCACACTTCCCAATGCACCCAAAGCTTCTGCAGCAGCCACAGTGATGTTTGTCGCTCCACAAGTTCGGCTCGCTCACTGCCGAATGCGCCTGATGCCGCTGCTGTGTCTATAGGGATGTTCGGGTTGCTCCCAAAAGTTCATCCTATGCACTGCCGAACGTGCCCGACACTACTGCCTTGCCCTTTGGGATGTTCCGATCGCTCCCGGAAGTTCATCACGTTCACTGTCCAATGTGCCTGAAGCCACTGCCCCACTGTGGGGATGTTCCGGTCGCTCCCAGAAGTTCGCCCTGTATAGTATTGAATGGGCTAGACCCTGCTGCCACGCCCGTGGGGATGTTTTGAGCACTCCCCAAAGTTCATGCCAAGCACTGCCAAATGCGTTTCGATGACTCTGCCAAGCCTGTGGGGATTTTTTGGTTGCTCCCAGAAGTTCGTCCCATGTATTGCAAAATGCACCCAACACCTTTGCTGTACCTGCATGGATGTTCCGGTTGCACCCGGAAGTTCGTGCCGAGCACTGCCAAACGCATCCAACACCTCTGCCTAGCTTGCAGGGATTTTTCAGTCGCTGCCAAAAGGTTATCCCGCGCACTGCCAAATGCACATGATGCCTCTGCTGTACAATTGAAATGTTCTGGTCGCTCCCTGAAAGTTCATCCTCTGCACTGCCCAATGCACTCGAAGCCTTTGCTGCACCCGCAAGGATGTTCCTGTTGCTCCTGGAAGGTCATCCTATGCACTGCCGAACGCGCCCGATGCCATTGTTGTGCCTGCAGGGATGTTTTGGTCACTCCTAGAAGTTTGTCCCGAACATTGACGAATGCGCCCTAACACTGCTGCTGCGCCCATGAGGATCCATTCGGCAGTGCTCGGCACGAACTTCCTCACACTAATGAACATGCCTAAAACATCTGCCACAGCTGCAGGGATATTCTGGTTGCTCCCAAAATTTCATCCTGTGCACTACTAAATTGTTGGGGTCCCAATTCTTTTCCCTAACTTTTCTACACCTTAGGGGCCAGCATGCCTACTGAATCTTTCCTAACTTCCTGTCCCATTTGATTCTTGAGTTCTTTTCTTATATTTACGTCCCCTAAGCTGTCCTTCGAGTTAACTAATATATATAAGGATATGTTGGATAGCGCACCTATCACAACTTGTCTTTGTTGAAGAAGACAACTCTTAACTTCAACCTAAGCTCTTAAGCAAGGAAGACAACTCTTAACCTTGTCTTAAGCCCAAGTTATCTCAAGACAACTCTTAAAAGATAACTGAAATATAAACAAGAATGGAAGCAAGAATGCTAACCTTGATTCTTGATTAATGAATGAGAAATATACAAAATTCGAGCATATATCCTTGCTCAAAAATAATGGGTTGTATTTATAGTATTAGACAGCCTTATCCTAATTCAACTAGTACTTAGGTTCCTTATCCACTTAGGATATGTTTTCCTAAGTCAACAAGCTTTTCTAAGTCAACTAAAATATTATCAAGATAGGCCTTATCCCACTGTTTCCTAATCCTACTAGGATTCTTGGTCTTTCTTGAATTCCTACTTAGACTAGAATTCTTACTTTGACTAAGTCTTTCTGTCCTTATCTTATCTTCTCTCCTACAGCTGCTGAACTTCTTCTTGCCATTTCCTTCTAGATTAGAACTTCTACTATGGCGTGTCCTTCCTCTCCAAGACTTCTCTTTGACATGAACATCTTGCTGAAGTAAACCTGCCAAGACATCCTACTGCTGCTAAAGTTCTTCACGCTGTCACTCTCCTTCTCCTGCTTGGATTGCTTCATGCATGTCCTGCCAATGCTGGTATTCTTCTTGGCTTGGATTTTCGCAATCAATTAGGACTGAGTCAGAACCTGGCTGTGCTTCACTGCATGCTGCATGCAGGCTTGTTGCGCATACATTCTGGCCTATTTTCTGCCTATCTTGCTGCTTGGTGCCTTGCGCGCATTCGCTCACGCTCCCTTTGCCTCTTAAGGTCCTCATCACAAATGTGTCTAATGCCGCTGCAACTTCTACAGCGATTTTTGGGTTGCTCCCATAAGTTCGTCCCATGCACTGCTGAAAGTGTCTAATCCCCCTCTCTTGGAGACTCACCTTGTCCTCAAGGTGGAAATTAGGGAAACATTGCTAGATATCATCATACTTTTCCCATGTTGCTTCATCCTTGGGTGAATGACTCCACCATATGAGTACTCTCCATACTGGCCTTCTATTGTGCCCATAGCTTACTATGCAAAATCCTAATGCTTCCTTTGGGTGCTGCCCAGGTGATCTTCCTTGAAAACGTCGGGCAGTCCCTCATTCACTTGTCTCACATCTCCTATCTTTTTTCTCAACAATGAAATGTGAAACACTGGATGTAATTTGGAGTTTAATGGTAGTCTTAGGTGATAAGCTACTGCTCCAATTCGCTCTACTACCTCATATGGTCCAAAATACTTCCTAGCCAGCTTTGTTGTAGTTGGCTTTCCAGCCTTTATTTTCCTCCTAGGGTGGATCTTAAGATAGACATAGTCACCTACCTTAAATTCCACTTCCTTCCTCCCTTTATCTGCTTGTTTCTTCATTCGGTCCCTTGCTTTCTCAAGCTCATGCTTGAGTTTCTTCAAGACCTCTTCTCTTGATTGAAGTGTGATATCCACTTCATGTATGCTACTGTTTTCCCCATGGTATAACTTGACATTCCTGGGGGTATTCTTCCATATACTGCTTGATATGGTGACATCTTGATTGCCGCATGATAGGTAGTATTATACCACAGTTCTGCCCATGGTATGTACTCCTCCCAATCGTTTTGATGATCATGGAAAAACATCTTAAGTACTGCTCTAGAGTTCGATTGGTTACCTCACTTTGTCCATCTATTGTGGATGAAAGGCGATGAGGTGACCAAGTTCTTGCCAAGCTGTGTGAAGAGCTCATTTCAGAATTTGTTCATAAAGACAATGTCTCTATCGGACAGCATTGTCCTGGTATGCCATGAAGTCTTACCACATTTTTGATGAACTCTTGGGCTACTTCTTTTGCCGTGTAGGGTTGCTTGAGCGGCACAAAGTGTGCACTCTTGCTAAGTCTGTCCACTACAATTAATATCACTCTGTAACCCTTGCTGTTGGGCATTCCCGTGATGAAGTCCATTGTTAAGTCTTCCCAAACCTGTCCTGGTACTAGCAAAGGATGTAATAACCCTTTGGTCTTGCTGCCTTTTGGTTTGGTGCGCTAACAAACATCACATTCTCATACTAGCTTTTTGATCTCAGCCTTAAGTCCTTCCTACCAAAAGAATAACGTATTTGCATGTAAGGATGGAACCATCCTAAATGTCCTCCTTCCCATGAGTTGTCGAAGTGGTTCATGATCATCCTGAAATTCTTGATCTTCTCTATGAGCTCTTGGCTTTAAGGATCAATCTTTACTACCTCCTTGATTTTTGTCCATACATTTCACTCAGCTCTGCTAATGGCAGTGAGGCATGCATCATTAGGGCTCCTATGCTGTTCACAATGCTTGACCTCCATTGCTTTTGGACAATGCGTCTACCACCTTGTTTTCCTTGCCAGGCTTGTAGATTATTTCATACTCGTAACCCAGCAACTTGACAAGGAACTTTTGCTACTATGGGGTGGTAATTTTCTGCTCCATGAGGCTTCTTAAGGGTTATTGATCTATAATGATCAGGAATTTCCTTTCAAGAAGGTAAGGTCACCATACCTTGATTGCATGGGTGATGGCTAACATTTCCTTGGTGTATATTGGCAATGCTAAGATTGGGGTCTCACACATAGCTTGCTTCAACAACTTGAATGCATCTTCACTCTTCTCTATCCATAGGAATCCATCCTTCTTTAGCAAGTGTGTTAATGGTTTTGCTATGGCACCGTATTTGCGAACAAATTGTCGGTAGTAGCTTGTTAAACCTAGAAATCTTCTAAGTTCTATGACATTCTTAGGAGTTGGCCATGTTTGCATGGCTCCTATTTTCTGTTGGTCTACCTTCACTCCTCTTCGATATGATGTGACCGAGGTATTCAAGCTCCTCTTGCATGAATGTGCACTTGGATGGCTTGATGACGAAATGATTTCTTCTTAACACTTCTAGCACTTTTACTAAGTGTTCTATGTGATCATCATGGTTCTTGGAATAGACCAAAATGTCATCAAAGAAAACTAAGACAAACCTGCGCAAATAAGGTTTGAAGATGTCATTCATGGCTGCTTGAAAGGTGGAGGGTGCATTGCATAGTCTGAAGGGCATGACTAGGTACTCTATGTCCACTATGAGTCTGAAATGTTGTCTTCTGCACATCCTCTTCTTTCATGCGTATTTGATGATATCCGCCTTGAGATCCAGCTTGGTAAATGGCTTTGCTCCATGTAACTCGTCCAGCATATCATCAATTGTTGGGATCAGAAAATGATCCTTGACAGTTGCTTGGTTGAGTGCCCAGTAATCAGTGCAAAACCTCCAAGTTTCATCTTTCTTTCTAACAAGTAGAATAGGGAGAAGAAAAAGGGGAAGTGCTAGGTCAGATAATACCTTGCTGTAGCATCTCTTCCACTTGTCTTTTGATCTCGTTCTTTTGGAAGTGTGCATACTGGTAAGGTGCTACATTAATCACCTTGGTTTCGTCAATTAATGGGATGGCATGGTCGTAATGTCTTGAGGGTGGTAGTCCTTGTGGCTCTCCTAAGACATCTCTGAACTGCTCTAGTAGGTTCCTTACTATCAATGGCATGTCTTCATGCATTTTCTACCCTTCATGATGTTCGGCTGTGTTTTCCTCCTTTGTGGCCAAGAGAACCGCAAAACATTGTGCCCTTTTTCTGTATAGTCATTCAAGGGTACTTACCTCACAATGATGATGCTGCATTGGTGGTGGATGCCTCCCACATGCAGTCCCTTCCCTTCCATTGGAAGTGCATGGCCATGGATTTGTAGTCGAACATTATTTTGCCTATGGTTTGAAGCCAAGCGTTGCCTAAAACCACATCAAGGCTTGCCAAGGCTAACACATGCAGTTCTGCCTCTATCTTGACTCCTTGAATCTGCATTGCTACTGCCTTGATAACTTGTGCACACTTGAGCTTCTGTCTACTTGCCACTCTTACCTCAAAGGGTACAATCCTTTTCCGACATAGCTAGAATGTTTTGACTAGTGTTGTGTTGATGAAGTTATGGGTGGCTCCACTATCAATCAACACCAAAACATTCTTATTGTTAATGGTTGTGAACAACCTCATTGCAGTAGCCTTGGTGGTTGCCCTTACTGAATCAAGTTGATTTCAACTTCTTCCGCATGATCCGGGGAGTGTACTGCCTTGGCTTCCTCCTCGCTATCCATGCTACTTTGGGCATTTGTGTTGGCAATGGGGTTGCTGTCTAGAACACCTGACCTGTTGCATGGACTGTATAGATCTTCGCTGAGGATGCAGCAGCAGCGTTGGCCGTGTTCAGCAGTGCATGGGCCGAAGCATCTCTGCCGGTGTGCTAGAGGCGTTGGGCATATTCAAGAGTGCACAAGATGAACTTCCTGAAGCAGCTAAAACATCCCTGTGGGCACAGCAGACATGTTGGGTGTGTTCAGTAGTGTGCAGGATGAATTTCGAGAGTAGCAGGTACATCCCCGTGTGCACAGTAGCGGTGTCAGGTGCGTTCATGTTAAAGACTTAGGAGGCAAAGAGAGTGTGAGAGAATGCGCACAACAAGCCTGCACACAGAATGCAGTGAAGCATGGCCAGGATATGACTCAGTCCTAATTAATTACGAAAATCCAAGCCAAGAAGAAGATCAGCATTGGCAGGACACACATGAAGCAATCAGAGTAGGAGAAGGAGATTGACGGCATGGAGAACTCTAGAAGCAGCAGGATGTCATGGTAGGTTTACTTTAGCAAGATGACCACGCCAAAGAGAAGCCTTGAAGAGGAAGGACAACCATAGCAGGAGTTCTAATCCAAGAAGGAAATGACAAGAAGAAGTTCAGCAGCTGTAGGAGAGAAAATAAGAAAAGGACAAAAAGACTTAGCCGAAATAGGAATTTTAGTCAAAGTAGAAATTCAAGAAAGACTAAGAATCCTAGTAGGATTAGGAAACAATGGGATAAGGTCTATCTTAATAATATTTTAGTTGACTTAGAAAAGCTTGTTGACTTAGGAAAATATATCCTAAGTGGATAAGGAACCTAAGTACTAGTCGAATTAGGATAAGGTTGTCTTAGGACTATAAATACAGCCTATTATTTGTAAGGATGAGATATGCTCCAACTTTTGTATATTTCTCATTCATTAATAAAGAATCAAGGTTAGCATTCTTGCTTCCAATCTTGTTTATATTTCGGTTATCTTTTAAGAGTTGTCTTGAAATAACTTAGGCTTAAGACAAGATGAAGAGTTGTCTTTCTCGCTTAAGAGCTTAGTTGAAGTCAAGAGTTGTCTTCTTCAACCAAGGCAAGTTGTGATAGGTTTAAGAGTTGTCTTGCCTATCTAACATAACATTTTATATATTAGTTAACCTGAAGGATAGCTTAGGGGATGTAAATATAAGAAAAGAACTCAAGAATCAAATGGGATAGTAAATTAACAAGGTTTATAGTAGGCGTGCTGATCCTTAAGGTGTAGAAAAGTTAGGAAAAAAATCGAGACTCTAACAAATTAGTGCTTTTGTTGAGAGCTCAACACAATCACCATCTAGTTGAGAAGTAGCATGATCAACCCAACAAATTAGTGCTATAGTTGAGAGATAAGCACAAACACCATTCAATTGAAAGGAATCAAGGTTACCATGTCATCTGGGTAGCATTCACCTTCACCACAATAGCAAACTAATAAGGACTTTCAAAGAATTCTGACCTATGAGAGGAACTGATGCTCATTGACGTCCAAGTAAGTGATATCAAACATCAATTATCTTCTATCATCCATTCTGTTGAGCAATTGAAGAGAGACACCATGAGTGGCTGGAAAACAAGTCAAAACTAAGAAAGCTAGGAGTAGCATACTGCCACAACAACCTAGAAGGCTGCAATCGGAGATCTCACGACACCATAAGCATGAGGAAGATTTTCATCATGAACAGCTTCCATCTCAAGATAGGGGGAGAGTGCAATTGAGTCTAGGGTGCAGAAGGGAGGTGCCCACCCAAATTTGCACCAGCCCCATGACCCCTATGATGAATACAGCAATGATGAGGCCTTGGATCGAAGGCCAGCAGTATGGTAGCCAAGGAGAATACAGAGTTGTCATGAGGCAGAACGTTAGTGGACAAATAGAAGAGAGCAATGGCAGCACTATGACAGCCCCAGCCATTACACCCAACCAAAGGTAAAAATTGAATTCCCTAACTTTGAAAAGGGATATCCAACCAAATGGATCTTCAAAGCTGAATTCTACTTTCAAAAACAAGGTATAAAGAGGGGTGAAAAGGTTGATTTTGCATTGTATCACCTATGTGGAAAGGCCAATCAATGGTGCTGTTGGCTTAAGCCTACCTATGGTTGAGAAGGAAGAAGGATAGGCTGGACAAGGTTCACACAAGAGTTCGTGAATAGATTTCGCCCATTTAGCATGATTAACTATGAGGGACAGCCTGCCAAGATTAGGCAAGAGGGATCTCTAAAATGCTACCTTGAAGAATTTGAGAGGTTGGCTAAATTAGTAGGATATTGGCCTGATAGTGCACTAATTGGCACTTTCCTAGATGGCCTTGTTGGTTAAGCTGAGAAGCAAAGATGAGGGATCCAAACTCTCTCACTTAGTGCATTCGGTTGGCAAGACCCAACAACGATGGGAGAAGCATCACCCGTAGCACACACAAAGTCATCAAACCCTTGAACAAACTAGGCAAGGCATCCTCATCCAGTAAGACAGTGCCCTTAAAATCAAAGGACCCTCTCAAACTATCCACCGAAAGAAATCAATAGGAGAATCAAAAGAGGCCTATGTTTTAGGTGCAATGATAAGTGGCAAGTTGGCACAAGTGTAAGAAAGCACTGCCCAACATCATTGAAGTGGTAAGTGATGAAGAACATGAGGAAAGCGGTGAGTAAGGGCAACCACCAAGCCAACTACTATGCGGGTTGTTCACAACCATTAACGGGAAAAATGTTTTGGTGTTGATAGATAGTGGAGCTACTCATAACTTTATCAACACAAAATTGGTCAAAACACTTCAGCTATGTCCGAAAAAGGATTGCACCCTTTGAGGTAAGAATGGCAAGCAAACAGAAGCTTAAGTGTGCACAAGTGATCCAAGTAGTAGCAATGCAGATTCAAAGAGTCCAAATAGATGTAGAACTGCATGTGTTAGCCTTGGCAAGTCTTGATGTGGTTTAAGGAATGCTTGTCCTAAAACCATAGGCAAGATAATGTTCGACTACGAATCCATGGCCATGCACTTTCAATGGAAGGGAAAGGACTGCACGTGGAAGGCATCCACCACCAATGCAGCGCATCATTGTGAGGTAAGTACCCTTGAACGACTATACAGAAAAAGGGCACAATGTTTTGCAGTTTTCTTGGCCATTAAAGGGGAAAACACAGTTGAACATCATACACAAAAAGACATACCAATAGGAGTTAGGAATGTACTGGAGCAATTCGGAGACGTCTTATGAGAGCCAGAAGGACTACCTCTCTCAAGACATTACGATCATGCCATCCCATTAATCGATGAAACCAAGGCAATTAATGTAGCACCTTACCGGTATGCACACTTTCAAAAGAACGAGATCGAAAAACAAGTGGAAGAGATGCTACAGCAAGGTATTATCCAACCAAGCACTTCCCCTTTCTCTTCTCCTATTCTACTTGTTAGAAAGAAAGACGGAACTTGGAGATTTTGCACTGATTACCCAGCAATCAACAAGCAATAGTCAAGGATTATTTTTCGATCCCAGTAATTGATGATATGCAAGAGGAGCTTGAATACCTCGGTCACATAATATTTGAAGAAGGAGTGAAGGTAGACCAATAGAAAATAGGAGCCATGCAAACATGGCCAACTCCTAAGAATGTCATAGAACTCAGAGGATTTCTAGGTTTAATAGCTATTACTGCCAATTTGTTCTCAAATACGATGCCATAGCAAAACCACTAACATATTTGCTGAAGAAGGATAGATTCCTACATACAGAGAAGAGTGAAGATGCATTCAAGTTGTTGAAGCAAGCTATGAGTGAGACCTCAGTGTTAGCACTGCCCGACTTCAACCAAACCTTTGAGCTTCACACTAATGCATGTCAAGATGCAATAGGTGCTATCCTAAGTCAAGCCAGAAGACCTATTGCATACATGAGAAAAGTCTTAGGGCCCATGAAGAAGGATTGGTCAGTATATGCCAAGGACATGTTGACATTCATCCATGGCGACCTTACCTTTTTGGGAGCAAATTCCTAATCATTATGGATCAACAACCCTTGAGAAGCCCCATGGAGTAGAAAATCACCACATCGGAGCACCAAATGTTCCTTGTTAAGTTGTTTCAGATATGAGTATGAAATAATCTACAAACCTGGCAAGGAAAACAAGGTGGCAGACGCATTGTCCAGAAGCAATGGAGGTCAAGCATTGTGGACAGCATGTGAGCCTAATGACGCATGCCTCACTGCCATTAGTGGAGCAGAGTGGAATGTATGGACTGAAATCAAGGAGGCAATAGAAATTGACCCTTAAAACCAAGAACTCACAGAGAAGATCAAGAAGTTTCAACACTAAGGTTAGTAAATTCACCCTTAAGAATGGATATATTTGGCACAACCACCAGGTGTATGTACCAAACATACTAGGACTAAGAGGGAAGATCTTGAATCACTTCCACAACTCACGGGAAGGAAGACATTCAGGATGGTTCCATACTTACATGCGGATCAAGTTATTCTTTTGGTGGAAAGGACTTAAAGTTGAGATCAAAAAGCTAATCCCATAATGTGATATGTGTCAGCACACTAAACTAGAAGGCAGCAAGACAAAGGGGTTGTTACAGCCTTTGCCAGTACCAGAATAGGTTTGGGAAGGCTTGACAATGGACTTCATCATGGGAATGCTCAATAGCAAGGGTTATACATTGAGATTAACCGTAGTGGATAGACTCAACAAGAGGGCACACTTTGTGCCACTCAAGCAACCCTACACGGCAAAAGAAGTAGCCTAAGAGTTCATCAAGAACGTGGTAAGACCTGATGGCATACCACGGACAATGCTGTCCGATAGAGGCATTATGAGCAAATTTTGGAAGGAGCTCTTCACACAGCTCAGCAGCAACTTGGTCGCCTCATCCACCTTTCATCCAAAAACAAATGAACAAAGTGAGGTAACCAATCGAACTCTAGAGCAGTATTTGAGATGCTTTTGCCATGACCATCAAAATGATTGAGAGGAGTACATACCATGGCCAGAACTATGGTATATCCATGGGAACATCAGGTTATACCATGGGGAGCTACCACATACATGAAGAGGATATCACACTTCAATCAAGAGAAGAGGTCTTAAAGAAACTCAAGCATGAGCTTGAGAAAGCAAGGGACCGAATGAAGAGACAAGCGGATAAATGGAGGAAGGAAGTGGAATTTGAGGTAGGTGACTATGTCTATCTTAAGATCCACCCTAGGAGGAAAATCAAGGGTGGAAAGCCAACTACACCGAAGCTAGTTAAGAAGTACTTTAAACTATATGAGGTAGTAGAGCAAATTGGAGCAGTAGCTTATCGCCTAAGACTACCATTAAACTCTAAATTACATTCAGTGTTTCACATTTCATTGTTGAGAAAAAAGAGAGGAGATGTGAAACAACTAAATAAGGGACTGCCCAACATTTTCAAGGAAAATCACCTGGGGCATCACTTAAAGAAAGAATTAGGATTTCGCATAGTAAGCTATGGGTGCAATAGAAGGCCAATATGGAGAGTACTCATATGGTGGAGTCATTCGTCCAAGGATGAAGCCACATGGGAAGACTATGACGATATCCAGCAACATTTCCCTAATTTTCACCTTGAGGACAAGGTGAGTCTCCAAGAAAGGGGGATTGTTGAGGACCTTAGGAGGGAAAGGGAGCGTGAAAGAATGCACACAAGGTGCCTGGCAACAATAGAGGCAAAAATAGGCCAGAAGGGGTACGCAACATGCCTGAACATAGCATGCAGTGAAGCATGGCGAGGATATGACTGAGTGCTAATTGATTACGAAAATCCAAGCCAAGAAGAAGACCAGCATTGGTAGGACACGCATGAAGCAATCCAAGTAGGAGAAGGAGATTGACAGCATGGAGAACTCTAGAAGCAGCAAGATGTCATGGCAGGTTTACTTTAGCAAGATGACCACGCCAAAGAGAAGCCTTAAAGAGGAAGGACAACCATGGCACAAGTTCTAATCCAAGAAGGAAACGACAAGAAGTTCAGCAGCTGTAAGAGAGAAGATAAGATAAAGACAAAAAGATTTAGTCAAAATAAGAATTCTAGGCTAAGTAGGAATTCAAGAAAGACAAAGAATCCTAGCAGGATTAGGAAACAATGGGATAAGATCTGTCCTGATAATGTTTTAGTTGACTTAGAAAAGCTTGTCAACTTAGGAAAACATATCCTAAATGGATAAGAAACCTAAGTACTGGTTGAATTAGGATAAGGCTGTCTTAGGACTATAAATACAGCCTATTATTTGTAAGGAGGAGATATAGTCCAACTTTTGTATATTTCTCATTCATTAATAAAGAATCAATGTTAGCATTCTTGCTTCCATTTTTGTTTATATTTCAGCTATCTTTTAAGAGTTGTCTTGAAATAACTTAGGCTTAAGACAAGGTGAAGAGTTGTCTTCCTCGCTTAAAAGCTTAGGTTGAAGTCAAGAGTTGTCTTCTTCAACCAAAGCAAGTTGTAATAGGTTTAAGAGTTGTCTTGCCTATCTAACATATCATTTTATATATTAGTTAACCCGAAGGACAGCTTAGGGGACGTAAATATAAGAAAAGAACTCAAGAATCAAATGGGATAGAAAATTAACAAGGTTTATAGTAGGCGTGCTGACCCCTAAGGTGTAGAAAAGTTAGGAAAAAAAATCGAGACTCTAACAAATTAGTGCTTTTGTTGAGTGCTCAGCACAATCACCATCTAGTTGAGAGGTAGCATGATCAACCCAACAAATTAGCGCTATAGTTGAGAGATAAGCACAAACACCATTCAATTGAAAGGAATCAAGGTTACCATGTCATCTGGGTAGCATTCACCTTCACCACAATAGCAAACTAATAAGGACATTCAAAGAATTCTGACTTATAAGAGGAACCGGAGCTCACTTGATGTCCAGGTAGGTGATATCAAACATCAATTATCTTCTATCATCCATTCTCTTGAGCAATTGAAGAGAGAAACCACAAGTGTCTGGAAAACGAGTCAAAACTGAGAAAGCCAGGAGCAGCATACTGCCACAACAACCTAGAAGGCTGCAATTGGAGATCCAGCGGCACCATGAGCATGAGGAAGATTTTCACCGTGAACAGCTTCCCGTCTCAAGAAAGGGGGAGAGTGCACATGAGTCTAGGGTGCAGAAGGGAGGTGCCACTAAATTTCCACCAGCCTCATGACCCCTACGATGAATACAGCAATGATGAGGTCTTGGATTGAAGGCCAGCAGTATGGTAGGCAAGGAGAATGGAGAGTCATCATGAGCAGAACGTTAGTGGACAAATAGAAGAGAGGAATGGCAGCACTATGACAGCCCCAGCCATTACACCCAACCAAAGGTAAAAATTGAATTCCCTACCTTTGAGAAGGGAGATCCAACAAAATGGTTCTTTAAAGCTGAATTCTACTTTGAAAAACAAGGTGTAAAGGGGGGGGGTGAAAAGGTTGATTTTGCATTGTATCACCTATGTGCAAAGGCCAATCAATGGTGCTGTTGGCTTAAGGCTACCTATGGTTGAGAAGGAAGAAGGATAGGCTGGACAAGGTTCACAAAAGAGTTAGTGAACAGATTTGGCCCATTTAGCATGATTAACTATGAGGGACAGCTTGCCAAGATTAGGCAAGAGGGATCTCTAAAATGCTACCTTGAAGAATTTGAGAGGTTGGCTAAATTAGTAGGATATTGGCCTGATAGTGCACTAATTGGCACTTTCCTAGATGGCCTTGTACATTGGTTAAGCTGAGAAGCAAAGATGAGGGATCCAAACTCTCTCACTTAGTGCATTCGGTTGGCAAGACTCATCAACGATGGGAGAAGCATCACCCGTAGCACACACAAAGTCATCAAACCCTCGGACAAACTAGGCAAGGTGTCCTCATCCAGTAAGACAGCACCCTTAAAATCAAAGGAGCCTCTCAAACTGTCCACCAAAGAAATCAACAGGAGAATCAAAAAAGGCGTATGTTTTAGGTGCAATGATAAGTGACAAGTTGGCACAAGTGCAAGAAAGCACTGCTCAACATCATTGAAGTTGTAAGTGATGAAGAACACGAGGAAAGCAGTGAGGAAGAACAAGATAGCCGCATGGATAACGAGGAGGAAGCAAAGGCAGAACACTTCCCTCATCATGCGGAGGAAGGCGAAATCAACTTGCATGTAGTAGGGGCGACAACCAAGCCTACTACCATGAGGTTGTTCACAACCATTAACGGGAAAAATGTTTTGGTGTTGATAGATAGTGGAGCTACTCATAACTTTATCAACACAAAATTGGTCAAAACACTTCAGCTACGTCCAAAAAAGATTACACCCTTTGAGGTAAGAATGGCAAGCAAACAGAAGCTTAAGTGCGCACAAGTGATCCAAGCAGTAGCAATGCAGATTCAAGGAGTCCAAATAGAAGTAGAATTGCATGTGTTAGCCTTGGCAGGTCTTGATGTGGTTTTAAGGCAATGCTTGGCTTAAAACCATAGGCAAGATAATGTTCGACTATGAATCCATGGCCATGCACTTCCAATGGAAGGGAAAGGACTGCACGTGGAAGGCATCCACCACCAATTCAGCGCATCATTGTGAGGTAAGTACCCTTGAACGACTATACAGAAAAAGGGCACAATGTTTTACGGTTTTCTTGGCCATAAAAGAGGAAAACACAGCTGAACATCATACACATGAAGACATACCAATAGGACTTAGGAACATACTGTAGCAATTCAGAGATGTCTTATGAGAGCCAGAAGGACTACCTCCCTAAAGACATTACGACCATGCCATCCCATTAATCGATGAAACCAAGGCGATTAATGTAGCACCTTACCGGTATGCACACTTCAAAAAGAACGAGATCGAAAGACAAGTGGAAGAAATGCTATAGCAAGGTATTATCTGACCAAGCACTTCCCCTTTTTCTTCTCCTATTCTACTTGTTAGAAAGAAAGACGGAACTTGGAGGTTTTGCACCGATTACCAGCACTCAACCAAGCAATTGTCAAGGATTATTTTCCGATCCCAGCAATTGATGATATGCAAGAGGAGCTTGAATACCTCGGTCACATCATATTTGAAGATGGAGTGAAGGTAGACCAACAGAAAATAGAAGCCATGCAAACATGACCAACTCCTAAGAATGTAACAGAACTCAGAGGATTTCTAGGTTTAACAGCTATTACTGCCAATTTGTTCTCAAATACGGTGCCATAGCAAAACCACTAACAGATTTGCTAAAGAAGGATAGATTCCTATGGATAGAGAAGTGTGAAGATGCATTCAAGTTGTTGAAGCAAGCTATGTGTGAGACCCAGTGTTAGCACTGCCCAACTTCAACCAAACCTTTGAGCTTCACACTAATGCATGTCAAGATGGAATAGGTGCTATCCTAAGTCAAGCCGGAAGACCTATTGCATACATGAGCAAAGTCTTAGGGCCCATGAAGAAGGATTGTCAGTATATGCCAAGGAGATGTTGGCCATCATCCATCAGGTATGACCTTACCTTTTTGGGAGGAAATTCATAATCATTATGGATCAACAACCCTTGAGAGGCCTCATGGAGTAGAAAATCACAACACCGGAGCAGCAAAAGTTCCTTGCCAAGTTGTTTGGATATGAGTATGAAATAATCTACAAACCTGGCAAGGAAAACAAAGTGGCAGACACATTGTCCAGAAGCAATGGAGGTCAAGCATTGTGGACAGCATGTGAGCCTAATGACGCATGCCTCACTGCCATTAGTGGAGCAGAGTGGAATGTATGGACTGAAATCAAGGAGGCAATAGAAATTGACCCTCAAAGCCAAGAACTCACAGAGAAGATCAAGAATTTCAACCCTAAGGTTAGTAAATTCACCCTTAAGAATGGATATATTTGGCACAACCACCAGGTGTATGTACCAAACATACCAGGACTAAGAGGGAAGATCTTGAATCACTTCCACAACTCACGGGAAGGAAGACATTCAGGATGGTTCCGTACTTACATGCGGATCAAGTCATTCTTTTGGTGGGAAAGGACTTAAAGTTGAGATCAGAAAGCTAATCCCATAATGGGGATGTGTGTCAGCGCACTAAACAAGAAGGCAGCAAGGCAAAGGTGTTGTTACAGCCTTTGCCAGTACCAGAATAGGTTTGGGAAGACTTGACAATGGACTTCATCACGGGAATGCCCAATAGCAAGGGTTATACGCTGATATTAACCATAGTGGATAGACTTAGCAAGAGTGCACACTTTTTGCCACTCAAGCAACCCTACACGGCAAAAGAAGTAGCCTAAGAGTTCATCAAGAACGTGGTAAGACCTGATGGCATACCACGGACAATGCTCTCTGATAGAGGCATTATGAGCAAATTTTGGAAGGAGCTCTTCACACAGCTCGGCAGCAACTTGGTCACCTCATCCACCTTTCATCCACAAACAAATGAACAAAGTGAGGTAACCAATCAAACTCTAGAGCAGTATTTAAGATGCTTTTGCCATGACCATCAAAATGATTGAGACGAGTACATACCATGGCCAGAACTATGGTATATCTATGGGAACGTCAGGTTATACCATGGGGAGCTACCACATACATGAAGAGGATATCACACTTCAATCAAGAGAAGAGGTCTTAAAGAAACTCAAGCATGAGCTTGAGAAAGCAAGGGACCGAATGAAGAGACAAGCGGATAAACGGAGGAAGGAAGTGGAATTTGAGGGTAGGTGACTATGTCTATCTTAAGATCCACCCTAGGAGGAAAATCAAGGGTGGAAAGCCAACTACACCGAAGCTAGTTAAGAAGTACTTTAGACTATATGAGGTAGTAGAGCAAATTGGAGCAGTAGCTTATCGCCTAAGACTACCATTAAACTCTAAATTACATTCAGTGTTTCACATTTCATTGTTGAGAAAAAAGAGAGGAGATGTGAAACAACTGAATAAGGGACTGCCCAAACATTTTCAAGGAAAATCACCTGGGGCATCACTTAAAGAAAGAATTAGGATTTCGCATAGTAAGCTATGGGTGCAATAGAAGGCCAGTATGGAGAGTACTCATATGGTGGAGTCATTCGCCCAAGGATGAAGCAACATGGGAAGACTATGACGATATCCAGCAACATTTCCCTAATTTTCACCTTGAGGACAAAGTGAGTCTCCAAGAAAGGGGGATTGTTGAGGACCTTAGGAGGGAAAGGGAGCGTGAAAGAATGCACACATGTTGCTAGGCAACAGGAGAGGCAGAAACAGGCCAGAAGGAGCACGCAACAAGCCTGAACACAGCATGCAGTGAAGCATGGATAGGTTCTGACTCAGTCTTAATTGATTGCAAAAATCCAAGCCAGGAAGAAGACCAACATTGGTAGGACACGCATGAAGCAATCTGAGTAGGAGAAGGAGATTGATGGCATGGAGAACTCCAGTACCAGTAGGACATCATGGCAGGTTTACTTCAGCAACATGACCATGCCAAAGACAAGTCTTGGAGAGGAAGGACACGCCATGGTGGAAGTTCTAATCCAAGAAGGTAATGGCAAGAAGAAGTTCAGCAGTTTTAGGAGAGAAGATAAAATAAGGACAAAAAGATTTAGGCAAAATAAGAATTCTAGTCTAAGCCGAAATTCAAGAAAGACCAAGAATCATAGTAGGATTAGGAAATAAGGGGATAAGGTCTATCCTGATAATGTTTTAGTTGACTTAGAAAAGCTTGTTGCTTTAGAAAAATATATCCTAAGTGGATAAGGAACCTAAGTACTAGTTGAATTAGGATGAGGCTGTCTTAGGACTATAAATATAGTCCATTTTTTTAAGGAGGAGATATGCTTCGAATTTGGTAGATTTCTCATTCATTAATCAAGAATCAAGGTTAGCATTCTTGCTTCCATTCTTGTTTATATTTCGGTTATCTTTTAAGAGTTTGTCTTGAGATAACTTGGGCTTAAGTCAAGGTGAAGAGTTGTCTTCGTTGCTTAAGAGCTTAGTTTGAAGTTAAGAGTTTTGTCTTCTTCAACCAAGGCAAGTTGTGATAGGTTTAAGAGTTGTCTTGCCTATCCAACATATCCTTTTATATATTAGTTAACCCGAAGGACAACTTAGGGGATGCAAATATAAGAAAAAAACTCAAGAATGAAATGGGATAGCAAGTTAGGAAGATTTTTAGTAGGCATGCTGACTCTTAAGGTGTAGAAAAGTTGGGGAAAAAAATTGGGACCCCAACAAGTTGGTGCTTTCATTGAGAAGTCAGCGTAATCACCTGTTGAGTGGTAGCACAATCATCCCAATAGATTAGTGTTCTAGTTGAGAAATCAGCATGCTTAACATCAAATGACTAGGTACTCGTAGTGTCCACTATGAGTTCGAAATGCTGTCTTCTGCACATCCTCTTATTTCATGCGTATTTGATGATATCCAGCCTTGAGATCCAGCTTGGTGAACAACTTTGCTCCATGTAACTTGTCCAGCATATCATTAGTTGTTGGGATTGGAAAACGATCCTTGACGATTGCTTGGTTGAGTGCTCGGTAATTGGTGCAAAACCTCCAAGTTCTATCTTTCTTTCTAACAAGTAGAATGGGAGAAGAAAAAGGGGAAGTGCTAGGTCAGATAATACCTTGCTGTAGCATCTCTTCCACTTGTCTTTCGATCTCGTTCTTTTGGAAGTGTGCATACCGGTAAGGTGCTACATTAATCGCCTTGGTTTTGTTGATTAATGGGATGGCATGGTCGTAATGTCTTGAGGGTGGTAGTCCTTGTGGCTCTCCTAAGACATCTCCGAATTGCTCCAGTAGGTTCCTTACTCCTATTGGTATGTCTTCGTGTGTATGATGTTTCGGCTGTGTTTTCCTCTTTTGTGGCCAAGAGAACCGCAAAACATTGTGCCCTTTTTCTGTATAGTCGTTCAAGGGTACTTACCTCACAATGATGCGCTGCATTGGTGGTGGATGCCTCCCATGTGCAGTCCCTTCCCTTCCATTGGAAGTGCATGGCCATGGATTCGTAGTCGAACATTATCTTGCCTATGGTTTTAAGCCAAGCATTGCCTAAAACCACATCAAGACCTGCCAAGGCTAACACATGCAGTTCTGCCTCTATTTTGACTCCTTGAATCTGCATTGCTACTGCCTGGATCACTTGTGCGCACTTGAGCTTCTGTCCGCTTGCCACTCTTACCTCAAAGGGTGCAATCCTTTTTGGACATAGCTGAAGTGTTTTGACCAATTTTGTGTTGATGAAGTTATGAGTAGCTCCACTATCTATCAACACCAAAACATTTTTTCCGTTAATGGTTGCGAACAACCTCATGGCAGTAGGCTTGGTGGTTGCCCCTACTGCATGCAAGTTGATTTTGCCTTCTTCCGCATGATCAGGGAAGTGTTCTGCCTCTGCTTCCTCCTTGCTGTCCATGTGGCTTTCTTGTTCTTCCTCACTGCTTTCCTCGTGTTCTTCATCACTTACCACTTCAATGATGTTGAACAGCCCTTTCTTGCACTTGTGGCCAACTTGCCACTTATCATTGCACCTAAAACATAAGCCTCTTTCTATTCTCCTGTTGATTTCTTCAGTGGATAGTTTGAGAGGGTCTTTTGTTTTTGAGGGTGCTGTCTTACTTGATGAGGATGCCTTACCTAATTTGTCCGAGGGTTTGATGACCTTGGTTGTGCTGTGGGTGATGCTTCTCCCATCGTTGATGAGTCTTGCCAACCGAATGCACTGAGTGAGAGAGTTTGGATCCCTCATCTTCACTTCTTGGCTTAGCCAAGGTACAAGGCCATCTAGAAAAGTGCCAATTAGTGCACTATCTGGCCAATGTCCTACTAATTCAGCCAACCTCTCAAATTCTTCAAGGTAGCTTTCTAGAGATCCTTCTTGCCTAATCTTTGGCAAGCTGTCCCTCATAGTTTGTCATGCTAGATGGGCCAAATCTGTTCACTAACTCTTGTGTGAACCTTGTCCAGCCTATCCTTCTACCTTCTCGGCCATAGGTGGCCTTAAGCCAATGCCACCATTGGTTGGCTCTCCCACATAGGTGATAGGATGCAAAATCAACCCTTTCACCTCTTTCAATACCTTGTTTCTCAAAGTAAAATTCAGCCTTGGAGATCCATTCGGTTGGATCTCCCTTCTCAAAGGTAGGGAACTCAATTTTTACCTTAGGCCGTGTGTAATGGCTTGGGCTGTCATAGTGCCAATCCTCCCTTCTTGTGGTGCGCCATGGTTCTGCCTCAGGGTGATTCTGCACCCTTCTTGGTTGCCATGATGTGGGCCTTCTGTCCATTACTTCCCTATCGTCTCTATGCTCATTATAGCGATCATGGAGTAGGTTTTTGTTTGGTGAAGTCTCCCTCTTGCTTCCCAAACTCATGCAGCCTTTTCCCCCTTTCTTGAGAAGGGAAGCTGCTCCTGGTCAGAAATTTCCTCATGCACTTGGTGCCGTGTGATTTTGATTGAAGCCTCCTAGATGTTTGTGGTAAGTGGCTTTTTAATTGTTCAAGAGAATGAATGATAGATGATAGTTGGTGTTTGATATCACCCACTTGGTCATTGATCGCATTCTGGTTCCTCTCCAAGGCAAGGATTCTTCCGCGGTTGGTGATTGAGAAATCTTCCCCGGTTTGTTCCTGTGGTGCGGGTGAATGCTACCTAGATGACATAGTAACCGTGATGCCTTGCAATTGACTGGTGTCCGTGCTGATTCTCAACTAGAACACTAATTTGTAGGGATGATCATACTACCTCTCACTGGTGATTATGCTGACCTCTTAGTGAGAGCACCAATTTGTTATGGTCTCAATTTTTTCCCCAACTTTTTTACACCTTAGGGGTCAGCACGCCTACTAAAAACCTTGCTAACTTACTGTCTCATTTGATTCTTGAGTTCTTTTCTTATATTTACGTCCCCTAAGCTGTCCTTCGGGATTAACTAATATATAAAAGGATATGTTGGATAGGCAAGACAACTCTTAAACCTATCACAACTTGCCTTGGTTGAAGAAGACAACTCTTAACTTCAACCTAAGCTCTTAAGCAAGGAAGACAACTCTTCACCTTGTCTTAAGCCCAAGTTATCTCAAGACAACTCTTAAAAGATAACTGAAATATAAACAAGAATGAAGCAAGAATGCTAACCTTGATTCTTGATTAATGAATGAGAAATATACAAAATTCAGAGCATATTCTCTCTCACAAATAATGGGCTGTATTTATAGTCCTAAGACAGCCTTATCCTAATTCAACTAGTACTTAGGTTCCTTATCCACTTAGGATATGTTTTCCTAAGTCAACAAGGTTTTCTAAGTCAACTAAAACATTATCAAGATAGACCTTATCCCACTGTTTCCTAATCCTACTAGGATTCTTGGTCTTTCTTGAATTCCTACTTAGACTAGAATTCCTACTTTGACTAAGTCTTTCTGTCCTTATCTTATCTCCTCTCCTATAGCTGCTGAACTTCTTCTTGCCATTTCCTTCTAGGATTAGGACTTCCATATGGAGTGTCCTTCCATTCCAAGATTCCTCCTTGACGTGAACATCTTGCTGAAGTCAAACCTGCCATGACGTCCTGCTGCTGCTGGAGTTCTTCATGCCGTCATCTCCTTCTCCTACTTGGATTGCTTCATGCATGTCCTATCAATGCTAGTGTTCTTCTTGGCTTAGATTTCTGCAGTTAGTTAGGACTGAGTCAGAACCTGGCTGTGCTTCACTGCATGCTATGTGTAGGCTTGTTGTGCGCACATTCTGGCCTATTTCTGCCTCTCTTACTGCTTGGTGCCTTGTGCGCATTCACTCACACTGCCTTTGCCTCCTAAGGTCATCAACAATCCCCTTTCTTAGAGACTCACCTTGTCCTCAAGGTGCAAATTAGGAAAACATCGCTGGATATCATCATAGTCTTCCCATGTTGCTTCATCCTTGGTTGAATCAGTCCAGCATATGAGTACTCTCCATATTGGCCTTCTATTGCACCCATAGCTTACTATGCAAAATCCTAACGCTTCCTTTGGGTGCTGCCCCCAGTGATCTTCCCTAAAAACGTTAGGCAGTCCCTCATTCACTTGTCTCACATCTGCTATCTTTGTTCTCAACAATGAAATGTGAAACACTGGATGTAATTGGAGTTTAACAGTAGTCTTAGGCGATAAGCTGCTGCTCGAATTCACTCAACTACCTCATATGGTCTAAAATAATTCCTAGCCAGCTTTGCCGTAGTTGGCTTTCCAGCCATGATTTTCCCTCTTAGTCTCAGTATGTTTGGTACATACACCTGCTGGTTTTGCCAAATATATCCATTCTTAAGGGTGAATTTACTAACCTTAGGGTCAAATTCTTGATCTTCTCAGTGAGCTTTTGCTTTGGGGATCAATCTTTATGCCTCCTTGATTTCTGTCCATACATTCCACTCCGCTCTGCTAATGGCAGTGAGGCATGCGTCATTAGGCTCACATGCTGTCCACAATGCTTGACCTCCATTGCTTCTGGACAATGCGTCTGCCACCTTGTTTTCCTTGCCTGGTTTGTAGATTATTTCATACTCGTATCGCAGCAACTTGACAAGGAACTTTTGTTGCTCCTAGTGTGGTAATTTTTTGCTCCTTGAGGCTTCTCAAGGGTTGTTGATCTGTAATGATCAGGAACTTCCTCCCAAGAAGGTAAGGTTGCCATACCTTGACTGCATGGATGATGGCTCAACATCTCCTTGGCATATACTGACCATTCCTTCTTCATGGGCCCTAAGACTCTACTCATGTATGCAATAGGTCTTCCAGCTTGACTAAGGACAGCACCTATTCCATCTTGACATGCGTCAGTGTGAAGCTCGAAAGGTTTGGTTGAAGTCGGGCAGTGCTAACACTAGGGTCTCACACATAGCTTGCTTCAACAACTTGAATGCATCTTCACTCTTCTCTATCCATAGGAATCTGTCCTTCTTCAGCAAATCGTTAATGGTTTTGCTATGGCACCGTATTTGCGAACAAATCGACAGTAGTAGCTTGTCAAGCCTAGAAATCCTCTAAGTTCTGTGACATTCTTAGGAGTTGGCCATGTTTGCATGGCTCCTATTTTCCTTTGGTCTACCTTCACTCCATCTTCAGATATGATGTGACCGAGGTATTCAAGCTCCTCTTGCATGAACGTGCACTTGGATGGCTTGATAATGAAGTGATTTCTTCTTAACACCTCTAGCACTTTTGCTAAGTGTTCTATGTGATCATCATGGTTCTGGAATAGACCAAAATGTCATCAAAGAAAACTAATACAAACCTGTGCAAATAGGTTTGAAGATGTTGTTCATGGCTGCTTGAAAGGTGGAGGGTGCATTGCATAGTCCGAAGGGCATGACTAGGTACTCGTAGTGTCCACTATGAGTTTGAAATGCTGTCTTCTGAACGTCCTCTTTGTTCATACATATTTGATGATATTCAGCCTTGAGATCCAGCTTGGTGAACAGCTTTGCTCCATGTAACTCGTCCAGCATATCATCAATTGTTGGGATCGAAAAATGATCCTTGACAGTTGCTTGGTTGAGTGCCCGTAATTGGTGCAAAACCTCCAAGTTTCATCTTTCTTTCTAACTAGTAGAATGGGAGAAGAACTCCAAACTGCTCCAGTAGGTTTCTTACTGTCAATGGTATGTATTCGTGCGTGTTCTGCCCTTCATGATGTTTGGCTGTGTTTTCCTCCTTTGTGGCCAAGAGAATCGCAAAACATTGTGCCCTTTTTCTGTATAGTCGTTCAAGGGTACTTACCTCACAATGATATGCTGCATTGGTGGTGGATGCCTCCCACATGCAGTCCCTTCCCTTCCATTGGAAGTGCATGGCCATGGATTCATAGTCGAACATTATTTTGCCTATGGTTTCAAGACCTGCCAGGCTAACACATGCAGTTCTGCCTCTATCTTTGACTCCTTGAATCTGCATTGCTACTGCCTAGATCACTTATGCGCACTTAAGCTTCTGTCCGCTTGCCACTCTTACCTCAAAGGGTGCAATCCTTTTCGGATGTAGCTGTGAGAAACTTTATGGAAGTAGGCTTGGTGGTTGCCCCTACTGCATGCAAGTTGATTTTGCCTTCTTCCACATGATCAGGGAAGTGTTCTGCCTCTGCTTCCTCCTTGCTGTCCATGTGGCTTTCTTGTTCTTCCTCACTGCTTTCCTCGTGTTCTTCATCACTTACCACTTCAATGATGTTGAACAGCCCTTTTCTTGCACTTGTGGCCAACTTGCCACTTATCATTGCACCTAAAACATAAGCCTCTTTCTATTCTCCTGTTGATTTCTTCAGTGGATAGTTTGAGAGGGTCTTTTGTTTTTGAGGGTACTGTCTTACTTGATGAGGATGCTTTACCTAATTTGTTCAAAGGGTTTGATGACCTTGGTCGTGTTGCAGGTGATGCTTCTCCCATCGTTGATGAGTCTTGCCAACCGAATGCACTGAGTGAGAGAGTTTGGATCCCTCATCTTCACTTCTTGCTTAGCCAAGGTACAAGGCCATCTAGAAAAGTGCCAATTAGTGCACTATCTGGCCAATGTCCTACTAATTCAGCCAACCTCTTGAATTCTTCAAGATAGCTTTCTAAGGATCTCTCTTGCCTAATCTTTGGCAAGCTATCCCTCATAGTTTGTCATGCTAGATGGGCCAAATCTGTTCACTAACTCTTGTGTGAACCTTGTCCAGCCTATCCTTCTCCTTCTCAGCCATAGGTGGCCTTAAGCCAATGCCACCATTGGTTTGGCTCTCCCACATAGGTGATAGGATGCAAAATCAACCCTTTCACCTCTTTCAATACCTTGTTTTTCAAAGTAAAATTCAGCCTTGGAGATCCATTTGGTTGGATCTCCCTTCTCAAAGGTAGGGAACTCAATTTTTACCTTAGGCCTTGTGTAATGGCTTGGGCTGTCGTAGTGCCAATCCTCCCTCCTTGTGGTGCACCATGGTTCTGCCTTAGGGTGATTCCACACCCTTCTTGGTTGCCATGATGCGGGCCTTCTGTCCAGCACTTCCTCATCGTCGCTATAATCATTGTAGCGATCATAGGGCAGGTGTTCGTTTGGTGAAAGTCTCCCTCCTGCTTCCCAAACTCATGTGCCTTTTCCCCCTTTCTTGAGAGGGAAGTTGCTCCTGCTCATATTCATCCTCATGCACTTGGTGCTATGTGACTTCTAATTGCAGCCTCCTAGACGTTTGTGGTAGGTGGTTGTTTCTACCCTGCTTGGTTTGGACTTGTTTTCCAGCCACTCAGGGTGTATCTCTTTTTAATTGTTCAAGAGAATGAATGATAGATGATAGTTGGTGTTTGATATCACCTACTCTGGTCATGTGATGTGCATTGTTCCTCTCCAAGGCTAGGATTCTTCCAAAGTCCTTGTTAGTTCGCTGTTATGGTGAGGGTGAATGCTGCCTAAGTGCCATGGTGATGTGGTGCCTCTTCAATTTGATGTTGACGTGCTGATATCTCAACTAGAACACTAATCTGTTGGGATGATTGTGCTACCTCTCAACTGGTGATTATGCTCACTTCTCAACGAAAGCACCAATTTGTTAGGGTCCCAATTTTTTTCCCCAACTTTTCTACACCTTAGGGTCAGCATGCCTACTAAAAATCTTCCTAACTTGCTGTCCCATTTGATTCTTGAGTTTCTTTTCTTATATTTACATCCCCTAAGCTGTCCTTTGGGTTAACTAATATATAAAAGGATATGTTGGATAGGCAAGACAACTCTTAAACCTATCACAACTTGCCTTGGTTGAAGAAGACAACTCTTGACTTCAACCTAAGCTCTTAAGCAAGGAAGACAACTCTTAACCTTGTCTTAAGCCCAAGTTATCTCAAGACAACTCTTAAAAGATAACCAAAATATAAACAAGAATGGAAGCAAGAATGCTAACCTTTGATTCTTGATTAATGAATGAGAAATATACAAAATTCGGAGCATATCCTTCTGCTCACAAATAATGGGCTGTATTTATAGTACTAGACAGCCTTATCCTAATTCAACTAGTACTTAGGTTCCTTATCCACTTAGGATATGTTTTCCTAAGTCAACAAGGTTTTCTAAGTCAACTAAAACATTATCAAGATAGACCTTATCCCACTGTTTCCTAATCCTACTAGGATTCTTGGTCTTTCTTTGAATTTCCTACTTAGACTAGAATTCCTACTTTGACTAAGTCTTTCTGTCCTTATCTTATCTCCTCTCCTACAGCTGCTGAACTTCTTCTTGCTGTTTCCTTCTGGGATTAGGACTTCCATATGGCGTGTCCTTCCATTCCAAGATTCCTCCTTGACGTGAACATCTTGCTGAAGTCAAACCTGCCATGACATCCTGCTGCTGTTGGAGTTCTTCATGCGTCAATCTCCTTCTCCTGCTCGGATTGCTTCATGCATGTCCTGCCAATGCTGGTGTTCTTCTTGGCTTGGATTTCTACAGTTATTAGGACTGAGTCAGAACTTGGCTGTGCTTCACTGCATCCTACATGCAGGCTTGTTACGCGCACATTCTGGCCTGTTTCTGCCTCTCTTGCTGCTTGGCGCCTTGCGCGCATTCGCTCATACTACTTTTGCCTCCTAAGGTCCTCAACACGAACATGCCTGACACCGTTGCCGTGCCTAGAGGTATTTTTCAGTTGCTCCTAGAAGTTCTTTCTGCATACTGTAAATGAACCCGGTGCCTCTGCCATGCCTGGGTGGATGTTTCAGTTGCTCCCAGGAGTTCATACCAAGAACTGCCGAATGCTTCTGATGCTTTTGCCAAGCTCGTGGGGATTTTTTAGTTGATCCTGGAAGTGTGTCCCGAACATTGCCGAATGTGCCCAAAGCCAATGCCACATCCTTGGGGATTTTTCGGTCACTCTCGGATGTGCATCCTGTGTACTACCCCATGCACTCGAAGTGTCTGCCCTGCTTGCAGGGATATTCCAATCGCTCCCAAAAGTTCATCCTCTGAACTTGCAGGGATGTTTTGGCCTCTCCTGGAAGTTCATTCGGCACACCACCTACACACCCAATGCCACTGCCACACACGTAGGGATGTTCCAGCCTCTCCAAGAAGTTCATCCTGTGCACTGCCAAACACACCCTATGCCACTACCACACCCACGACAAAGTTCTAGTTGCTCCCTGAAGTTTGTCCTATGCACTGCCGAGTGCGCCTGACAACTCTGCTGGGGCCACGGGGATGCTCTGGTTGCCCCGGAAGTTCATACCATGCACTTCCAAACATGCGCGAATCCTCTACTGTGCCCGTGGGGATGTTTTGATTGCTCCCAAAATTTCATCCTACACACTATTGAATGTGCACAATGCCAATGTCGCTCCCACGGGGATACTCTGGTCGCTTCCGAAAGTTTGTCCCGTGCACTGCTGAACTGTTGGGGTCCCGATTTTTTTCCCTAACTTTTCTACACCTTAGGGGTCAGCACGCCTACTGGAATCCTTCCTAACTTGCTGTCCCATTTGATTCTTCAGTTCTTTTCTTATTTTATATCCCCTAAGCTGTTCTTCGGGTTAACTAATATATATAAGGATATGTTGGATAGGCAAGACAACTCTTAAACCTATCACAACTTGCCTTGGTTGAAGAAGACAACTCTTAACTTCAACCTAAGCTCTTAAGCAAGGAAGACAACTCTTAACCTTGACTTAAGCCCAAGTTATCTCAAGACAACTTTTAAAAGATAACCAAAAAATAAACAAGAATGTGAGCAAGAATGCTTACCTTTGATTCTTGATTAATGAATGAGAAAATAACAAAATTCGGAGCATATGACTCCTCACAAATAATGGGCTATATTTATAGTCCTAGACCTTATCCTATTTAACTAGTACTTAGGTTCCTTATCCACTTAGGATATGTTTTCCTAAGTCAACAAACTTTTCTAAGTCAACTAAAACATTATCAAGATAGACCTTATCCAAATGTTTCCTAATTCTACTAGGATTCTTGGTCTTTCTTGAATTTCTACCTAGACTAGAATTCCTACCTTATCTTGCATTTTACAGTGGCTGCACTTCCTCTTGCCTAATCCTTCTAGGACTAGGACTCTGAATGCATGTTCCTTCTGCCCTTAGAATTCTTCTTGTCATGACTATCCTATTGCTACTGAAACTCATCATGAGTGTCTTGCTACTAATAGAACTCTTCTTGGCATGGATGTCCTACTGCAGCTTGAACTCTGCTTGGCATAGTGTCCTGTTGCTGCTGGAATTCTCCTTAGTATGGATGTCCTGCTGCTGCTGGAACTCTGCTTGGCATAGATGTCCTCCTACTGTTGGAACTCTTCTTGACATGGACGTTCTATTGCTGCTGGAGTTCTTGATGTAAATATCCTTTTTCTCCTGGAACTCCTGTTGGTATGAATGTCCTTCCTTGATTAGGATTAAGTCAAATACTGGTCGGGCTTCACTGCTAGGCTGTACACTTGCTGTTGCCATGCTTGTTGTGCACATTTTCTGGCCCATGCTCTCCTTTGTCACCCCATTTTCTGTCCCATGCCTTTCCTGCATACTTAGGTTCTCAACACGAATGCACCTGATGCCGCTGTTGCGCCCATGGGGATATTCCGGTAGCTCTCTATAGTTCATCCCAAGCATTACCAAACATAACTGACTCCTCTGCCGCGCTCGTGGGCATGTTCCGGTCGCTCTTGGAAGTTCATCCTGCCCACTGCCAAGCATGTCCAATGTCACTGCCGTGCCCACGGGGATGCCCTGGTCACTTCCAAAAGTTCAACCGAAGCACTGCCGAACACGCACGAGGGCTCCACTGTTCCTGCAGGGAAGTTCTGGTAGCCCCCAAAAGTTCTTCCCATGGACTGCCGCATGTGCCCTATTCCTCAGCTGCACCCACAAGGTTGTTCTGTTTGTTCCCCGAAGTTCATCCTGCGCATTGCAGAACGAGCCCGATGCCTCTGCCGTGCCAGTGGCAATGTTCCAGTCTCTTCTGGAAGTTTTGTCCCGTTCACTACCCAATCCGCCCAAAGCCTCTGCCGTGCCTGCGAGGATCTTCCGATCACTCATGGAAGTTCCTCTCGAGCACTTCCAAATGTTCAAGACGTATTGCGCATGCCGAATGCAAGCGGGGATGTTCTAGTTGCTCACAGAAGTTCGACTCGTCCACTGCTCAACCTGTCCAATGCCTCTGCCTTACCCGCTGGAATGTTTCAGTCACTCCCGGAAGTGCGTTCCGTGCACTGTCCAACCTGCCCAACACCTTTGTCTCGCTTGCTAGAATGTTCCAGTCACTCCCAGAAGTTTGTCCCATGCACTGCCCAGCCCGCATGAAGCCTGTGTTGTGTCCACGGGGATGTTCTGGTCGCTCCCGAAAGTTCATCCCGAGCACTGCCGAATGCATCCTACACCTCTGCCGAGCCCGCAGCAATGTTCCGGTTGCTATCAAAAGCCCATTGTGTGCACTGTTGAACACATCCAACAACTCTGCCTTGCCCGTGGTGACGTTCTGGTCACTCCTTGAAGTTCATCCCGTGCACTGCCCAATTGTTGGGGTCCCAATTTTTTCCCCCAACTTTTCTACTCCTTAGGGGTCAGCACGCCTACTAAAAACCTTTTGAACTTGCTGTCCTGTTTGATTCTTGAGTTTTTTTCTTGAATTTTTGTCCCCTAAGCTGTCCTTCGGGATTAATTAATGTATAAAGGATATGTTGGATACGCAAGATACTCTTAAACCTATCACAACTTGCCTTGATTTGAAGAATACAACTCTCTACTTCAACCTAAGCTTTTAAGCAAGGAAGACAACTCTTCATCTTGACTTAAGCCCAAGTTATCTCAAGATAACTCTTAAAAGATAACTGAAATATAAATAAGAATGGAAGCAAGAATGCTAACCTTGATTCTTGATTAATGAATGAAAAGAATACAAATTCAGAGCATATCTCCCTGCTCACAAATAATGGTTGTATTTATAGTGTTAGACAGTCTTATCTAATTCAACTACTACTTAAGTTCCTTATCCACTTAGGATATGTTTTCGTAAGTCAACAAGTTTTCCAAAACAACTAAAACTTTATCTAGATAGATTTTATCCAAATGTTTCCTAATTCTACTAGGATTCTTGGTCTTTCTTGATTTTCTACCTAGACTAGAATTTCTACTTTGACTAAATCTTTTTGTCCTTATCTTATCTCCTCTCTTACAGCTGCTGACCTCCTTCTTGTCATTTCCTTCTAGGATTAGGACTTCCATATGGCGTGTCCTTCATTCCAAGACTTCTCCTTGAAGTGAGCATCTTGCTGAAGTCAAACCTGCCATGACGTCCAACTACTGTTGGAGTTCTTTATGTCGTTCATGTCCTTCTCCTGCTTGGATTGTGTTATGCATGTCCTACCAATGCTAGTGTTCCTCTTGGCTTGGATTTCTGCAGTCAGTTAAGGCTGAGTTAGAACCTGGCCGTGCTTCACTGCTTGCCATGTGCAGGCTTGTTGTGCGCACATTTTGGCCTGTTTCTACCTCTCTTGCTGCTAGGCGGCTCGCGTGCATTCGCTCACGCTCCCTTTGCCTCCTAAGGTCCTCAACACAAATGCACCGAATGCCACTGTCGCGCTTGTGGGGATGTTTTGGTCGCTCTTAGAAGTTCATCCCAAGCACTGCCGAATGAGCCCGATGCCTCTGCTATAGCTGCGGGGATGTTTCAGTCGCTCCTGGAAGTTGGTCTCGTGCACTGCCAAACGCACCTGACTCGCTGCCATACCTGCAAGGATGTTCTGGTCACTTCAAGAAGTTTGTCCTGAGCATTGTCGAATGCTTCTAATGCCTTTGCCGCACCTGAAGGGATTTTTTGATCACTCCCAAAAGTTTGTTTCGCACATTGCCAAACACGCCCTACCCCACTTCCGCTTGTGCATGGATGTTCTGATCACTCCCCAAAGTTCATACTGCTCACTGTCCAACACGTCCAAAGCCACTTTCGCAACTGTGGTGATGTTTTTGTCACTCCAAGAAGTTCGTCTAGCGCATTGCTAAACATGTTTGACGTCGCTGCACCTGCAGGAATGTTTCAGTCACTCTCAAAGTTGTTCTCACGCATTGCTGAATGTACCTGGTGCCTCTGCTACACCCGCAAAAATGAACAGTCGCTCCCATATGTTCATCCCGTGCATTGTGAAATGAACCAGATGCCTCTGCCGCACCTGCAGGGATTTTCTGGTTACTCCCAGAAGTTTGTCCCATGCACTGCCAAATGTGTACGACACTGCTGCTGCCCCCGTGGGGATATTTTGGTCGCACCCTGAAGCTGTCATCCCGTGCACTGATGAATGCTCCTGACGCCCGTAACAGTGCCTGCGAGGATGTTCTAGTCACTCCTAGAAGTTTATACTGTGCATTGTCAAATGTGCGCGATGCCTCTCCTGCATCTGAGGGGATATTCTGGTCGCTTATGGAAGTTCATCCCGTGCACTGTCAAACGTGCATGACTCCTCTGCCCCACCCGTGGAGATGTTCTGGTTGCCTACAGAAGTTTGTCTTGCACACTGCCAAATATCCCTGACATCGTTGCTAATCCTGTAGGGATGTTCGGGTCGCTCACTGCCCAACACCTCTGCCACACCCTCTAGTATACTATGGTCCTGCGCACTGCTGAATGTTCTCAAAGCATTTGTCGTGCCTGCAGGGATGTTCCGGTAGGTCCAGGAACTTCATCCTACATGCTGCCAAATGCACCTGATGCCTCTGCCATGGCCATAGGGATGATTTGGTGGCTCCCGGAAGTTCATCCCGTACACTGTCGAACGTATCCAATATTGCTACCATGTCCGTGAGGATGTTCCAGTTTTTCTTGGAAGTTTGTCTCCTACACTGCCGAATGTGCCTGAAGCACCTGCTGTGGTTTGATCTTATGAATTTGTAATTTAAGAAGATGGCATTATGACATCTTGAGGAATCATGAAAAAAAAATGACTCTCAATCATCCACGGGTTCCAGCCTCGAAGATGACCCTTTTGCCAGCCACGATCAAAAGAAAACAAATTACTTTTCGGTGGAAAAATAAAGCTGCCCAAAAAATGCATCCCTGCAGTTTTTGACTGCTCATAGTCTGTTCATCACAAGCATTTATGCTAGAGTTCAAATTTCATGTTTATTTTTAAGCTTCATGGATTTTATCTTGGAATTACTCTATGGAACCCTTTTATCCAAACTATAATTTCTCTCTGGTTAGAGAATTCAGAGTCAAATGGTGGGACAAATATGACATGAGAAGAGTTGAGCTGGTGGTTATGAGCAAGTGGCACAAGGAAGGCAAACACCTACAGAAGGCGCTTCAAGAGATTCATTTGCCTCTTGTTTCTCACTAGCCTATTGGTGCAGCCTGGCCAACCACTCCAAGCAGCAAGTTTCAACTACCATGCTCAAAGAATAAAAGACTATGAGTCCTATCCAATCAATTCATCTGCCATTAGAATCAATCAATCTCAAACTAGGAGAAACAACCATCCCAGATTCTCCTTTCAAAATTGCTAATAATAGATCAAATTCTGAGTCGTTAACCTTAGGTGATGTCAAAAAGGTTTATGAATAGAACAATTTCCAGAGTCAAATCCTTGATACGATGGCCAATTAGGTTAGCTGCATTAAGGATAAATTGGACAACCTTTTGCCCAAATAGCAAGCTCAATTCCCCTCAAACATATCTCTACCATTATTAAAACCTTACAATCTACCATGAGGAAAATAGAGCTTTTGGATCAAACGAATCAACACTTAGCCCAACTTCCAAGTTCATCCAAGCCTATAATGTCAACACAATAGATGAAAGTCAAGCCTAAGCCCAATCTAGTGACATTGAACCTATCCAGCTTAACAAGGTCCAACGCCAATCTAGACCCAAGTTAAAAAATGATTGAACTAGGAATTACCATCCTAGACCAACTCCACCAAACATCTAATATGAAGAATGCTCAAAATTTACAAGTACTCAATAGACAGGTGAAGCCATTTATGAATGGAACATAGATGGTGGATTTGAGTATGAGATTATGAATTTGCTTTAAGAAATAGGCATGGCCTCTCTGGCCTACAAAGCCCTCGAACATTTTGATCATACTGTAGCAAGGTATATTGTTACAGGTTTCACAAGTTCCTTACGCTATTGGTGGGATAATAGTTTAAGTATTTAGTATCAAGAAAATATTCTCAACCATGTGGAAAAATATCAAGTGGATGATGATCAAGGTTTCATGGAAAAACATGCAAATAAAAATGTCATACATGTGTTAGTCCATACCATAGGAATGCATAGGTAACCCTTAAAAGGAACTCCAAAGCTCACAAATAGTTTTGACCAATCTTAGGTGTCCAACCCTTGGATATTTCCGACAAAGAAGTGTTTGTTACACATATCTTCCAATGCCAAGATTGCAACGCTTCTTTTTGGAAAGAAAGATTTGTTGTAGGATTGCCCAAATTCTTTAGCGATGGGATTCGCAAAAAGTTAGTTGAATTCACGGGAGGCGCTTCAATCCCATGGAATTCAATAACCTATGGTCAACTTGTTACATTTGTCAAAAAGGAAGGTTTAGCCTTCTGTCAAGAACAAAAGGAAAAAAGGAAAACTAATAAGTTTACTTTCCATCAAGTGGTAGGAAACTTTTGTGCTCAATATGGATATGACAGCATTCAGGCTCCATCCCTTTGAAAGAAATTTAGGCCTAAACAAATTTTTTACTACATAAAACCTAGGAAGCAAAAAGCCCAAAATCAAATTCAATCTTTGAAATCTTTCTATCTTGGGCTTTGTGTTGGTTTGAGAGCCAAGGAGTTTTCAATTGTGAGGTAGTTGTGGAAGAGATTACTGTTGTTAAATAATTTTAGAAATAGTTTGGATTTCTATTGTGCAAATATCTTAGGATATAGGTGCCAAAGGATTGGAGGGAGTAGCAATGAGAGCTGTGCATACATTGGTAATCTTAGGTGTTCCTGACAGTAAGACCCGAGGGAGGCAGTATGGCCATTGGTAAGCTAGGTGTTCTTGTAGCTACTTTGATTTTAGCTGTTTGTGTTTTGAGGTATTTGTTCAATATTAGTTTGAAATATTGATCTAGAATTATTGTTTTAACTTTAGTTTCGACCATGTCTGCTTCATTTAGAAAATTTTTTAGCTCAAAATCCCATAAGGATCCCAAGACAGTTAGGTCGAGAAAACTCATGACCAAAGTCACCAATTTTTCTCAAAAAATTAGTGGAGAATCTTTGCCTAACATCCCTTATAGTATTAGCTATGAGACTAGTGACTTCTTGTTCAATAAAGCTAGTAAGTTCATCAAAGAGCATGAACAAACTATTTCTCTCCAAAAATGAGTATGAAGAAATGAGGCTACTCAATCCCCTTTCCATCCAAAGGTATAAGGATGAAGGTTTCAATTACATCTATTATGGATTGATTCAAATAGCTATCAAACCTCTCTCTAGGATTGGCATAGATACTCCAATCTTGCTTATGCTTAGAGATAAGACACTGCTTAACTTTGAAGATTCCATTTTAGGAATAGTTCAAACAAACATTTACAATGGTTCTATTTACTTCAACTGTGCTCCAAACTTTGCAATTACCCTTGCTGACCCAACCATATTAGATACTTTGGTGCTCAATATTCATGCTCCAAATTCTCAATTCATAAAATATCGTAAAGGATATATGCTCCTCTATAGGATCTATTTTTGTCATTTGGATGGAAAGGGGATTCAGCAGCCTAATTTCTTCATACTCGTTCGGGAGAGAAATATATTGTTCATGCTCTTTGATGGACTTACCAGCTTTATTGAACAAGAAGTCACTAGTCTCATAGATAATACTATGAGGGATGTTAGGCAAAGATTCTTTCACCATATGATCAAAATGTTTCGGAGCAACTGGAACATCCCCTCGGGCATGGCAGTGGCATCGAACATGTTGGACAGTATGCAGGACAAACTTCTGGGAGCGAGTAGAACATACCCACAAGTGTGGCAGAGGCTTCACGCACATTCGACAGTGCACGGGACAAACCTTCAGGAGCCACCAGAACATCCTCATGGGTGTGGCAGAGGCATCAACCACGTTCAACAATGTGTAGGATAAACTTTTGAGAGCAACTAGCACAGTAGCAGCATCGGACATGCTCAACAGTGTGTAGTACAAACTTTCGGGAGTGACCCAAACATCCTCGCAGGCACAGCAGCGGCGTTGGGCGCGTTCGGCAATACATGGAGCAAACTTCTAAGAGTGACCAGAATATCCCCACGAGCATAGCAAAGGTTTCGAGCACAATGTGTAGTGCACGAACTTTTGAGAATGACGGGAGCATCCATGTAGGCACAAAAGAGGCACCGGGTGCGTTCGGCAGTTCATAGGACAATTGATTTGGTCATGGGGATGATTCGTACACTTCCAAAAGTTCATCCTGGACATTGCCGAATGTGCTCAATGCCTCTGCCATGCCTACGAGGATGATCCAATCAGTCTCAAAAGTTTGTCCTGCTCACTGCTGATCACACCCAATGCCTTTATCATGCCTGCGGGGATGTTCTGGTCGCTCTCGAAAGTTCACCCCGTGCACTGCTGAACATGCGTGGGGATGTTCCGTTCGATCCCAAATGTTCACCCCGCACATTGGCGAACGCATGTGGGGATATTCTGGTAGCTCCCAGAAGTTCATCCCACACACTGCCCAATTGTTAAGGACCTTAGGAGGCAAAGGGAGCACGAGCGAATGTGCGCAAGGCACCAAGTAGCAAAAGAGGCAGCCATAGGCCAGAATGTGCGCGCAACAAGCATGCACGCAGCAAGCAATGAAGCACGGCCAGGTTATAATTCAGTCCTAACTAACTGCAGAAATCCAAGCCAAGAGGAACACTAGCATTGGCAGGACACACATGAAGCAATCCGAGCAAGCGAAGGACATGGACGGCATGAAGAACTCCAACAGCAGCAAGACGTCATGGCAGGTTTGACTTCAGCAAGATGTACACGTCAAGGAGAAGTCTTGGAATGGAATGACATGCCATAATAGAGCACCCTAATCCTAGAAGGAAATAGTAAGATGAAGGTTAGCAGCTGTAAGAGAAGAGACAAGATAAGATAAGGACAGAAAGAATTAGTCAAAGTAGGAATTCTGGTCTAAGTAGGAATTCAACAAGGACCAAGAATCCTAGTAGGAATCGGAAACAGTAGCATATGGTCTATCTTGATAATATTTTAGTTGACTTAGAAAGCTTGTTGACTTAGAAAAACATATCCTAAGTAGATAAGGAACCTAAGTACTAGTTGCATTAGAATAAGGTTTTCTAATACTATAAATGCAGCTCATTATTTGTGAGCAAAGGATATGCTCCGAATTTTGTATATTCTGATTCATTAATCAAGAATCAAGGTTAGCATTCTTGCTTCCATTCTTGTTTATATTTCGATTATCTTTTAAGAGTTATCTTGAGATAACTTGGGCCTAAGACAAAGTGAAGAGTTGTTTTCCTTGCTTAAGAGCTAAGGTTGAAGTCAAGAGTTATCTTCTTCAACCAAGGCAAGTTGTGATAGGTTTAAGAGTTGTCTTGCCTATCCAACATATCCTTTATACATTAGTTAATCTTGAAGGACAGCTTAAGGGATGAAAATTCAAGAAAATAACTCAAGAATCAAATGGGACAGCAAGTTAGGAAGGTTTTTAGTAGGCGTGCTGACCCCTAAGATGTAGAAAAGTTGGGGAAAATAAGTGGGACCCCAACACCAATGTGCCCAACACCTCTGCTGTACTTGTGAGGATGTTCTGGTCCCTCCTGGAATTTCATGCCACACACTGCCAAATTCGCCTAATGCCTCTGTCGTTTGTGCAAGGATGTTCTGACCACCCCCAAAAGTTTGTCCCACACACTACTGAACACTCCCAATGCCTCTATCGTGCCCACAGAGATGTTCTGGTTGCTCCAAAAAGTTCATCCCATGCATTGCCCAATGCATCCGGTGTCGCTGCCACACCTATAGGGATGTTCCAATCACTCCAAGAAGTTTGTCCTGCGTACTACCACGCTATTGGGGTTCCAATTTCTTCTCCCACGACTTCTCAACCTCAATAGTGCTATTGTCCTGCATACTACCGCGCTTTGAACTTGGACTTGTTGTCCCATTTGATCCTTGAGTTCTTTTCTTTGATTCTCATCTCCGAAGCTGTCCTTTAAGATAGGTTAATGATAAAAGGATATGTTGGATAGGCAAGACAACTCTTAAACATACATAAACTTACCCTTGTTGAAGAAGACAACTCTTGACTTCAACCTTAGCTCTTAAGAAAAGACGACAACTCTTTACCTTGTCTTAAGTCCAAGTTATCTTAAGACAACACTTCAAAGATAACCAAAATATGAACAAGAATGTCAAGGCTTGATTCTTGATTGATGAATAAAAATTTGGAACATCTGTTCATGCTAACAAATAATGGGCTGTATTTATAGTATTGGACAACCTTTTCTTAATTTAACTAGTGCTTGAGTTCCTTATCCACTTAGGACAAGTTTTCCCAAGTCAATAGGGTTTTCTAAGACAATTAGAAGGTTATCAAGATTGACCTTATCTAAAGGTATCCTAATCCTACTAGGATTCTTAGTCTTTCTTGATTTTCTACCCAAACTAGAACTCCTGCCTTATCTTGTATTATACAGCTACAGCTGCTAGACTTCCTTGTGGCTTATCCTTCTAGGACTAGGACTCTCAATGCAAATCCTTCTGCCCTTAGAATTCTACTTGGTCATCAGTATCCCATTGCTACTAGAACTCATCATGTGCATCCTGCTGCTGCTGGAATTTTTCTTGCCTTGGACATCCTTCCTTAGCTAGACTTCTCCATGCATGTCCTGCTGTCGCTGGAGTCCTTCTCGGCTTAGATGTCCTTGTTCAATTCGGACAAGGTCAGATTCTGGCTGGGCTACATGCTGGGCTGGATGCCGAGCCCAAGCTTGTTGCGAACACGTTCTTGTCGCTCCCGGAAGTTTGTCTCATGCAGGCGGAATGCACCCAATGCCTTTGCTGCACCCGCAGGGATGTTTCGGTCGCTCCCAAATGCTCGTCCCGAGCACTGCTGAATGCGTCTGATGCCTTTGCCGTGCCCGCGGGGATGTTGCGGTCTCTCCCAGAAGTTTCTCCCATGCACTGTCAAATGTGCCCAAAGCCTCTACCGAGCCTGCAGGGATTTTCTGATCGCACCATAGGTTCGTCCCACATACTGCTAAATGCGACTGATGCTACTTCCATGCCCGTAAGGATGTTTCGATCGCTCCTAGAAGTTCATCCCAAGCATTGCCGAACGTGCCAAACGCTGCTGTCATGCCTGCAGGATTTTTCCAGCTGTCACGCCCGTGGTGATTTTCCTGTCACTGCCAGAAGTTCGTCCCAATAACTGCCGAACATGCCGACCCCTCTATTGCACCCACAGGAATGTTCCGGTTGCTGCGGGAAGTTTGTATTGTGCACTGCTGAATGCGCCTGATGCCACTGTCATGCTCGAGAGGATGTTCCAGTTGCTATTGGAAGTTCGTCCTACACACTCATGAACACGCCCGACGCCTCCGCCACACCTGCGGGGATGTTCTAATCACTCCCTGAAGTTCTCCCCGCAGACTGCCTGATGCACCTAACGCCTCTGCTGTGCCTATAAGGATGTTCGGGTTGCTCCCAGAAGTTTGTCCTGTGCACTGTCAAACTATTGAGGACCTTAAGAGGCAAAGGGAGCATGAGCGAATGCGCGCAAGGCGCCAGGCAGCAAGAGAGGCTGAAATAGGCCAAAATGTGCATGTAACAAGCCTGCACGCAGCAAGCAGTGAAGCACGGCCAGTTTCTGACTCAGTCCTAATTGATTGTGGAGATCCAAGCCAAGAAGATGATCAGCATTGGCAGGACACAATCTGAGCGGAAGAAGGAGATTGATGGCGTAAAGAACTCTAGCAGCAGCAGGACGTCATGGCAGGATTACTTCAGCAAGATGACCACGCCAAAGAGAAGTCTTGGAGAGGAAGGAAACACCATAGCAAAAGTTCTAATCCTAGAAGGAAATGGCAACAAAGAAGTTCAGCAGCTGTAAGAGAGGAGATAAGATAAGGACAGAAAGACTTAGTCAAAATAAGAATTCTAGTCTCAGTAGGAATTCAAGAAAGACCAAGAATCCTAGTAGGATTAGGAAATAGTAGGATAAGGTCTATCTTGATAATATTTTAGTTGACTTAGAAAAGCTTGTTGACTTAGGAAAAAACATATCCTAAGTGGATAAGGAACCTAAGCACTAGTTAAATTAGGATAAGGCTGTCTTAGGACTATAAACACAACCCATTATTTGTGCGAAGAAGATATGCTCCAAATTTTGTTATTTTCTCATTCATTAATCAAGAATTAAGGTTAGCATTCTTGCTTACATTCTTGTTTATTTTTCGGTTATCTTTTAAGAGTTGTCTTGACAGAACAAAGTTGTTTTAGGATAACTTAGGGGACGTAAATATAAGAAAAGAACTCAAGAATCAAACGGGACAGCAAGTTAGTGTTGACCCCTAAGGTGTAGAAAAGTTGGGGAAAAAATCGGCACCCCAACAGTTCGGCAGCTCGCAAGGCGAACTTCTAGGAGCTACTGTAAAATCTCTGCAGGCACAGTAGAGGCATCGGACGCATTTGGCAGTGCACTGAACAAACTTCCAGGAGTGACCAGAACATCCCTTGAGGCATGACAGAGGTGTCAAGCACGTACAAGAGTGAATGAGATTAACTTCTGGGAGTGACTAGACCATTCCTGTGGGTACGGTAGCTTCGTCGGACAAGTTCGGCAGTGCACGGGATGAACTTGCAAGAGCAACCGGAACATCCCCAGAGGCATGGCAGAGGCTTTGGGTGTGTTGGGCAATGCGTGGGACAAACTTTCAGGAGCGAACAGAACATCCCTACAGGCGCTGCATAGGCATCGGGCGCATTTGGTAGTGCACAGGATGGACTTCATGTAGCGAACGTAATAACTCCCGCAGGCGCAGCAGGAGCGTCGGGCACATTCAGCAGTTAGTGATACGAACTTCCTGGAGCAACAAGAACATCCCCGCGGGTGCGGCAGAGACATCAGGTGCATTAAGCAGTGCACAGGATGAACTTCCAGGAGTACCGAAACATCCCCTCGGGCATGGCAACGGAATTGGCGCATTCGGCAGTGAACGGGATGGACCTCTAAGAGTGACCAAAAAATCCCTGTGGGCTCTGCAAAGGCATTGAAAGTATTTGGTAGTTGATTGGATGAACTTCTGGGAGCTACCAGAACATCCCTGCAGAGGAGGCAGAGGTGTCGAGTATGTTCGAGAGTGAATGAGATAAACTTCTGAGAGTGACCAGAACATTCTCATAGGCATGGCAGCTGCGTTGGACAAGTTTGGCAGTGTGCAGGATAAACTTGCAGGAGCGACTGGAACTTCCCCAAAGGCATGGCAGAGGCTTCAGGTGCATTGGGCAGTGCGCAAGATGAACTTCTGAGAGTGATCGGAACATCCCCGTGAGCATGGTAGAGACATCGAGTGCATTTGGCAATGTGCGGGACAAACATCGTGGACCAATCGAAACAACCCCACAGGCGTAGAAAGAGCGTCGGATGCATTGGCAGTGTGCAGGACAATCTTCCGAAGCCCACTGAAAACATAGCCCTGGGCACGGCAGGGGATTTTGGTGCAATGGGCACTGCACAGGGATGAACTTCTAAGAGAGACCAAAACATCCTTATGGGAACGGTAGCAGTGTCGGGCGTGTCACCAAAACATGGGACAAATTTTCATGAAGGACTGAAACTTACTTGCAGGCATTGGGTGCTGCGTGTTGAGAACCGAAGTATGTAGGAAAGGCAATGGGCAGAAAATGGGGCAGCAAAGGAGAGCATAGGCCAGAAAATGTGCACAACAAGCATGGAAACAGCAAGTGTGCAGCAGTGAGGCCTGGCCAGTATTTGGCTTAATCCTAATCAATGAAGGACATTCATGCCAATAGGAGTTTCAGCAGAAGAAGGATATTCACACGAAGAAGAACTCAACAGCAGTAAGATGTTTATGTCAAGGAAAGTTCCAACAATAGCAAGACATCCAAGCCAGGAAGGACTCCAGCATCAGCAGGATATGGATGGTGCAATTCAAGCAAGAGAAGGATGTGCACAGCATGAAGAACTCCAGCAGCAGCAGGACTTCATGAAGGGTTTAGCTTCAACAAGTTGTTCACGTCAAGGAGAAGTCTTGGGACAAAAAGATACGTCATAAGGAAGTCCTAATCTTAGAAGGAAACAGAAAGATAAAGACCAGCAGCTGTATGAGATAAGATAAGATAAGGATAAGAGGTTTAGTCAAAATAGGATTAGTCAATCAAGAAGACCAAGAATCTTAGTAGAATTAGGAAACATTTGGGTAAGGTCTATTTTGATAAGATTCTAGTTCTCTTAGGAAACCTTGTTGACTTAGGAAAATTTGTCCTAAGTGGATAAGGAACTTAATTATTAGTTAAATTAGGAAAAGGCTGTTTAACACTATAAATACAGCCCATTATTTGTTAGCATGGATATATGCTACAAATTTGCATATTTTCATTAATTAATCAAGAATCAAGGTTAGCATTCTTGCTTCTATTCTTGTTTATATTTCGGCTATCTTTTAAGAGTTGTCTTGAGATAACTTGGGCTTAGGACAAGGTGAAGAGTTGTCTTTCTTGCTTAAGAGCTTAGGTTGAAGTCAAGAGTTGTCTACTTCAACCAAGGCAAGTTGAGATAGGTTTAAGAGTTGTCTTGCCTATCCAACATATCTTTTATTCATTAGTTAATCTCGAAGGACAGCTTAGGGAATGTGAATCAACGAAAAAATCTCAAGGATCAAATAGGACAGGAAGTTAGTAGAGGTTTTAGAAGTTGTGCTAACCTCTAAGGTGTAGAAATGTCAGGACAAGAAATTGGGACCCCAACAGTGCGACAGTTCGTGGGACAAACTTCTGGGAGTCACCGGAACATCCCTTCGAGTGCGGCAGCAGCATTGGACGCATTTGGCTGTGCGCAGGATAAACTTCCAGAAGTGATTGGAAGATCCTAGTGGGCTCACTAAAGGCATCAGACATGTTCAGCAGTGCTCGGGATGAATTTCTGAGAGTGACCGAAACATCCCAGCTAGCACAATAGAGGAGTCTAGCATGTTCAGCAGTTCACAGGATGAACTTCTGGGAGAGATCGAAACATACCTGCAGGGCATGGCAGAGGTGTTGGGCTCGTTCAGTAGTGCATGGCACGAACTTCTGAGAATGACTGGAACATCTCTGCGGGCATGGCAGTGGCATCAAGCGTGTTCGGCAGTGCACCGGATGAACATCCGTGAGAGATCGAAACATCCTTGTGGGTGCAACAGCAGTGTCAGGCATGTTGGCCAGTGCACGAAATGAACTTCTAGGAGCTGCCGGAACATCCCTGTAGCCATGAAAGAGGCTTCGGGTGCGTTTGGCAGTGCACAGGACGAACTTCTAGGAGGGTCCTTTGTTTTTGAGGGTGCTGTCTTACTTGATGAGGATGCCTTATCCAATTTTTTTCGAGGGCTTGATGACCTTGGTTGTGCTGTGGGTGATGCTTCTCCCATCGTTGATGAGTCTTGCCAACCGAATGCATTGAGTGACCGAGTTTGGATCCCTCATCTTTACTTCTTGACTTAGCCAAGGTACAAGGCTGTCTAGAAAGTGCCAATTAGTGCACTATTTGGCCAATGTCCTACTAATTCGGGTACCCTCTTGAATTCTTCAAGGTAACTTTCTAGAGATCCCTTTTGCCTAATCTCGGCATGCTGTCCCTCGTAGTTTGTCATGCTAGATAGGCCAAATCTGTTCACTAGCTCTTGCATGAACCTTGTCCAGCCTATCCTTTTACCTTGTTGGCCCTAGGTGGCCTTAAGCCAATGCCACCATTTGTTGGCTCTCCCACATAGGTGATAGATGCAAAATCAACCCTTTCATCTCTCTCAATACCTTGTTTCTCAAAGTGAAATTCAATCTTGGAGATCCATTCGATTGGATCTCCTTTCTGAAAGGTAGAGAATTTGATTTTTACCTTTGGCCATTTGTAAAGGCTTGGGCTTTTACAGTGCCAATCCTCCCTCCTTGTGGTGCGCCATGGTTCTGCCTCAGGGTGATTCTGCACCCTTCTTGGTTTCCATGATATGAGCCTTCTGTCCAACACCTCCTCATCATTGCTATAATCATTGTAGCGATCATGGGGCAAGTGTTCGTTTGGTGAAGTCTCCCTCTTGCTTCCAAAACTCATGCACCTTTTCCCCCTTTCTTGAGAGGGAAGTTACTCCTGGTCAATTCGTCCTCATGCACTTGGTGCCATGTGATTTCTGATTGCAGCCTCCTAGATGTTTGTGGTAGGTGGCTATTTCTACCCTGCTCAGTTTAGGGCTTGTTTTTTGGTAACTCGGGGTGTATCACTTTTTAATTGTTCAAGAGAATGAATGATAGATGATAGTTGGTGTTTGATATCACCTACCTAGTCATTGATTGCATGTTGGTTCCTTTCCAAGGCAAGGATTCTTCTGCGGTTAATGACTGAGAAGTCTTCCCCGGTCTATTCTTGTGGTGTGGGTGAATGTTGCCTAGATGACATGGTAACCATGATGCCTTTCAATTGAATGGTGTATGTGCTGGTTTCTCAACGAAAGCACCAATTTGTTGGGGTCCTAATTTCTTATCCCAACTTTTCTACACCTTAGGGGTCCGCACAACTTCTAAAACCTCTCCTAACTTGTTGTCTCATTTGATTCTTAAGTTCTTTTATTAGATTTATGTCCCCTGAGCTGTCCTTCGGGATTAACTAATGAATAAAGATATGCTAGATAGGCAAGACAACTCTTAAACCTATCACCACTTGCCTTGGTTGAAGAAAATAACTCTTGACTTCAACCTAAGCTCTTAAGCAAGGAAGACAACTCTTCACCTTGACTTAAGCCCAACTCTTGCTGCTTGGCGCCTCACATGCATTTGATCACCCTCCCTTTGCCTCTTAAGGTCCTTAACAATCTGCCTTTCTTAAAGAGTCACCTTATCCTCAAGCTGGAAATTAGGGAAACGTTGCTAGATATCATCATAGTTTTCCCATGTTGCTTTATCCTTGGGCAAATGACTCCATCATATGAGTACTCTATTGTGCCCATAGCTTACTATGCAAAATCCTAAGGCTTCCTTTGGGTGCTGCCCCAGGTGACCTTCCTTAAAAACGTTAGGCAATCCCTCATTCACTTGTCTCACATCTCCTATCCTTTTTCTCAACAATGAAATGTGAAACACTATATGTAGTTTAGAGTTTAACGGTAGTCTTAGGTGATAAGATACTACTCCAATTTGCTCAACTACCTCATATAGTCCAAAATACTTTCTAGCCAATTTTTGCTGTAGCTGGCTTTCCAGCCTTTATTTTTCTCCTAGTATGGATTTTAAGATAGATATAGTCACATACTTTAAATTCCACTTCCTTTCTTCCTTTCTCCCTTTATCCGTTTGTTTCTTCATTCTGTCCCTTGCTTGCTCAAGCTCATGCTTGAGTTTCTTCAAGACCTCATCTTTAGACTGAAGAGTGATATCCACTTCATTTATGTTGCTGTTCCCCATGGTATAACTTGATATTCCCGAGGGTATTCTTCCGTATATGGCTTGGTATGGTGTCATCTTGATTGCTGCATGATAGGTAGTATTATATCACAGTTCTGCCTATGGTATGTACTCCTCCCAATCGTTTTGATGATCATGGCAAAAACACCTTAAGTACTATTCTAGGGTTTGATTGGTTACCTCACTTTGTCTATCTGTTTGTGGATGAAAGGTGGATAAGGTGACCAAGTTGCTGCCGAACAGTATAAAAAACTTCTTTTAGAACTTGCTCATGAAAACGGTATCTCTACTGGACAGCATTGTCCGTGGTATGCCATGATGTCTTACCACATTTTTAATGAACTCTTGGGCTACTTCTTTTGCTGTATATGGTTGCTAGAGTGGCACAAAGTGTGCACTCTCGCTGAGTTTGTCCACTACGGTTTATATCACTGTGTAACCTTTGCTATTGGGCATTCTCGTAATGAAGTCCATTGTCAAATCTTTCCAAACCTGTCTTGGTACTAGCTAAAGGCTGCAACAACCCCTTGGGCGTGCCACCTTCTGGTTTGGTGCACTGACAAACATCACATTCTCGAACTAGTTTCTTGATCTTAGCCTTAAGTCCTTCCCACAAAAAGAATAGCTTGATCCGCATGTAAGTATGGAACCATCCTGAATGTCCTCTTTCCTATGAGTATGGAAGTAATTCAAGATCTTCCCCCTTAGACTCGATATGTTTGGTACATACACCTGCTGGTTGTGCCAAATATATCCGTTCTTAAGGGTGAATTTATTAACCTTAGGGTCAAAATTCTTGATCTTCTTCATGAGCTCTTGGCATTAAGGGTCAATTTTTATTGCCTCCTTGATTTCTATCCATATATTCCACTCTGCTCCGCTAATGGCAATGAGGCATGCATCATTAGGCTTACATGCTGTCCACAATAGTTGACCTCTATTGCTTTTAGACAATGCTTTTGCCACCTTGTTTTTCTTGCCAGGTTTGTAGATTATTTCATACTCATATCCCAACAACTTCACAAGGAACTTTTACTGCTCCGGTGTGGTAATTTTCTACTCCATGAGGCTTCACAAGGGTTATTGATACATAATGATTAGGAATTTCCTCCAAGAAGGTAAGGTTGTCATACCTTGACTGCATGGATGATGGCCAACATCTTCTTGCTGTATACTGACCATTCCTTCTTCATGGGCCCTAAGACTTTGTCATGTATGCAATGGGACTTTCGACATGACTTAGGACAACACCTATGCCATCTTGACATGCATCGGTGTGAAGCTCAAAAGTTTGGTTGAAGTTAGGCAGAGCTAACACTTGGTCTTATAAATAGCTTACTTCAACAACTTGAATGCATCTTCACTTTTCTCTATCCATAGGAATCCATCCTTCTTTAGCAAATCCGTTAATGGTTTTGCTATGGCACTGTATTTGTGAACAAATTAGCGGTAGTAGCCTGTCAAGCCTAAAATCCTCTAAGTTCTATGACATTCTTAAGAGTTAGCCATGTTTGCATGGCTCCTATTTTTCGTTGGTCTAACTTCACTCCATTTTTGGATATGATGTGACCAAGGTATTCAAGTTCCTCTTGCATGAATGCGCACTTGGATGGCTTGATGACAAAGCGATTTCTTCTTAATATCTTTAGCACTTTTGCTAAGTGTTCTAGATGATCATCTTCGTTCTTGGAATAGACCAAAATGTCATCAAAGAAAACTGAGACAAACCTGAACAAATAAGGTTTGAAGATGTCATTCATGTCTTCTTGAAAGGTGGAGGGTGCATTGCATAGTCTGAAGGGCATGACTAGGTACTTATAGTGTCCACTATGAGTCTGAAATGCTATCTTCTCCTCATCCTCTTCTTTCATGCATATTTGATGATATCTAGCCTTAAGATCCAAGTTAGTAAACAACTTTGCTCCATGTAACTCGTCCAGCATATCATCAATTGTTGGGATTAGAAAACGATCCTTGACAGTTGCTTAGTTGAGTGCCTAGTAATTGGTGCAAAACCTCCAAGTTTGATATTTCTTTCTAACCAGTAGAATGGGAGACAAAAAGGTGAGGTGCTAGGTCGGATAATACCTTGCTATAGCATCTCTCCCACTTGTCTTTCGATCTCGTTCTTTTAAGAGTGTGTATACTGGTAAGGTGTTACATTAATCACCTTGGTCTCGTCGATTAATGGGATGGCATGGTCGTAATGTCTTAAGGGTGGTAGCCCTTGTGGCTCTCCTAATACATCTCCGAACTGCTCCAATAGGTTCCTTACTGCCACTAGTATGTCTTCGTGCTTATTCTGCCCTTCATGATGTTTGGCTGTGTTTTCCTCCTTTATGGCCAAGAGAACCACAAAACATTGTGCCCTTTTTCTGTATAGTAGTTCAAGGGTACTTACCTCACAATGATGTGCTGCATTGGTGGTGGATGCCTCCCACGTGCAGTCCCTTCCCTTCCATTGGAAGCACATGGCCATGGATTCATAGTCGAACATTATCTTGCCTATGATTTTAAGCCAAGCATTGCCTAAAACCACAAATTGGTGCTTTCATTGAGATATCAACACAAACACCATTCAATTGAAAGGCATCAAGGTTACCATGTCATCTAGGCAGCATTCACCCGCACCACAAGAACAGACCAGGGAAGACTTCTCAGTCACCAATCGTGGAAGAATCCTTGCCTTGGAGAGGAACCAAAATGCGATCAATGACCAGGTAGGTGATATCAAACACTAACTATCATCTATCATTCAATCTCTTGAACAATTAAAAAGAGATACACCCCGAATGGCCAGAAAACAAGCCCAAACCGAGCACGTCAGAAACAGCCACCTACCAAAAACATCTAGGAGGCTTCAATCCAAAATCACATGGCACCAAGTGCATGAGGATGAATCTAACCAAGAGCAGATTCCTTCTCAAGAAAGGGGGAAAAAGGTGCATAAGTTTGGGAAGTAGGAGGGAGACTTCACCAAACGAACACCTGCCCCATGATCGCTATAATGATTATAGCAAGGATAAGGAAGTGTTGGATAGAAGGCCCACATCATGGCAACCAAGAAGGGTACAGAATCACCCTGAGGTAGAACCATAGCTTACCACAAGGATGGAGGGTTGGCACTATAACAGCCCAAGCCATTACACATGACTTAAGGTAAAAATCGAGTTCCCTACCTTTGAAAAGGGAAATCCAACCAAATGGATCTCCAAGGATGAATTTTACTTTGAGAAACAACGTATTGCGAGAGGTGAAAGGGTTGATTTTGCATCCTATCACTTATGTAAGAGAGCCAACCAATGGTGGCATTGGCTTAAGGCCACCTATGGCCGAGAAGGTAGAAGGATAGGTTGGACAAGGTTTACACAAGAGTTGGTGAATAGATTTGGCCCGTCTAGCATGACTAACTACAAGGGATAGCTTGCCAAAATTAGGCAAGAAGGATCTTTAGAAAGTTACCTTGAAGAATTCGAGAGGTTGGCCCAAATTGGTAGGACATTGGCCAGATAGTGCACTAATTGACACTTTTTTAAACAGCCTTGTACCTTGGCTAAGCCAAAAAGTAAAGATGAGGGATCTAAACTCTATCACTCAATGCATTCAGTTGCAAGACTCATCAACGATGGAAGAAGCATCACTCACAGTACAACCAAGATCATCAAACCCTCGGACAAATTAGGTAAGGAATCCTTATCTAGTGAGACAGCACCCTTAAAAACAAAAGACCCTTTCAAACTATCCACTAAAGAAATCAACAGGAGAATAGAAAAAAAGGTCTATGTTTTAGGTGCAATGATAAGTGGCAAGTTGCACAGAAAGGGCTATTCAACATCATTGAAGTAATAAGTGATGAAGAACACAAGGAAAGCAGCGAGGAAGAACAAGAAAGCCGCATGGACAGCGAGGAGGAAGCAGAGGCAGAACACTTTTCTGATCATGCGATCATGCGAAAGAAGGCAAAATCAACTTACATGCAGTGGGGCAACCACCAAGCCTACTGCCATGAGGTTTTTCACAACTATTAACAGGAAAAATGTTTTGGTGTTGATGATAGTGAAGCTACCCATAACTTCATCAACACAAAATTAGTCAAAACACTTCAGCTACATCCGAAAAAGGATTGCACCCTTTGAGGTAAGAGTGGCAAGCGGACAGAAGCTCAAGTGTGCACAAGTGATCCAGGCAGTAGCAATGCAGATTCAAGGAGTCAAAATAGTAGTGGGATGAACTACCAAGAGTGACTGGTACATCCACACGGCCCTAGAAGAGGCGTCGAGCGTGTTCAGCAGTATGCAAAATGAACTTCTAGGAGCAACCAAAACATCTCCCCAGACGCAGCAGCGGCATTGGGCATGTTCAATAGTGTGCGGGATGAACTTCTGAGAGCAACCGGAACATCCCCACTGGCATGGCTGCGGCGTTGTACAAGTTCGGCAGTAAGTGGGACGAACTTTCAGTAGCACCCGAAATATCCCCACAGGCATGGCTGCGGCATGGGATGTGTTCAGTAGTACGTTGGATGTGGGACGAACTTCCAGGAGTGATTGCAACATTTTGACAGGTGCAGAAGAGTCATTGGTCATGTTTGGCAATGCACAGGATGAATGTCCGGGAGCAACCAAAGCATCTTCGCAGGCGCATTTGAGGTTTCGAGTGTGTTGGGCTGTGCATGGGATGAATTTCTGGGAGAGACCAGAACATCCCCACGGTCAAGGCAGAGCCATCGGGCGTGTCAACAGTGCATTGGACAAACTTCCAAGAGCAACTAGAACATCTTGGTGGAAGTGGCAAAGGTGTCGGGCGTGTTCGGCAGTTCGCTGGATGAACTTCCAGGAGCAGCCGAAACATCGCCCTAGGTGCGGTAGTAGTGTTGGCCACATTCGACAATGTGGGTTTGGGAGTGTGCAAGATGAACTTGCATGAGCGATCGGAACATTCCCAAGGGCATGGCAGACGGGTGTGCTGGGTACTATACAAGACAAACTTCCAGGAGTGACCGAAAAATCCCTGCAGGCACGACAGAGGTGTCAATCGCATTCGGCAATGCACGGAAAGAACTTCGTGGGGCAATCGAAACAACCCTGCGGGCATGGTAGGACCATCGGACACATTCAACTGTGTGCAGAACAAACTTCATGGAGCAACAGAAACATCCCTGTGAGCGTAGCAGGGGCTTCAAGCAAGTTGGCTAGTGCATGGGATGAACTTTTGGAAGCAATTGGAACATCCCCACCAGCACGGCTGAGGCATCAAGCATGATCTATAGTCCATGGGATGAACTTCCGGGAGCTGCCAAAACATCCCCAAATGCACGCCAAAGGCTTTTGGCACGTTGGGCAGTGCACAGGATGAAATTCTGAGAGCAACAGGAAGATCCTGGCATGTGTGGCAGAGGCTTCATGTGCATTGGGCAGTGCACAGGACAAACTTCTAGGGGCAACTGGAACATCTCTACAGGCACGACAGAGGTTTTGGTCTGGTTTAGCAGTGCGTGGGACGAACATCAAGTAGTGACCGAAACTTCCCCACGGGCACAGTAGAGGCTTCTAGCAGGTTTGGAAGTGCGTGGGATGAACTTCTGGAAGCAACCGAAATATCCCCACGGGCACGGTAGAGGCATTGGGCATGTTTGGCAGTGTGTGGAACAAACTTCCAGGAGCGACTGGTACATCCCCGCTGGTGAGGCAGCAGCATTGGGTGTGTTTGGCAGTGCGCGGGATGAACTTCTGGGAGTGACGAGAACATCAACGCAGGCATGGCAGAGGCATCAAATGCATTGGGCAGTGGGCGGGACGAACTTTTAGAAGCAACCAGAACATTCCCGTGGGTGCAGCAAAGGTGTCACGCACATTTGACAGTACGCGGGACAAACTTTTAGAAGTGACCAGAACATTCTCGCAGGCTTGGAAGAGGCATCGGGCATGTTTGGAAGTGCATGGTAAGAACTTCTGTGAGCGGCCAGAACAGCCCCTCGGGCACGGCAACGGTGTCAAACATGCTACGTAGTGCATGGGATGAACTTCTAAGAGCAACCGGAACATCCCTGCGGGTGCAACAGGGCATCAGGCACTTTCATGTTGGGGTTCCGATTTTTTCCCCAACTTTTCTACACCTTAAGGGTCAGCATTCCTGCTAAAAACCTTCCTAACTTGTGTCCCATTTGATTTTTGAGTTCTTTTTTTATATTTATGTCCCCTAAACTGTCCTTCGGGATTAACTAATATATAAAGGATATGTTGGATAGGCAAGACAACTCTCAAACCTATCACAACTTGCCTTGGTTGAAGAAGACAACTCTTGACCTCAACCTTAGCTCTTAAGCAAGGAAGATAACTCTTAACCTTGTCTTAAGCCCAAGTTATCTCAAGACAACTCTTGAAAAGATAACCAAAATATAAACAAGAATAGAAGCAAGAATGCTAACCTTGATTCTTGATTAATTAGTGAAAATATGCAAATTCAGAGCGTCCTGCCAATGATGGTCTTCTTCTTGGCTTGGATTTTTGCAATTGATTAGGATTGAGTCAGAACCTGGCCGTGCTTTACTGCTTGCTACGTGCAGGCTTATTACGCACACATTCTGGCCTGTTTCAGCCTCTGTTGCTGCTTGGGGCCTTGAGTGCGTTCACTCATGCTCCTTTTGTCTCCTAAGGTCCTCAACAATTTGGCAATGCGTGGACAAAGTTCCAAGAGCAACTAGAACATCCCCTTGGGTGAGTTTGAGGCTTTGGGCATGTTGGACAGTGTGCGGGACAAACTTCCGAAAGCGATTGGAATATCTCCAAGGGCATTACAAAAGCTTCGGGTGCATTGGGTAGTGCGGGGGACAAACTTCCGACAGTGACGAACATCTCTGAGGGTATGGCAGAGAGGTTTGGGCACGTTTTGTAATGCACAAGAAAAACTTCTAAGAGTGACTGAGATGTCCTCACTGGTGCGGCAAATACATAGGTGCATTCAACAGTGTGCAAGACAAACTTCTAGAAGTGACTGGAACATCCTCGCTGGGCACGGCAGCAATGTGGGATGCAATCTACGGTGAGAGGGATGCGCTTCCGGAAGCGACTACAAAATTCCTGTGGGCATGGCAGAGGCGTTGGATGCATTCGGTAGTGCTCGAGACAAACTTTTGGGAGTGACCGGAACATCCCTGTAAGTGCAGCAAAGGCATTGGACGCATTTGGCAGTGCATGGGATGAACTAGCAGGAGCAACCAGAACATTCCTACAGGCACAGCAAAGGTATTGGCCGGGTTCAGCAGTGCATGGGATGAACTTCCAGGAGTGACTGGAACATCACCGTGGGTGCAGTAGTGGCATTCAACACATTTAGTAGTTTGTGAGATGAACTTTCCAGAATGACCGGAACATCCCTACAGGTGCGCCAGAGGCTTTGGGCGCATTGGACAGTCTTTAGGATAAACTTCTGTGAGCGATTGGACCATCCCCTCGGGTGCGTCGAAGGCATTGGGCTTGTTCAGTAGTCTCCAGGGTGAACTTCCAAGAGCGACTAAAACTTCCCTTTGGGTGTGTTCAGCATTGCACGAGACAAAATTCTAGGAGCGACCGGAACATCGCCAACGGCATAGCTAAGGCGTGGGGTGCATTCTACAGTGCACAGGATTAACTTCCGAGATTGACTGAAACATTCTTGTGGGTGTGGCAGTGTCAAACACATTCAGTAGTACTCTAGATGAACTTACTAGAGCAATTAAAACTTCCATGCAGACGCATAAGAGGGTTCAGGCACGTTGGGCAGTGCAAGGAATGAATTTACGAGAGCGACCAGAACAACCTTACGGGCACGGCAGAGGCATCGAGTGCATCAAATGGTGCATGGTGCTTACTTTGGGGAGTGACCGGAACATCCTTGAAGGAGTGGAAGCGGCAACAGATACATTCAGCAGTGTGCAGGATGAACTTCTGGGAGTGACTAGAAAATACCCACAGGTGTGGCAGAGGTGTCGGGTGCATTTGGCAGTGTGTGGGACAAACTTCTGGGAGCGACTGGAGCATCTCCATTGGCATAATAGAGGCATCAGGCACATTTCGTGGTGCACAGGACAAGCTTCCGAGAGTGACCAGTACATCCCCTCAGGTGAGTCTTAGGCTTTAGGGGAATTGGGCAGTGCTTGGGACGAACTTCCAGAAGAGACCAAAACATCTCTTTGGGTGGGATGAACTTCTGGTAGTGACCGGAACATCTCTGACGGCATGGGAGAGCCGTCGGCAGTTCTCTAGATGAACTTCAAGGAGCGATTGGAACATCTCTGTAGGTGCGGCAGAGGCGTCGGCACGCCTACTAGAATCCTTCCTAATTTACTATCCCTTTTATTCTTGAGTTCTTTTCTTATATTTACGTCCCCTAAGCTATCCTTCGGGTTAACTAATATATATAAGGATATGTTAGATAGGTATGACAACTCTTAAACCTATCACAACTTGCCTTGGTTGAAGAAGACAACTCTTAACTTCAACCTTATTTCTTAAGCAAGGAATACAACTCTTAACCTTGTCTTAAGCCCAAGTTATCTCAAGACAACTCCTAAAAGATAGCCGAAAATATAAACAAGAAAGTAAGCAAGAGTGCTAACCTTGATTCTTGATTATTGAATGAGAAAATAACAAAATTTGGAGCATATGTTCTCCTCACAAATAATGGGACTGTATTTATAATTCTAAGATAGCCTTATCCTAATATAACTAGTACTTAGGTTCCTTATCCACTTAAGATATGTTTTCCTAAGTCAATAAGTTTTTCTATGTAAACTAAAACATTATCAAGATAGACCTTATCCTACTATTTCCTAATCCTTCTAGGATTCTTGGTCTTTCTTGAATTCCTACTTAGACTAGAATTCCTACTTTGACTAAGTCTTTCTGTCCTTATCTTATCTTCTCTCCTACAGTTGCTGAACTTCTTTTTTCCATTTCCTTCTTGGATTAAAACTCATGCTATGGTGTGTTCTTCCTCTCCAAGACTTCTCTTTGGCGTGGTCCTCTTGCTGAAGTAATCTTGCCAAGACGTTCTATTGTTGCTAGAGTTCTTTATGCCGTCAATGTCCTTCTCCTGCTCGGATTGCTTCATGTGTGTCCTGCCAATGCTGGTCTTCTTCTTGGCTTGGATTTCTGCAATTAATTAGGACTGAGACAGAACCTGGCCGTGCTTCATGCTTGCTGTGTGCAGGCTTGTTGTGCACACACTCTGGCCTGTTATTGTCTCTCTTGCTGCTTGGTGCCTTTCACGTATTCATTCACGCTCCCTTTGCCTCCTAAGGTTCTCAACAATCCCCCTTTCTTGAGAGACTCACCTTGTCCTCAAGGTGGAAATTAGGGAAATGTTGTTGGATATCGTCATAGTCTTCCCATGTTGCTTCATCCTTGGGCAAATGACTCCACCATATGAGTACTCTCCATACTGGCCTTCTATTGCGCCCATAGCTTACTATGCAAAATCCTAATGCTTCCTTTGGGTGCTGCCCCAGGTGATCTTCCCTGAAAACGTCGGTTAGTCCCTTATTCACTTGTCTCACATCTCCTATCTTTTTCTCAATAATGAAATGTGAAACACTGGATGCAGTTTGGAATTTAATGGTAGTCTTAAGTGATAAGCTACTGCTCCAATTCGCTCTACTACTTCATATGGTCCAAAGTACTTCCTAGCCAGCTTTGCCATAGTTGGCTTTCCAGCCTTGATTTTCCTCTTAGGGTGGATCTTAAGATAGACATAGTCACCTACCTCAAATTCCACTTCCTTTCTCCCTTTATCAGCTTGTCTCTTCATACAGTCCCTTGCTTTTTCAAGCTCTTGCTTGAGTTGCTTCAAGACGTCATCTCTTGATTTAAGTGTGATATCCACTTCATGTATGCTGTTTTTCCCCATGGTATAACATGACATTCCCGAGGGTATTCTTTCATATACTGCTTGATATGGTGACACCTTGATTGCCACATGATAGGTAGTATTATACCACAGTTCTACCCATGGTATGTACTCCTCTCAATCATTTTGATGATCATGGCAAAAGCATCTTAAATACTGCTCTAGAGTTTGATTGGTTACCTCACTTTGTCCATCTATTTGTGGATGAAAGGCGGATGAGATGACCAAGTTGCTACCTAGCTGTGTGAAGAGCTCCTTTCAAAATTTGCTCATAAAGATAGTGTCTCTATTGGACAACATTGTCCGTGGTATGCCATGAAGTTTTACCACATTTTTTTATGAACTCTTGGGCTACTTTTTTTGCTGTGTAAGGTACTTGAGTGGCACAAAGTGTGTACTCTTGCTGAGTCTGTCCACTACATTTAATATCACCATATAACCTTTGCTATTAGGCATTCCTGTGATGAAGTCCATTGTCAAGTCTTCCCAAACCTCTCTTGGTACTGGCAAAGGTTGTAATAGCCCCTTTGTACTTAATTCACATGTAAGTACGGAACCATCCTAAATGTCCTTCTTCCCATGAGTTGTGGAAGTGATTCAAGATCTTTCCTCTTAGTCTTGGTATGTTTGGTACATACACATGCTGGTTGTGCCAAATATATCCGTTCTTAAGGGTGAATTTACTAACCTTAGGGTCAAAATTCTTGATCTTCTCTGTAAGCTTTTGGCTTTGAGGTTCAATCTCTATTGTTTCCTTGATTTCTATCTATACATTCTAGTCCGCTCCGCTAGTGGCAGTGAGGCACGCATCATATGTTGTCCCCAATGCTTGACCTCCATTGCTTCAAGACAATGCGTTTGCCACTTTGTTTACCTTGTCAAGCTTGTAAATTATTTCATACTCGTAACCCAGCAACTTGACAAGGAACTTTTGCTGCTTTGGGGTGGTAATTTTCTGCTCCATGAGGCTTCTCAAGGGTTGTAGATCCATAATAATTAGGAATTTCCTTCCCAAGAAGGTAAGGTCGCCATACCTTGACTGCATGGATGATGGCCAACATCTTCTTGGTATACTAACCATTCCTTCTTCATGGGCCCTAAGACTCTGCTCATGTATGCAATAGGTCTTCTGGCTTGACTTAGTATAGCACCTATGCCATCTTGACATGCGTCAGTGTGAAGCTCGAAGGTTTGGTTGAAGTTGGGCAGTGCTAACACTAGGGTCTCACACATAGCTTGCTTCAACAACTTGAATGCATCTTCACTCTTCTCTGTCCATAGGAATCCATGCTTCTTTAGTAAATTTGTTAATGGTTTTGCTATGGTGCCGTATTTGCGAACAAATCGGCGGTAGTAGCTTGTTAAACCTAGAAATCTTCTAAAGTTCTGTGACATTCTTAGGAGTTGGCCATGTTTGCATGGATTTTATTTTCTATTGGTCTACCTTCACTCCATCTTCGGATATAATGTGACCGAGGTATTCAAGCTCCTCTTGCATGAATGTGCACTTGGATGGCTTGATGACGAAATGATTTCTTCTTAACACCTCTAGCACTTTTGCTAAGTGTTTTGTGTGATCATCATGTTTCCTAGAATAGAGCAAAATGCCATCGAAGAAAACAAGACAAACCTGAGCAATTAAGGTGTGAAGATGTCGTTCATTGCTGCTTGAAAGGTGGAGGATGCGTTGCATTATCCGAAGGGCATGACTAGGTACTCATAGTGTCCACTATGAGTCCAAAATGTTGTCTTCTACATGTCCTCTTCTTTCATGCGTATTTGATGATATCCTGCCTTGAGATCTAGCTTGGTGAACAGCTTTGCTGCCATGTAACTTGTCCAACATATCATCAATTGTTGGGATCGAAAAATGATCCTTGACATTGCTTGGTTGAGTGCCTGATAATCGGTGCAAAACCTCCAAGTTCCATCTTTCTTTCTAACAAGTAGAATGGAAGAAGAAAAAGATGAGGTGTTAGGTCGAATAATACCTTGTTGTAGCATCTCTTCCACTTGTCTTTCAATCTCGTTCTTTTGGAAGTGTGCATACCGATAAGGTGCTACATTAATCGACTTGGTTTCATCGATTAATGGGATGGCATGGTCGTAATGTCTTGAGGGTGGTAGTCCTTGTGGCTCTCCTAAAACATCTCTGAATTGCTCCAGTAGGTTCCTTACTCCCATTGGTATGTCTTTGTGTGAATGATGTTCGGTTGTGTTTTCCTCTTTTGTGGCCAAGAGAACTGCAAAACATTGTGCCTTTTTCTGTATAGTCATTCAAGGGTACTTACCTCACAATGATGTGCTGCATTGATGGTGGATGCCTCCCACATGCAGTTCCTTCCCTTCCATTGGAAGTGCATGGCCATGGATTCATAGTTGAACATTATCTTGCATGTGGTTTTAAGCCAACCATTGCCTAAAACCACATCAAGACCTGCCAGGGCTAACACATGCAGTTTCGCCTCTATTTTGACTCCTTGAATCTGCATAGCTACTACCTAAATTACTTGTGTGCACTTGAGCTTTTGTTCGCTTGCCACTCTTACCTCAAAAGGGTGCAATCTTTTTTGAATGTAGCTGAAGTGTTTTGACCAATTTTGAGTTGATAAAGTTATGAGTAGCTCCACTATCTATCAACACTGAAACATTTTTACCGTTAATGGTTGCGAATAACCTCATAGCAGTAGGCTTGGTGGTTGCCCCTACTGCATGCAAGTTGATTTTGCCTCTTTCTACATTATTAGGGGAGTGTTCTGCCTCTGTTTCCTCCTCATTATCCATGTGGCTTTCTTGTTCTTCCTCGCTGCTTTCCTCGTGTTCTTCATCACTTACTACTTCAATGATGTTGAACAACCCTTTTCTGCACTTGTGGCCCACTTGCCACTTATCATTGCACCTAAAACATAGGACTCTTTTGATCCTTCTGTTGATTTCTTCGGTGGATAGTTTGAGAGGGTCCTTTGTTTTTGCGGGTACTGTCATACTGGATGAGGATGCTTTACCTAATTTGTTTGAGGGTTTGATGACCTTCGTTGTGCTGCGGGTGATGCTTCTCCCATCGTCGATGAGTTTGCCAACCGAATGCACTGAGTGAGAGAGTTTGGGGCCCTCATCTTTACTTCTTGGCTTAGCCAAGGTGCAAGGCCATCTAGAAAAGTGCCAATTAGTGCACTATCTAGCCAATGTCCCTACTAATTTCGATAACCTCTCGAATTCTTCAAGGTAGCTTTCTAGATATCCTTCTTACCTAATCTTGGCAAGCTGTCCCTCATAGTTAGTCATGCTAGACGGGCCAAATCTGTTCACTAACTCTTGTGTGAACCTTGTCCAGCCTATCCTTCTTCCTTTTTGGCCATAAGTGGCTTTAAGCCAACGCCACCATTGGTTGGCTCTCCCACATAGGTGATGGGATACAAAATCAACCCTTTGACCTCTTTCAACACCTTAATTCTAAAGTAAAATTCAGCCTTAAGATCCATTTGGTTGGATCCCCCTTCTCAAAGGTAGGGAATTTGATTTTTACCTTAGGTCATGCGTATTGGCTTGGGCTACCATAGTGCCAATCCTCCTTTCTTGTGGTGCGCCATGGTTCTGCCTCAAGGTGATTACACACCCTTCTTGGTTGCTATGAGGTGGGCCTTTTGTCCAGTAACTCCTCATTGTCGCTATAATCATTGTAGCGATCATGGGGCAGGTGTTCATTTGGGTGAAGTCTCCCTCCTGCTTCCCAAACTCATGCGCCTTTTGCCCCCTTTCTTAAGAGGAAAGTTGCTCCTGGTCAGATTTGTCCTCATGCGCTTGGTGCCATGTGATTTCTGATTGAAACCTCCTAGACGTTTGTGGTAGGTGGCTGTTTCTGCCCTGGTTGGTTTGGACTTATTTTCTGGCCACTCAGGGTGCGTCTGTCTTCAATTGTTCAAGAGAAAAAATGATGGATGATAGTTGGCATTTGATATCACCTACCTGGTCATGGATCGCATTCTAGCTCCTCTCCAAGGCAAGGATTCTTTCGTGATTTGTGACTGAAAAATCTTCCCCGGTCTGCTCCTGTGGTGCGGGTAAATCCTGCCTAGATGACATGGTAACCGTGACGCCTTGCAATTGACTGGTGTCTGTGCTATTGTTTCAACTATAACACTAATTTGCAGGAGTGATCGCGCTGTCTCTCAACTAGTGATTGTGCTGACTTCACAACTGGTGATTTTGTTTACCTCTAAACTGGATGCTGACTTCTCAATGAAAGCATCAATTTGTTGCGGTCCTAATTTTTTTTCCCCAACTTTTATATACCTTAGCGGTCAGCACGCCTATTGGAATCCTTCCTAACTTGCTGTCCCGTTTGATTCTTGAGCCTTTTCTTATATTTACGTCACCTAAGCTATCCTTCAAGTTTTAACTAACATATATTAGGATATTTTGGATAGGCAAGACAACTCTTAAACCTATCACAACTTGCCTTGGTTGAAGAAGACAACTCTTAACTTCAACCTAAGCTCTTAAGCAAGGAAGACAACTCTTAACCTTATCTTAAGTCCAAGTTATCTCAAGACAACTTTTAAAAGATAACCGAAATATAAACAAGGATGGAAGCAAGAATGCTAATCTTGATTCTTGATTAATGAATGAGAAATAAACAAAATTCGGAGCATATATCCTCCTCACAAATAATGGGCTATATTTATAGTCTTAAGACAGCCTTATCATAATTTAACTAGTACTTAGGTTCCTTATCTGTTTAGGATATGTTTTCCTAAGTCAACAAGCTTTTCTAAGTCAACTAAAACATTATCAACATAGACCTTATCCCACTATTTCCTAATCCTACTAGGATTCTTGGTCTTTCTTGAATTCCTACTTAGACTAGAATTCCTACTTTGACTAAGTCTTTCTGTCCTTATCTTATTTTCTCTTCTACAGCTGTTAAACTTCTTCATGCCGTTTCCTTTTTGGATTAGAACTTCTGCTATGGTGTGTCCTTCCTCTCCAAGACTTCACTTTGGCGTGGTTCTCTTGCTGAAGTAATCCTGCCAAGACGTCCTGCTACTGCTAGAGTTCTTCATGCCGTCACTCTCCATCTCCTGCTCGGATTGCTTCATGCGTGTCTTACCGATGCTAGTCTTCTTCTTGGCTTGGATTTTCGCAATCAATTAGGACTGAATAAGAACCTGGCCGTGCTTCACTACTTTCTGCGACTAGGCTTGTAATGCGCATATTCTGGCTGGCTCCTGCCTCTCTTGCTGCTTGGCACCTTGTGCGCATTCATTCACGCTCTCTTTGCCTCCTAAAGTCCTCAACAATTTGACAGTGTGCGGGACAAACTTTCGATAACTATCGAAACATCCCCGCTGGCACGATAAAGGCATCAGCTGTGTTTAGCATTGCACTAGATGAAATTCCAAAGTGAGTGGAACATTTCCGCAGGCAAGGCAGCAGCGTCGGGCATGTTCGGTAGTGCACAGGTCGAACTTTCGGAAGTGACCCAAACATTCCCGTCAATGCGGCAAGGCATCAAACACGTTCAATAGAGTGCGGGATGAACTTTCGGGAGTGACTGAAAATCCCTGCACATGCAGCAAAGTCCTTGAATGCATTGGGAAGTGTACGTGACAAACTTTCGGGAACAACCAAGAAATCCTTGTGGGTGCAGTAAAGTCATTGGGTGCGTTTAGCAGTGTTCAGGACAAACTTACAGGAGCGACCAAAATATTCTCGCAAGCATGAAAGAGGCATCAGGCACATTTAGCAATGCGCAAGATGATCTTCTGTGAGCAACGAACACCCTCGCAGGTGCGGCAGCAGTATCAGGCATGTTTAGTAGTGCACAGGACAAACTTTTGGGAAAGACCCGAACATCCCCACTGGTGCAACAGTGGCACCGAACAAGTTTGGTAGTGTGCAACATAAACTTCTAGAAGTGACAGAAATATTCCCGCGGGTGCGACAGTGGCCTTTGGAGTGTTTAGCAAAGCATGTGTAACGCTCCAAAATTTTACTCATGTCAAACAATACTAAAACATTCAGAATCTATATGATTATGAAAAATTCATATAACTTTAAAAAAAAACTTGCAAGTAAAACAATTTGTCAAATACTTTTAGTAGTAAATAACCATAAATCTCAAAAATAAATCCTAAAATCAAAAAAATAGAACAGAAGAAAATCCTCAAAAGTTCTAATGCCTAGGAAACCAAGTTATGGCTTAATCTGATCCAAAACCATCCTCTAAGTGCAAATCCTTTAGCAATCTGGAATCACAATAAACTATAATAAGTTTCAAACTCAGTAAGTATACTAGTATTTTCATATACATAAAATACGTACATACCTATAAACAATGCACTTATTTACAATGTATGCACATGATATAGCATAAAATGAACTTATGGTCGTTTCAAAACTTTCGTAACAATTGAATATTTTGTAACATTCTTTCAAAAATTTTTTTATGAATATCTCCCTTCAATTATCTCTTAGTAGGACTTCACATGTCACTTATCACTGAATGAGCCAATGTCACCCATCAATGACATACCATACGTGGGGTAAGCACAAGTGAAGCATTTAATTTTTAAAAAATAATAAACACTCATGCCCAAAGGTAAGAGCCACACCCTCACCCTAATCATCGGTGAGTCCTCCCACATTCACAAATACTTCTTCACACGAATGTGAAGACCATTATACTCAGGGGTACCCCTAAGGTCTCTTCGATATCATATGGAATAATAAACAACAGCAATAATACCAAATCCAATGGAATGGCCACACTAAACAATAAAGGCTCCATATAACTTATAATTGTCTACTAAGAAAGTAATGAAATTCGATATCCTAGCATATAAAACTTAACTTTCATAAGTGCTTTTGTTGCAAAAGCACTTTCTCATTACTTTAAACACAATGCACATGTTCATGCTTAACTGCCAATGCACATGTCATAAGAATGATCACAATAATACAATCACAATTACAGCAGCACATATATTTATAAACACTTACATACATATATAAAAATATCAAAGAAATACTTTTATAAGAATTTATAACTGAAAAATATTTTTGAAAAATACATTCAAACATGTACATATATTTATTATGATTTTATTTTAAAAAGCCTAGTATACTAACCTCTTGGCAATCAAAATAAATACTAACTTAAGCGCTTTGACCTATAATGAAAAAAAAATACAACATTCATAAGATTCTTGTACAATATCATAAAGTACACATAATCTCATTAACCTCAAATTCCCCATAAAACTATGCCTCTTTCTTTATAATTACTTAGGTGTCATATGCTGAGAAACTCTAAAACATTGATTTTTAGAAAATGCAAAATATTCTCAAATACTATAAAATTTTGAAAAGATAATAAAGACATATAAACAATACATTATTAAAATTTTTGATTTCAAATTCATTCTATAACTACTCAAAACAAATTTTTATTTTCAAACTATCAAATTCTGCCAAATAGAAATTAACTGTAAACTATTTTCATTCAAAATTTTATAACAAATCGTAGACATAAAATTTTGCTTCAAAATTTTAATATGATAAACTAGACACAATTAGAAATCAATAGGTAAAATTTCATGATTTTTCAAAATCTTTGGTAAACTAAAATAATTTTTTCATTCAATTCTTCTGCAAAAATAAAAAATTTCCTGCATCTTAGGGTCATATTCGAAAAATCATTAAAAATCGAAAACATAATAATTTCTGTCAAACAAAATTCACAACAACCTTAAAGATATTTACTTTATTCATGTGAAGTAGTTTTGACAAATTCAAGCTACATAATTTTATAAAATTTATGAGTCACTATCATAATATTATCTCTATAGAAATTTTATTTTCTTAACCATCTCTCCCCAAATAAAAATTCTCTAACCTCTTAATCATGAAAATTTGACCATAACATCACAATTTAATCATAGATTCCAATTATTATATTGTATAAAACTTAATAATAAAATTATTTATTACTAATAACAAATCAGTAAACCAAGGAAAGAAAACTTACTAGTCTTTCCTCTTCCTTTGTCTCTCCCATTTGTTCTCTCTTTTTTTGTTCTTTCAAATATGCCTAAACCCTAAACACAAATAAAACACTTCTATTTATACTAATATAAAATGGCAATTCTATTCCTACTTGGACTCTTTCTATCTATTTAACCCTAAATTTATAATTTATTCTAAAATATCTAATTATTTCTTATATGAGACATATGTCCCCAAAATTATAACCTATTGTCAATATATAAGTATATAATATATTAAAAGAAACTAGGGTGTTATAGCATGGGACAAACTTTCAAGAGCGACCAAAACATCCTTGCAGGCACGACAGAGGCATCGAGCACATTCGACATTGTGCTAGACGAATTCTGAGAGCGACTAGAGCATCCTTGTGGCCGCGAAAATGGTGTTAGACGCGTTTGTTAGTGCATGGGACGAACTTCTAGGAGCGACTTGATCATCCTCGTGGGCACGGCAGTGGCGTTGCACACATTTGGTAGTGCGTGTGATAAACTTCTGTGAGTGATTGGAACATTCGCAGGGGTGCGATAGTAGACTTTGGTGCGTTTGGCAGTGCACGGGATGAACTTCTAGGGATTGAAACATCCCCACAGGTGTGAAAGAAGCATCGGGTGCATTTGGCATTATACTTGATGAACTTCTGAGAGTGACTGGAACATCCTCGCAAGAGCAGAAGCGGCATCAGGCGTGTTCAGCGGCGCACGGGACAAACTTTCGGGGGCTACCCAAGCATCCTTGACCATGCGGCAGTGGCATTGGATATGTTTGGAAATACACGGGACAAATTTTTGGGAGAGATTGGAACATCGCTGCAGGTACGACAGCGGTTTCGACTGTGTTCGGCAGTGTTCACAATGAACTTCTAGTAGCAACTGTGTCACGCCCCATAAACTAGGGTTCATGAAAATAATGTAAGGAAAAATATTATGGTTCTGGATAATTTGGCAGTGTTTCGCTAATAGAAGCGATACACATATGGACCTATAGTATATTAAAATTCTAAAATACTTCCAATATATCTCATGAAACTTCAAGTACTGCCCACACAATATAACAACAAAAATTTTCATATTACGGTAACTAAATTTGTACAATCTACAGTTGTTCTTAACATTCTACCATTTAAATTGTACATCACAAAATAATCCACCCAAGGTACTTCTTGCAAAAGTATAATGCCCCTCGTGATCTACATGTTTCTACTATTTCCAAAACCTGAAAAGTAAGGGTTGAGCTAAAGTTCAATAAATATTCACATATAACTAATATTTGTCAAGTAAATTTAAAAATAAGTATGCTCCTAATTAATCAAGTTAATATAATGAGAATATGCATAAATAAGTATGTATATAAAATGCTAAAATAACAATATAAGGCAGTTATCACTATGTACAATGCATAATTTATGGGCACTATTCCCAAGGACTACCGTCCAAAAATGTGTGGCTTGCGTACTTTAGCGACTTTATATCTAGGGACCGCAGCCCAAGATTTCAAGTTTATAGGTTTTCACCAAAAGACTGAATCAAATCCATAGTTACCGGTGCTAACTGAAGTGATTCAATCACACAGAATAATAACAAAATAAGTTATTTATATCACTCCACAGAATTACAAACACTAGAAGTATAATTCAACAATAATAACTTTACTAAATTTCTTGAAAAATTTATGCAAAACCTTTTTTTCTATTAAAACACTCAGTTATATGTGAATTACCTACCTAGATCAAAAGTGGATGCACTTTTTACAACTCCCTCGCTCCCTGTTTCTCTTTTAGAGCACTACCTAATTTTTTTTTATCAATATATAATTGCTAAAATAAATTATTTGAATTCCTCAAATAAAAATTATTAATAATGATAAATTATAAAAAAAAGTCCTTAAAATATAAATACTTACAAAAATACCCACAAATATTTACACTTAAGACCAAAAATTATTAAAAATTTACTATCTCACCCTAAATCATAAGAAATTAATTCTGACTCCAAATTTTATTATCTACACACAAAATTTCTAGTTTATGAAATAGAACAAAATTTTAGAAATCTTTGCATTTTCACCTTAGTCAAAATTCCACAAATTTTCATCTAATTTCAAATATTCTTCGATCAAATTTTCAAATTTAATCCAAAATGTATTGATCTGGTGTCTAATAGCTTAAAATAGCAATAATTTTTACCATTAAGCTATTAGAAAAACAAATTTACTATTTTTTCTAAATTTTTCAAAGTACAAATATCTTACCTTTACCCGTCTCTTTTTTTTTGCTTCTTCTTCTTCTTCTTTTTCTCCTTTTTTTCCCCCCTCTTTTCTTCTTCTTTTTCTTTCTTCTCTTCTTTTCTTTTTGTCTTTCTTCTTTTCTCTTTCTTGTAGCTTCTCAATTCTTCCACAATTTTTTTACTATTCGCCTATTAAATAAGCACAAAATGGCTTGGACTTGGGTTTGGGCTCAGGCATGTTAGATTGAATCATCTCCACAGGCGAGACAGAGTCTTTGAGTGCATTGGGTAATGCATAGGATGAACTTCAAGGTATGACCAAAACATCCTTGCATGCACGGCAAAGGTGTCGAGCGTGTTCAGCAAAGGCGTTGGACACATTCGACAGTGATCGGGAGGAACTTCCAAGAGTGACCAGAACATCCCAATAGGTATGACAGAGACATTAAGCATGTTTGGCAGTGATTGGGATGAACTTTTAAGAGTGACCGGAACATTCCAGCAGGTGTGACAGAGGCGTCGGGCGTGTTTGGTGGAAAAGTAAAGCTATCCCAAAAATGCTCCAACTGTCCAACTTTTGTAAAAGTAGATGTTCAATTGTAAAATTGTAATAGTGTTCAATTTAGCTTTAGGACTTGTATAAATTAAAGTTCGAACTTAGTTGCTCGGAGAGGTGAAACTTGGAGACAAAATAAAGTTTTGAACAACCTTCTAAAAACTAAGCACAATGTTTGTACTATTTTCAATACTTCAATAAAGAAAATCCTTTTTAACAATTCTGTATTTCAAAAATTTATTTCAAGTATTTCCAAGTACAATTTCAATTTTCAAGTTCTAATTTACAATTTCAGTTTTCAATTTTAGTATGCCTTCAATCTCTTTTCCTTCTTGTCCTTCTGGGCTTCATCTTAGTATTTTGGGCTTCATCTTAGTATCAGAGCCCAGGAGACCCTTGAGATTTGATCAAATTAAAATAATATATGGAGGGAATTTTTACCTAATTGAGCCTTTATGGCATAATCTTAAGCTTTCATTTTTTGTTTCTTGTCACTCATGGTGTTTGAAGTGTTTGATTACTTTTTCCTCCCTTGTGAGATAGTTTGGTAAGGAAAAAGTCACCATACAATCGCTAAAAAATATATGAATAATTTCTTAAAATAATTTAAAATTAAAAAGAATTAATAATGCACAATAATAGAAATATGTAAATTAAATTATAGTGATATTTTGATAATTTTAATCAAATAAAATTTTTAAAAATAAATTTAAAAATTAAAAATTAAAAAAAAATCACAACACAAATTAAATGAGATTGTTGTCAAGCTAACTTTTTAAAAATTATACATGGTAGAAAATATGAATTGACTTGAGTTTTATTAGTTACTAATATATTTGTCACCCATATGATGCTACAAATGGTTATTACTTAAAAAAGCATTGGGATAACAATTAAAATTAGATGACCATTACCGGTTGGGATCTAATCTGGTTCAAAATGGTTGTGATAGCTTGCATGAAGCTTAAGCCTATCTAACAATAAAAAATGGTGACATGAACAAAGTATAAGGTAGGTGTGCGAGTGAAGAAGTTATTGAAGCAAACACTTAATTTCCAATGTAAAGTTCAGGGAAGTGGGAACTAAGCAAAATTTTTGTTGGTACTATTGAGACTTTGTGTCCTATAAGATGACCTATTATACAATTCATATCCCACTGACAAATATTCATCACTAATGAGTCATTCTTTATCGATTTTCAAACTGAAATGATTATCTACTTCGATAAATTTACCACTTTAATAGGAGGTCTTCTTTCTCCTCAGTTGGAATGCTCCATTTGGTGGAAGTCTATGATAATGAACGCAAAATATTGAGCCACTTCATTTACTTGGAAAAATAGCAAACATGGGACCAACAAGACAATTAATGCAACAAGTGATCAAAAAATAATAACCTTTGTTTATGCTGGAGAAGTGATCCTTTGGGTTTAAACAACCACAGGAGAGGAGTGAATTAAGGCATGATAATGGCTTCTTCATGACTACTGATATTCTTCTTCTATTCCATTGTTTTAAGCCTTGTTGCTCTCACTGTTGCACAGCAACAAAAGGCATTGGTTTATATTCATTTAACAAAGATTACAAGAAAGTAATTGAATTTTAATTAGCAAACTTTTTTATTTAATTTCTCATTTTTCAAAGATTGACTTGTCATGTCACAAAAATTTCAATAGGGGCAAATTAGGGGAAGCCCTCAAGTTTAATGTCTTATGGCCATGCAACTTTAGCCCTTGTGCCCAACAAGTTAGCTCAACAAGTTAAAATGGTCAATGATAGGCTTGCTTATTTGTTTAAGGCTATTACCAACATAAGAAACCTCCTAGGAATATAAAAGATTATTACTCTATTTGATTCATATACCTTAATATAAATTTATTTCTTTTAAGTTGTCTTTATAATTTTAAGAAGGTTTTAAGAATGTAATATAAATTAATTTAAAAAGATTTAGCCCTTTGTCAAGAACAAAAGGGAAAAGAGGAAAACTAATAAGTTTTCTTTCCATCAATTTGTAGGAAACTTTTGTGATCAATATGAATATGACAACATCTAGGCTCCATCCCATAGGAAGAAATTTAAGAGTGATCAAACACTTCAAACACTAAGTGAGTAAGCCTTCAAAACTCTCTTCTTCTACTCAACCTCTTTCAAACCTTCTTTCTCAAATGTAAATTTAAATAGGATTAGTTGGGTCCTTGTGGTGCGTAATTTCTACGGAACTTGTATCTACAAGGACAAGTTCATAGAACAACGATTTTTGAGAGGTTGAGAAGTTATAAATTGGGCACCAGGTTGAAATAATATTTTGGCAAGGCTATAGGCTTCTCTTCTTTAAACATGTTGCTTGTAAGGGGTGACTTGAATATGTTCCTTTTGTTCTTTGGTTTGATAAAGAGATTTTGAGCTTGAAGAGGGCTTTTTTTGGGTAGAAGACCCAGGTTAGGTAGGAGACCCTTGAGATTTGAGCAAATTAGAATAACATATGGAGGGGATTTGAGAAGCGAGAACCAAAGGATGTTTACCTGATTGAGCCTTTATGGCATAATCTTGAGCTTTCATTTTTTGTTTCTTGTCACTCATTGTGTTTGAAGTGTTTGATTACTTTTTCCTCCCCCGTAAGAATTCCCATATGAGATAGTCTGGTAGGGAATTCTCCTCACCTTTTATATAGGCAATTGAGAATTCAAAATTTGATAAAATTTTGGGTGCTGCAGAGGCATGGGGTGCTTTAAGCAGTGTGCAGGATGAACTTTTGGGACCGACCTGAATATTTTTGTGGATGTGACGGTGTCAAACATGTTCGACAGTGTACCAGATGAACTTCCTATAGCGGCCGAAAAATCCTCGCAGGCATGGAAGAGGCTTCGGGCACATTGTACAAAGCGAGGGACGAACTTCTGGCAATAACTGGAACATCCCCGTAGCTGCAGCAGAGGCATCACACGCGTTAGGTAGCACACAGGATGAACTTTTGGGATTGATCGGAACATCCCTGCAGGCATGGCAGACGCTTTGGGTGCATTTGTGTTGGGGTGGCGATTTTTTTCCTAACTTTTCTACACCTTAGGGGTCAGTAGGTCTACTAAAAACCTTCCTAACTTGCTGTCCCGTTTGATTCTTGAGTTCTTTTCTTGGATTTTCATCCCCCTAAGCTGTCCTTCAGGATTAACTAATGTATAAAGGATATGTTGGATAGGCAAGACAACTCTTAAACATATCACAACTTGCCTTGGTTGAAGAAGACAACTCTTGACTTCAACCTTAGCTCTTAAGCAAGGAAGACAGTTCTTCACCTTGTCTTAAGCCCAAGTTATCCCAAGACAACTCTTAAATGATAACCGAAATATAAACAAGAATGGAAGCAAGAATGTTAACCTTGATTCTTAATTAATGAATGCAAAATATACAAAATTTGGAGCATATGATCTCCTCACAAATAATGGGCTGTATTTATAGTCCTAAGACAACCTTATCCTAATTCAACTAGTACTTAGGTTCCTTATCCACTTAGGATTTATTTTCCTAAGTCAACAAGCTTTTCTAAGACAACTAAAACATTATCAAGATAGACCTTATCCCAATGTTTCCTAATCCTACTAGGATTCTTGTTCTTTCATGAATTTCTACCTAGACTAAAATTCCTACTTTGACTAAACCTTTCTGTCCTTATCTTATCTCCTCTTCTACAGCTGCTGACCTTCATCTTGCTGTTTCCTTCTAGGATTAGGACTTCCATATGGCGTGTTCTTCCATTCCAAGACTCTTTTTGATGTGATCATCTTGTTGAACTCAAACCTGCCATGATGTCTTACTGCTTCTAGAGTTCTTCATGTTGTCTATGTCCTTTTCCTACTCATATTGCATTATGCATGTCCTACCAATGCTGGTGTTCTTCTTGGATTGGATTTCTACAGTCAATTAGGACAGAGTCAGAATCTGGTCGTGCTTCATTGCATGCTGCGTACACACTTGTTGCGCATGCATTCTAGCTTGTTGTTGCCTCTCTTGCTGCTTGGCGCCTCGCGTGCATTCGGTCATGCTCCCTTTGCCCCCTAAGGTCCTCAACAGTTTGGCAGTGCACGGGACAAACTTCCTGGAGTGACAGTAACATCCTTACGGGCAAGGTAGAGGTGTTAGGCGTGTTCGACAGTGCACAAGACAAACTTCTGGGAGCTACCGAAACATCCCTCCAGGTGTGGCAAGGGCTTCTGTTGCGTTGGGAAGTGCATGATATAAACTTCCAAGAGAGACCGAAACATCCCAGTAGGTGCGGAAAAAGCATTGGGTGCATCGGCAGTGAGTGGGACTAACTTCCATGAGGGACCAAAACATCCCCACAGGCATGGTAGGAGCGTCGGGCATGAGCGGCAGTTCATGGGACAAACTTCTGGGAGCAACTGGAACAACACCATGGGCATGGCAGGAGCATTGGGCTCATGTGGCAGTGCACAGGATGAACTTCCTGAAGTGACAAGAGCATCCCCTTGGGCATGGCCACAACATTTGGCTCGTTTGGCAGTGTGCACATTGAACTTCCGAGAGTATTCAAAAAATCTCCACAGGCTTGGCAGTGGCATCGGACGCGTTTGGCAGTGCACTGGATGAACTTTTGGGAGCCACCAAGATGTCCCTCTATTTGCGGTAGAGGCATCAACCACTTTCAGTACCATGCAAGATGAACTTTTGGGAGTGACCGAATAAATCCCATAGGACCGGCAGCTGCATGAACAAGTTCAGCAGTGCGTGGGACAAACTTGTAGGAGTGACCGCAACATCTCCGAGGGTGCAACAGAAGCTTCAGACATGTTAGGCAGTACGAGGGACAAACTTCCAAGAGCGACTGGAATATCCCTACAGGTGCGGCAGTGGTGTAGGGTGCATTGGGCAGTGCATGGGACAAACTTTTGGGAGCGATCGGAACATCACCGTGCAGGGGCAGAGGTATCGGGTGTGTTAGGCAGTGCGCGAGATGAGCTTTGGGGAGTGACTGGAACAACCCCACGGGTTAGGCAGCTATGTCGGGCAGGTTCGGCAGTGCATGGGATGAACTTCCGGGATCAACCAGAACATCCCCTCGGGCGTGGTGGATGCATCCGGTGCATTGGGCTGTGCGCGGGATAAACTTCCAGGTGGGACCAAAACATCCTTGCGGGTGCGGTAGAGATTTTGGGCACATTGGGCGGGCATATTTGTGAGGCGAACATATGCTTTGAATTTTCGTTATTTTCTCATTCAATAATCAAGAATCAAGGTTAGCATTCTTGCTTACTTTCTTGTTTATATTTTTGATTATCTTTAAGAGTTATCTTGAGATAACTTGGGCTTAAGACAAGGTTAAGAGTTGTCTTCCTTGCTTAAGAGCTAAGGTTAAAGTTAAGAATTATGACCTTAGAGAGGAACCGACACTCGCTCGATGTCTAGGTAAGTTATATCAAATATCAATTATCTTCTATCATCCAATCTCTTCAGCAATTGAAGAGAGATATACCACGAGTGGCCGGAAAACAAGTCCAAACTAAGAAAACCAAGAGTAGCATGCTGCCACAACAACCTAGAAGGCTTCATTTGGAGATCTCAAGGCACCATGAGCAAGAGAAAGATTCTGACCATGAGCAACTTCTGTCTCAAGAAAGGGGGAGAGTGCGCATTAGTCTAAGGAGCAGAAGGGAGGTGTCACCGAATTTGCACCAGCCCCATGACCCCAATGATGAGAACAGCAAAATGAGGTTTTGGATCGAAGGCTAGCAGCATGGCAACCAAGAAGATTGCAGAGTTATCATGAGGTAGAATGTTGGCAGAGAAATAGGGGAGAGGAATGACAGCACTACGACAGCCCAAGCCAACCAAAGGTAAAAATCAAATTCCCTACTTTTGAGAAGGGAGATCCAACTGAATGGATCTCTAAAGCTGAATTCTACTTTGAAAAACAAGGTGTAGAGAGGGGTGAAAGGGTTGATTTTGCATGGATTATAAGCGCATGCTTCTACAAATTATCCACCAGAATGGGCACAATCTGCCTTGTTGGCTAGTCCTGGAATAGAAGACAAAGTTCTTAATCATATTCCTGTCCTGGTTGAAGGACTTGCTGATTTTTCACGGAGAGCTTCACAAGCTGCAAGAGATCAGACCTTTAGACCATTCATTGTTCAAACTGCAGTGGAAAATATGCATAGCATGTAGCATGTTTGACAAGGCACAAATATTGATCAAATGCCATCATCTACATCTGTTTTAGATTTTCAATTCCCTGGATAGAATGATGATTATCTTTGTTACAGCTTGAACACTAAAGATCTAGACATTCCCTGCAATGTTACAGATTTCTCTAGCACTCAAAAAATTAGCAAAGGAGATCTAGTAGTGATGCAGGAAGATCAAGAAAGCCGCATGGACAGTTCCCAGAAGTTCATCCTGCACACTGCCGAACTCACCCAATGCCTCTGCCACCCTTGCGGGGATGTTCTGGTCGCTCCTGGATGTTTGCCCCATGCACTGCCCAACATGTCCGATGCTTCTGCTGAGCCCAGAGGGATTTTCTGGTCGCTCCCAAAAGCTTATCCCATGCATTGCTGAATGCACCTGATGCCTCTACTGTGGCCACAGGGATGTTCTAGTCTCTCCCGGAAGTTCATCCCATACACTGCCCAATCGTCCTAAGCCTCAGATGTGCCCAAGGGGATGTTCCAATCATGTTTGAAAGTTTGTCACTTGCACTGCCGAATGTGTCCTATGCTGCTGCCTCGTCCGCGGGAATGTTCTTGTTGTGCCAGAAGTTCATCCTGCACACTGTCGAGTGTGCCTAATGCCTATGCCATGCCCACTGGGATGTTTCAGTCACTCTTAGAAGTTCGTTCTGCTCACTGGCAAACATGCCTGGTGCTGCTCCTGCACCAGCGGGTATGTTCCAGTCAATACCAAAAGTTCATCTGGTGCACTGCCCAACGCGGCCGACACAGATGCTATGCTTGCGGTGATATTCTAGCTGCTTCAGGAAGTTTGCACAGTGAAATGTCAAATGCGGCGGATGTCGTTGACTCACCCATGGTAATTTTACAGTTGTTCCTGGAAGTTCATCCCGTGCACTGCCAGACTATTTGGGTCCCAATTTTTTCCCCAACTTCTACACATTAGGGATTAGTACGCCTACTAAAAACCTTCCTAACTTGCTATCTCATTTGATTCTTGAGTTCTTTTCTTTGATTTTCATCCCCTATGCTGTCCTTTGAGATTTACTAATGTATAAAGGATATGTTGGATAAGGCAAGACAACTCTTAAACATATCACAACTTGCCTTGGTTGAAGAAGACAACTCTTGACTTCAACCTAAGCTCTTAAGCAAGGAAGACAACTTTTCACCTTGTCTTAAGCCCAAGTTATCTCAAGACAACTCTTAAAAGATAGCCAAAAATATAAACAAGAATGGAAGCAAGAATGCTAACCTTGATTCTTGATCAATGAATGCAAAATATACAAAATTTGAGCATATCTCCCTGCTCACAAATAATGGGCTATATTTATAGTATTAGACAGCCTTATCCTAATTCAACTAGTACTTAGGTTCCTTATCCACTTAGGATATGTTTTCCTAAGTCAACAAGTTTTCTAAGACAACTAAAACTTTATCAAGATAGACCTTATCCAAATGTTTCCTAATTCTATTAGGATTCTTGGTCTTTCTTGAATTTCTACCTAGACTAGAATTCCTACATATCTTGTATTCTACAGCGACTGGACTTTATCTTTGCTTTTCCTTCTAGGACTAGGGCTCTCCATGCATATCCTTCTGTCCTTAGAATTCTCTTGCATGAATATCCTATTGCTATTAGAACTCATCGTGCATGTCTTGCTACTGATAGAACTCTTCTTGGCATAGATGTCTTGCTGCTGCAGGGATTCTCCTTGGCATGGATGTCGTAATGCTGCTGGAACTCTTCTTGGCGTCCTCCTACTGCTGCTGAAGTTCTTCTTGATGCAATTATCCTTCTTTTGCTGGAACTCCTGTTGGTGTGAATGTCCTTCATTGATTAGGATTAAGTCAAATACTGGCCAGGCCTCACTGTTGGGGCTGCATACTTGCTGTGCCATGCTTGTTGTGCACATTTTCTGGCCCATGCTCTTCTTTGCTGCCTCATTTTCTGTCCGTTGTATTTCCTGCATACTTAGCTCTCAACATTCCCCCTTTCTTGAAGACTCACCTTGTCCTCAAGGTGGAAGATTGGAAAACTGCTGCTGTATGTTATTATAGTCTTCCCAAACTTGTACGGGTAATGGCAAAGGTTGTAGCAATCCTTTGGTCTTGCCATCTTCTGGTTTTATCCATGGGCAAATGTCATAATTGCTGTCTTTCTTCTTGCCTTTTGCCTTGAATCCTTCTGACCAAAAGTATAGCTTGATCCGCATGTAATGTCCTCCTTCCCGTGAGTTGTGGAAGTGATTCAACATCTTCCCTCTTAATCCCTGGTATGTTTGGTACATACACCTGCTGGGTTGTGCCAAATATATCCATTCTTAAGGGTGAATTTACTAACCTTAGGGTCAAAATTCTTGATCTTCTTAGTGAGCTCTTGGCTTTACGAATCAATCTCTATTGCCTCTTTGATTTCTGTCCATACATTCCACCCCGCTCTATTAATGGCAGTGAGACATGCGTCATTAGGCTCACATGTTGTCCACAACGCTTGACCTCTCATTGCTTCTGGACAATGTGTCTGCCACCTTGTGTTCATTGTCGGGTTTGTATATTATTTCATACTCATATCCCAGTAACTGACAAGGAACTTTTGCTACTCTGGAGTGGTAATTTTCTGCTTGATGAGGCTTCTAAGGGTTGTTGATCTGTAATGATCAGGAATTTCCTCCCAAGAAGGTAAGGTCGCCATACCTTGACTGCATGGATGATGGCCAACATCTCCTTGGCATATACTAACTATTCCTTCTTCATGGGCCCTAAGACTCTACTCATGTATGCAATAGGTCATCCGGCTTGACTCAAGACAACACCAATTTCATCTTGACACGCATCAGTGTGAAGCTCAAAGGTTCAGTTGAAGTTGGGCAGTGCTAACACCAGGGTCTCACATATAGCTTGCTTCAACAGCTTGAATGCGTCAAGTTGTTGATCCGTAATGATCAAGAATTTCCTCCCAAGAAGGTAAGGTGGCCATATCTTGACTGCATGGATGATGGCCAACATCTCCTTGGCATATACTGACCATTCCTTCTTCATGGAACCTAAGACTCTACTCATGTATGCAATAGGTCTTCCGGCTTGACTCAGGATAGCACCTATTCCATCTTGACATGCGTCGGTGTGAAGCTTGAAGGTTTGGTTGAAGTCTGGCAGTGCTAACACTAGGGTCTCACACATAGCTTGCTTCAACAACTTGAATGCGTCTTCACTCTTCTCTGTCCATAGGAATCCGTCCTTCTTCAGCAAATCCATTAATGGTTTTGCTATGGCACTGTATTTGTGAACAAATCAGCAGTAGTAGCCTGTCAAGCCTAGAAATCCTCTAAGTTTTGTGACATTCTTAGGAGTTGGTCATGTTTGCATGGCTCCTATTTTTCATTGGTCTACCTTCACTCCATCTTCAGATATGATGTGACTGAGGTATTCAAGCTCCTCTTGCATGAACGTGCACTTGGATGGCTTGATAACGAAGTGATTTCTTCTTAACACCTCTAGCACTTTTGCTAAGTGTTCTATATGATCATCATGGCTCCTGGAATAGACCAAAATGTCATCAAAGAAAACTAATACAAACCTGTGCAAATAGGGTTTGAAGATGTCGTTCATGGCTGCTTGAAAGGTGGAGGGTGTGTTGCATAATCCGAAAGGGCATGACTAGGTACTCGTAGTGTCCACTATGAGTCCGAAATGCTGTCTTCTGCACATCCTCTTCTTTCATGCATATTTGATGATATCTCAGCCTTGAGATCCAGCTTGGTAAACATCTTTACTCCATGTAACCCATCTAGCATATCATCAATTGTTGGGATCAGGAAATGATCTTTGACAGTTGCTTGGTTGAGTGCCCAGTAATCGGTGCGAAAACGTCCAAATTCCGTCTTTCTTTCTAACTAGTAGAACGAGAGAAGAAAAAGGGGAAGTGCTAGGTCGGATAATACCTTGCTGTAGCATCTCTACCACTTGTCTTTCGATCTCATTCTTTTGGAAGTGTGCATACTGGTAAGGTGCTACATTAATCACCTTGGTTTCATTGATTAATGGGATGGCATGGTCATAATGTCTTGAGGGTGGTAGTCCTTGTGGCTCTCCTAAGACATCTCTAAATTGCTTCAGTAGGTTCCTTAGTGTCAATGGTATGTCTTTATGTGTGTTCTACCCTTTAGGATGTTTGGCTATGTTTTCCTCCTTTGTGGCTAAGAGAATTGCAAAACATTGTGCCTTTTTTATGTATAGTCATTCAAGGGTACTTACCTCTCAATGATGTGCTGCATTTGTGGTGGATGCCTCCCACGTGCAGTCCCTTCCCTTCCATTGAATTGCATGGCCATGAATTCATAGTCGAACATTATCCTGCCTACGTTTTAAGCCAAGTGTTGCCTAAAACCACATCAAGGCCTGCCAAGGCTAACACATGCAGTTTTGCCTCTATCTTGACTCCTTTTATCTGCATTACTACTGCCTTGATAACTTGCACGTACTTGAGCTTTTGTACACTTGCCACTCTTACCTCAAAGGGTGCAATCCTTTTCGGACATAGCTGGAGTGTTTTGACTTTTTTTGATGAGTTATGGGTGGCTCCACTATCAATCAACACCAAAACATTTTTGTCGTTTATGGTTGCGAACAACCTCATTGCAGTAGGCTTGGTGGTTGCCCCTACTACATGCAAGTTGATTTCGCCTTCTTCCGCATGATCTAGGGGAGTGTACTGCCTCGGCTTCCTTCTTCGCTATCCATGCGACTTTGGGCATTTGTGCTGGCAATGGGTTGCTGTCCAGAACACCTGACCTGTTGCATGGAATGTCTGGATCTTCAGTGTTCAAGCTGCAACCCAAATAATCCTCATTCTGTCCAGGGAATTGAGGGTCTAAAACAGGTGCAGATGATGGCGTTTGATCAATATTTGTGCCTTGCAAAACTTGCTGCATGCTATGCATATTTTCCACTACAGTTTGAATAATGAATGGTCTAAAGGTCTGATCTCTTGCAGCTTGTGATGCTGTCCGTGAAAGATCAGCAAGTCCTTCAATCTGGACAGGAATATGATTAGGAACTTTGTCTTCTGATCCAGGTTTAGCCAACAAGGTAGATTGTGCCTGTTCTGGTGGATAATTTGTAGAAGCATGCACTTGTAATCCATATGAAAATCCATATGATTCTGCATCCACTTTAATTTGCTGTTCTTCCACTCTTGGTAGTGCTAAAGAAGATGTAGAAGTAGTAGCATAAACCTGAATAGATGAATTAGGACGTTTGGCAGATGCATTGTTCGACTCTTCACAAGACATCTGCATCTTTATCTTGGCATTCGACACACCAAGTCATGTCCTGGAACACTTGTGTCCTTAGAGTTTCTATCATATGGAAGTGAATATGAATCTCCTGTGCACAATTCTTTTCCTCTACTATCATCAACTAGAATTGTTGGTGATGAAACATCTTCACTCGTTCTCTGGATTGGCATCTCACGAGGTAGAGATGAGTATTCCAAGTTCTGAACTAGTGCATCATTCTTTAGATTTGATGAAGGGCAGACTTGGTTCCCATTAAACTCAGAGCAAATATTGGTGATGCTAGATGGGCCGAATCTGTTCATCAATTCGTGTGTGAACCTTGTCCAGCCAATCCTTCTACCTTCTTGGCCATAGGTGGCCTTAAGCCAATGCCACCATTGGTTGGCTCTCCCACATAGGTGATAGGATGCAAAATCAACTCTTTCACCCCTCTCAACACCTTGTTTCTCAAAATAGAACTCAGCCTTGGAGATCCATTCAGTTGGATCCCCTATCAAAAGTTCTGCCTCATGTCAACTCCGCATTCTTCTTGGCTGCCACACTGCTGGCCTTCGATCCATGACCTCACCGTCGCTATACTCATCATAGGGGTCATGGGGCTGGTGCAAATTTGGTGGCACCTCCCTTCTGCTCCCTAGACTCATGTGCACACTCCCCCTTTCTTGAAACAGAAGTTGCTCATGGTGAACATCTTCCTCCTACTCATGGTGTAGTGAGATCTCTAAATGCAGCCTTCTAGGTTGCTGTGGCAGTAGGCTGCTCCTAGCTTTCTTAGTTTTGACTTGTTTTCCAGCCACTCGTGGTGTGTCTCTCTTCAATTGCTCAAGAGAATGGATAATAGAAGATAATTATGTTTGATATCACTTACCTGGACGTCGAGTGAGCATCGGTTCCTCTCTAAGGTCAGAATTCTTCGAAAGTCCTCGTTAGTTCGCTGTTGCGGTGTGGGTGAATGCTGCCTGAATGACATGGTGATTCCTTGCAATTGACTGGTGTCTGCACTGATCTCTCCATGAGAGCACCAATTTGTTGGTGTGATCATGCTACCTCTCAACGAAAGTACCAATTTGTTGGGGACTCGATTATTTTTCCCAACTTTTCTATACCTTAAGGGTCAGCATGCCTACTAAAAACCTTCCTAACTTGCTGTCCCATTTGATTCCTGAGTTCTTTTCTATGATTTTCATCCCCTAAGCTGTCCTAAGGATATGTTGGATAGGCAAGACAACTTGCCTTGGTTAACAAAGACAACTCTTGACTTCAACCTAAGCTCTTAAGCAAGGAAGACAACTCTTCACCTTGTCTTAAGCCCAAGTTATCTCAAGACAACTCTTAAAAGATAACCGAAATATAAACAAAATAGAAGCAAGAATGCTAACCTTGATTCTTGATTAATGAATGAGAAATATACAAAATTCGGACCATATCTCCTCCTCACAAATAATGAGCTGTATTTATAGTTTAAGACATCCTTATCCTAATCTAACTAGTACTTAGTATCCTTATCCACTTAGGATATGTTTTCTTAAGTCAACAAGCTTTTCTAAGTCAACTAAAACATTATCAAGATAGACCTTATCCCTATTTCTTCTAATTGGTCTTTCTTGATTTCCTACTAAGACTAGAAGTCCTATTTTGACTAAGTCTTTCTGTCCTTGTCTTATCTTCTCTCTGACAGCTGCTAAACTTCTTCTTGTCGTTTCCTTCTTGGATTAGAACTTCAGCTATGGCGTGGTCCTCTTACTGAAGTAAATCTGCCAAGATGTCCTGCTACTGCTAGAGTTCTTCACGCCATCACTCTCCTTCTCCTGCTCAGATTGCTTCATGTGTGTCCTGCCAATTCTGGTCTTCTTCTTGGCTTGGATTTTCGCAATCAATTAGGACTGAGTTAGAACCTGGCCGTGCTTCACTGCTTGCTGTGTACAGGCTTGTGGCACGCACATTCTAGCTTGTTTCTACCTCTCTTGCTACTTGGTGCCTTGTGCACATTCACTCATGCTCCCTTTGCCTCCTAAGGTCCTTGACACGAATGCGCCCAATGCTGCTGCCATGCTCGCGGAGATATTTCGGTCACTCCTGGAAGTACATCACGCAAACTGCCAAATACACCGGAAGCCTCGGCCATGCCTAGAAGGATGTTCCGGTAGCTCCTAGAAGTTCATCCCGTGCATTACCAGATGCGCCCAATGCCGCTGCCGCCCCAGCGGGGATATTCTGGTCATTTCCTGAAGTTCAACTTATGCACTACTGAATGCTCCTGATGCCTAACTGTGCCCGTAGGTATGTTCATGTCACTCACAGAATTTCATCTCGTACCCTGCCAAATGCATTCAACATGACTGCAGTGCCCGCAAGGATGTTCCAGTGCCTCCTGGAAGCTTATCCTGCACACTGTCGAATGCACCCGATGTCGGTGCTGCACCCACAGGAATGTTTTGACCGCTACCTGAAGTTCATCCTGGGCACTGTCGAAGGTATCCGGTGCCACTGCAGTGCCCGTGGAGATGTTCCAGTCACTCCCTAAAGTTCATCCTGGGTGCTGCCAAACGCACCTGATGCCTCTGTCGAGCCTACTGGGATGTTTTGGTCGCTCTTGGAAGTTCGTCCTACAGGCAACTGAACACACTCGATGCCTCTGTTGCCACCGGTAGGATGTTCGAGTTTCTCTCGGAAGTTCATCCCCCACCCTGCCGAATGTGTCCGATGCCACTGCCGCGCCCACGGGGATGCTCTGGCCACTACCTGAAGTTTGTCCTGTGCTCTGCAGAATGCATTTGATGCTGCTGCCACACCCATGGCGATGTTCTGGTTGCTCCCTGAAGTTCCTCCCACGCACTGCCAAACATCTAACGCCTCTGCTGTGCCCACAGGGATGTTTCGGTCGCTCATGGAAATTCATCCCACACACTGCTGAACATGTCCAATGCTGCTGCCACACTTGCAGGAATTTTCAGGTCGTTCCTGGAAGTTCGCCTCACGCCAGCCCAACGCGCTCGATGACGCTGCTACGCCTGGGGGGATGCTCCAGCCACTCCTGGATGTTTGACCTGAGCACTGCCAAATGCGTCCAAAGCTTCTGCTGAGCTTGCAGGGATTTTCCTGTCGCTACCGGAAGTTCATCCCACGCACTGCCGAATGTCTCCAATGTAGATGCTGCAGGGATGTTCCGGTCGCTCCTGGATGTTCGTCACATGCACTGCTGAATGGGCCCAATGCCTCTACCGTTCCAGCGAGGATGTTCTGGTTGCTCTTGGAAGTTTATCCTCCGCGCTGCCGAATGTGCCCAATGTCGCTGCTGCACCCACACTGATGTTCTGGTCTCTCTCTAAAGTTTGTCCCGTGCACTGCCGAATGTGTCCAATGCTGTTGCTGTGCCCGCACACTGCCGAACACGTTTGAGCCCTCTGCTGACCCTGAAAGGATTTTCCAGTTGCCTCCAGAAGTTCATTCTCTACACTGCCAAATGCACCCGGCGATGCTGCCACACCAGTGATGATGTTCCTGTAATTCCCAGAAATTTGTCCCACAAGTACGTTCTGCGCACTGCTGAATGTGCCCGACACTTCTGCCACATCCATGTGGATGTTCTAGTCGCTCCTAGAAGCACATCCCATGTACTGTCCAATGTGACCAAAGATTCGGCCGCACCCGTAGGGATGTTCTAGTCGCTTGCAGAAGTTCGTCCTCTACACTGCCGACTGTGCCCGAACCCGGAGCCCCATCCGCGGAGATGTTCTGGTTGGTCCTGGAACTTTGTCCGGCACACTGTCAAATGCACCCGGAGCCTCTGCCATGCCTGCGTGGATGTTCTGGTCGCTCCTGGAGGTTCATCCCAAGCACTGCCAAATGCATCTGGTGCCTCTTCTGTGTCAGTGGGGATTTTCTGGTCACTCCCACATGTTTGTCCCGTGCACTGCCCAACCTGCCGGAAGGCTCGGCCGCACCTGGGGGGATGTTCCGGTCACTCTTGGAAGTTCATTTCACACACTGCCCAACACGCCTGCACCCTCTACCGGACCCAAGGGGATGTTACGGTCGCTCTAGGAAGTTTCCAAATGTGTCTGACACTGCTGCCATGCCTGCTGGAATGTTTTGCTTGCTCCCGGAAGTTCTTCCTGCACACTGCCGAACGCACCTGACACCTCTGTCCCACCCACGGGGATGTACCGATTGCTCCTGGAAGTTCATCCCATGCACTGCCCAACACGCTCGAAGCTTTTTCTTCTCCCATAGCGATGTTCCGGTCACTCCAAGAAGTTCTTCTAGCGCCCTGCCAAATATGTCTGACGCTGACACATCCGTAGAAATGTTCTGGTTGGTCCCAGAAGTTCATACCACACACTGCCTATTGCACCCCATGACTCTGCCGCACCCACAGGGATGATACAATCACTCCCAGAAGTTTGCCCCATTCACTGCTGAACGCACCCAATGCCTCTACCGCACCTAAGAGGTTGTTCCAGTCACTCCAGGATGTTTGTCTCGGGCACTGCTCAACACAGCTGAACCCTTTGCTGTGCCCACGGGGATGTTCCGGTCGCTCCTAGAAGTTCATCATGTGCACTGTCGAACTGTCTGACACCGCAGCGGCGCCCGTGGCAATGTTCGTCCTCCGGAAGTTTGTCCCGCACACTACCCACCATGCCCTGATGCCTCTACCATGCCCAAGGGGATGTTCCAGCCTCTCCCAGAAGTTCATCCCCACCGCGGGGATGTTCAACTCACTCCTTGAAGTTTGTCCCATTCACTGTCAAATACTCCATACATCACTGCCACGCCCACGGGGATGCTCACTTCACTACCCGAAGTCCGTCCCACACACTGCTTAACGCATGTGACTCCTCTGCCACGCCTACAGGGATGTTCTGGTCGCTCCTAGAAGTTCATCTCGCACAAGGCCGAACTCACCCAATGCTTCTACCGCACCCATGAGGATGTTCTAGTTGCTACCAAAAGTTCATTTTGTGCAGTGCCAAACTGTTGGGGTCATGATTTCTTGTCCCCACTTTTCTAGACCTTAGGGGTCAGCACAGCTTCTAAAAACCTCTCCTAACTTGCTGTCCCATTTGATTCTTCAGTTCTTTTATTAGGTTTACATCCCTTAAGCTGTCCTTCGGGATTAACTAATGAATAAAAGATATGTTGATAGGCAACACAACTCTTAAACCTATCTCAACTTGCCTTGGTTGAAGAAGATAACTCTTGACTTCAACGTAATCTCTTAAGCAATGAAGACAACTCTTCACCTTGACTTAAGCCCAAGTTATCTCAAGACAACTCTTAAAAGACAACCGAAACATAAACAAGGATAGAAGCAAGAATGCTAACCTTGATTCATGAAAATTCGGAGCATATCTCCCTGCTCACAAATAATGGGCTGCATTTATAGTATTAGACAGCCTTATCATAATTCAACTAGTACTTAAGTTCCTTATCCACTTAGGATATGTTTTCCTAAGTCAACAAGGTTTTCTAAGACAACTAAAATTGTATCAAGATAGACCTTATCCAAATGTTTCCTAATTCTACTAGGATTCTTGGTCTTTCTTGATTGACTAATCCTATTTTGACTAAATCTTTCTGTCTTTATCTTATCTCATCTCCTACAGTTGCTGGCCTTCATCTTGTTGTTTCCTTCTAGGATTAGGACTTCAATAGGGCATGTCCTTCCATTCCAAGACTTCTCCTTGACGTGATCATCTTGTTGAAGCTAAACCCTTCATGACATTTTGCTGCTACTGGAGTTCTTCATGTCTGTTCATTTCCTCTCTGCCCATGCGTATCCTACCAATGCTGGAGTCCTTCTTGGCTTGGATGTCCACGGTCAATTAGGACAAAGCCAGAACTTGGCCGTGCTTTGCTGCTTGCCACGTGCAAACTTGTTGTGCGCCCATTCTGGCCTGTTGCTACCTCTCTTGCTGCTTGGTGCCTCTCTCACATTCAATCACGCTCCTTTTGCTTCCTATGGTCCTCAACAATCCCCCTTTCTTGAAGACTCACCTTGTCCTCAAGGTGGAAATTAGGGAAATGTTGCTGGATATCGTCATAGTCTTCCCATGTTGCTCATCCTTGGGCAAATGACAACACCATATGAGCCATACTGGCCTTTTATTATAACCATAGCTTACTATGTGAAATCCTAATGCTTCCTTTGGTTGCTGCCCAAGATGATCTTCTTTAAAAATGTCGGGCAGTCCCTCATTTACTTGTCTCACATCTCCTATCTTTTTTCTCAACAATGAAATGTGAAACACTAGATGTAGTTTGGAGTTTAACTGTAGTCTTATGCGATAAGCTACTACTCCAATACGCTCAACTATTTCGTATGGTCCAAAATATTTTCTAGCCAACTTTGCTGTAGTTGGCTTTCTGGCCTTTATTTTCCTCCTAGGATGGATTTTAAGATAGACATAGTCACCTACCTTAAATTCTACTTCCTTTCTTCCTTTGTCTGCTTGTCTCTTCATTCAGTCTCTTGCTTGCTCAAGCTCATGCTTGAGTTTCTTCAAGACCTCATCTCTTGACTGAAGTGCAACATCCACTTCATGTATGCTGCTGTTCCCCATGGTATAACTTGACATTCCCGGGGGTAACCTTCCATATACAGCTTGGTATGGTGTCATCTTGATTGCCGCATGATAGGTAGTATTATACCACAGTTCTGCCCATGGTATGTACTCCTCCCAATGTTTTGATGATCATAGCAAAAACACCTTAAATAATGCTCTAGGGTTTGATTGGTTTCCTCACTTTGGTCATCTGTTTGTGGATGAAAGGCAGATGAGATGACCAAGTTGCTACCGAGCTGTGTGAAAAACTCCTTCCAAAACTTGCTTATGAAAATGGTTTCTCTATCAAATAGCATTGTTCATGATATGCCATGAAGTCTTACCATATTTTTGAAGAACTCCTGCGCTACTTCTATTGCCGTGTATGGTTACTTGAGTGGCATAAAGTGTGCACTCTTGCTGAGTCTGTCCACTACGGTTAATATCATCATATAACCCTTGTTATTGGGCATTCCCGTGATGAAGTCCATTGTTAAGTCTTCCAAAACTTGTCCTGGTATTGGCAAAGGCTGTAACAACCCCTCGGTCTTGCCACCTTTTGGTTTGGTGCGCTGACAAACTTCACATTCCCATGCACTGCCAAACGTGACCAATGCCACTGCCAGGCCTGCGGTGATGTTCTGGTCACTCTCTATAGTTGCCAAACATGTCCAATGCTGTTGCTACACCTGCACACTGCCGAACATGCCCGACCCCTCTGCCGACCCTGCAGGGATTTTCTGGTTGCGCCTGAAAGTTTGTCCCACACACTACCGAACGCACCCGATGACATTGGTGCACCCTCGGGGATGTTCCAGTAACTCCTAGAAATTTTGTCCCGCAAGTTCATTCTGCTCACTGCCAAATGCACCCGAAGCCTCTGCCACATCCGTGTGGATGTTCCAGTTGCTCCCAGAGGTACGTCCCACACACTGCCCAATGTGTCCAAAGATTCTGCCACTCCGCGGGGATGTTCTAGTCGCTCTCAGAAGTTTGTCCTGTTCACTGCCTAATGTGTCCGAACCCGCACCCACGTCCGTAGAGATGTTCTAATCAGTCCTAGAAGTTCATCCGGCACACTGCCAAATGCACCCGAAGCCTCTACCATGTTCGTGGGGATGTTCCAGTCGCTCACAGAAGTTAGTCCGGAGCATTGTCGAATGCATCTGACACCTCTTTTGTGTCCACGGGGAATTTTTTGTCGCTCCTGGAAGTTTGTCTTCTAGAAGATCATCTCGTGCACTGCCCAACACATCCGAAGCCTCGGCCCTGCCCACAGGGAAGTTCAGATTGCTCCTAGAAGCTCATCCAGCGCATTGCAGAATGCACCTGATGCTGCTGCTGTGCCTGCAGCAATGTTCCGGTCACTCCCTGAAGTTCATCCCATGCACTGCCTAACACGCCTGAAGCCGCTGCTGTGCTTGTGGGGATGATCCGGTCACTTCTGGAAGTTCGTCCCTGTGCACTGCTGAACATTCCTGATACCTCTGCCGCACCAGCGGTGATGTTTTGGTTACTCCTAAAAGTTCATCCCATGCATTGTTTAGCTTGCCCAAAGCCTCTGCTGTGCCCGCAGGGATGTTCTGGTCACTTCTGTAAGTTTATCCCGTGCACTGCCGAGCGTGCCCACAGGGATGTTCTGGTTGCTTTCAGATGTTAGTCCCATGCACTACCCTATGCACCCGATGCCGCAGCTAAGCCTGATGCTGCAGTCGCACCCACGGGGATGTTCCGGTCCCTCCAGTAAGTTTATCCTACACACTACTGAACGTGCACAATGCCTGTGCCATGCCTGTAGGGATGTTCTGGTTGCTCCTAGAAGTTCATCCCACACACTGCCCAATGCACCCAAAGCCTCTGACGCGCCTGCAGGGATGTTTTAGTTGCTCCAGGAAGTTCATCCCGCACATTGTTGAACGTGCCTAACACTGCTGCTGCGCCTATGGCAATGTTCCAGTCACTCCCTGAAGTACGTCCCATGCACTGCCTAATGCACCCGAAGCCGCTGCCGTACCCACAGGGATGTTCCAGTTGCTTTTGGAAGTCTTGTGCACTGCTGAACGTGCTCGATGCCTCTGCTGTGCCTGCAGTGATGTTCTGGTCACTCTGGAAGTTTGTCTCATTCACTGTCCAGCATGCCCAAAGCCTCTGCCATGCCAGTGGGGTTGTTCCGGTCACTCTTGGAAGTTTGTCCCGTGCACTGCTGAACGTGCCCGAAGCCTCTGCCCCGCCTGTGGGGATGTTCTGGTCACTCTCGGAAGTTCATCCTGTGCACTGCCCAATGAACTCGAAGACTCTGCTGTGCCTAAGGGAATGTTTTGGTCGCTCTTGGTAGCTCATCCCATGCACTGCTGAACGTGTCCAACACCAATGCCACACCTGCAGGGATGTTCGAGTCACTCCCTGAAGTTCGTCCCACGCACCACCGAACTGTGCCCAATGCCCTGCCGCACCCACGGGGATGTTCAAGTCACTCCCAGAAGTTCATCTCATGCACTGTCAAACACACCCGATGTCTCTCTGCCGTGCCCATGTGGATATTTTGGTTGCTCCTAGAAGTTCCTTCTGCGGACTGCCAAATGTGCCCGACACCTCTGCCACGCCCACAGGGATGTTTTTGTCACTCCCAGAAGTTCATCTCGCACAATGTTCAATGCACCTGGCAGCACCTCCACTGCACCTAAGGGTATGTTCTGGTGGCTCCCAGAACATCATCCCATGGACTGTCCAACACGCCCGAAGCACTGCCTATGGTTTTAAGCCAAGCACTGCCTAAAACCTGAGCAAGGCCTGCCAAGGCTAGCACATCCAGTTCTGCCTCTATCTTGACTCCTTGAATCTGCATTGCTACTGCATTTATAACTTGCGCGCACTTGAGCTTCTGTCCGCTTGCCACTCTTACCTCAAAGGGTGCAATCTTCTTTGGACATAGCTGGAGTGTTTTGACCAGTTTTGTGTTGATGAAGTTATGGATAGCTCCACTATCAATCAACACCGAAATATTCTTGTCATTTATGGTCGCGAACAACCTCATTGCAGTAGGCTTGGTGGTTGCCCCTACTGCATGCAAGTTGATTTCGCCTTCTTTCGCATGATCTAGGGGAGTGTACTGCCTCGGTTTCCTCCTTGCTGTCCATGCGCCTTTCTTGATCTTTCTGCATCACTACTGGATCTCCTTTGCTAATTTTTTGAGTGCTAGAGAAATCCTTAATGTTGCATGGAATGTCTAGATCTTTAGATCTTTATTGTTCAAGTTGAACATGGATAATCATCGTTTTGTCCGAGGAATTGAAAATCCAAAACAGATGCAAATGATGGTGTTTGATCCATATTTGTGCCTTGTAAGCCTTGCTGAATGCTAAGCATATTTTCTGTTGCAGTTTTCGTATTGAATTGTCTAGAGGTCTGATTTCTCACAGCTTGTGAATCTGTCCATGAAAGATCAGCAACTCCTTCAATCTGGATAGGAATATGATTAGAAACTTTGTCTTCTAATCCAGGTTTAGCCAACAAGGCAGATTGGTCCTGCACAGTCCTTGTTGGAATATTTTCTGGTGGATAATTTGTAGAAGCATTGGAATGTTCTTGCAATCCATTCGAAGACCTATTTGATCCTGCATCCACTTTAATTTGCTGTTCTTCCACTCTTGGTAGTGCTAAAGAAGATGTAGAAGTAGTAGCATAAACCTGAACAGATGAATCAAGACATTTGGTAGATGCATTGTTCGACTTATCACAAGACATCTGCATCTTTATCTTGGCATTCGGGACACACCAAGTCGTGTCCTGGAACACTTGTGTCCTTAGTGTCACTATCATCTGGAAGTGCATATGCATCTCCTGTGCACAATTCTTTTCCTTTACTGTCATCAACTAGAATTGTTGAGTGATGAAATGTCTTCACTTGTTCTCCAGATTGGCATCTCAGGAGGCGGAGATGAGTATTCTAAGTTCTAAACTGGTGCAGCACTCTTAGAATTTGATGAAGGGAAAGACTTGATTCCCATCAAACTTGGAGCAAATATTGGTGATACTGAGGGGCCGAATCTGTTCATCAATTCTTGTGTGAACCTTGTCCAGCCAATCCTTCTACCTTCTTGGCCATAGGTGGCCTTAAGCCAACACCACCATTGGTTGGCTCTCCCACATAGGTGATAGGATGCAAAATCAACCCTTTCACCCCTCTCTACACCTTGTTTCTCAAAAGTAGAATTTCAGCTTTGGAGATCCATTTAGTTGGATCTCCTTTCTCAAAGGTAGGGAATTCGATTTTTACCTTAGGCTTGGTGTAGTGGCTAGGGCTGTCATAGTGCTGCCATTCCTCTCTCCTATTTGTCCGCCAAAGTTCTGCCTCATGACGACTCTGCATTCTCCTTGGCTGCCATATGCTGCTGGCCTTGATCCAAGACCTCATCGTCACTGTACTCATCATAGGGGTCATGGGGCTGGTGCAAATTTGGTGGCACCTCCCTTCTGCACCCTAGACTCATCTGCCCTCTCCCCCCTTTCTTAAGAGGGAAGCTGCTCATGGTCAGATTTGTCCTCATGCACTTGGTGCCATGTGATTTTCTGATTGACACCTCCTAGACGTTTGTGGCAGGTTGCTGTTCCTGGCCTGCTCGGTTTGGACTTGTTTTTCCAGCCACTCAGGGGTGTGTCTCTCTTCAATTTTTCAAGAGAATGAATGATAGATGATAGTTGGTGTTTGATATCACCTACCTGGTCATGTATGGTGCATGTTCCCTCTCCAAGGCTAGGATTCTTCCAAAGTCCTTGTTAGTTCGCTGTTGTGGTGAGGGTGAATGCTGCCTGAATGACATGGTGATGTGCTGCCTCTTCAATTTGATGTTGAACGTGCTGATCTCTCAATGAAAGCACCAATTTGTTGGTAATCATGCTATCTGTCAACAAGAGCACCACTTTGTTAGGGTCTTAATTTCTTGTCCCAACTTTTCTACACCTTAGGGGTTAGCACGACTTCTAAAACCTCTCCTAACTTGCTGTCCGTTTGATTCTTGAGTTCTTTTCTTAGATTTACATCCCCTAAGCTGTCCTTTGGTATTAACTAATGAATAAAAGATATGTTGGATAGGCAAGACAACTCTTAAACCTATCACAACTTGCCTTGGTTGAAGAAGACAACTCTTAACTTCAACCTAAGCTCTTAAGCAAGGAAGACAACTCTTCACCTTGACTTAAGCCCAAGTTATCTCAAGAAAACTCTTAAAAGATAACCGAAAATATAAACAAGAATATAAGCAAGAATGCTAAAGCTTGATTCTTGATTAATGAATGAAAAACATACAAATTCGGAGCACATATCCATGCTATCAAATAATGGGCTGTATTTATAGTATTGGACAGCCTTTTCCTAATTTAACTAGTACTTAAGTTCCTTATCCACTTAGGAAAAAGTTTTCCTAAGTCAACAAGGTTTTCTAAGACAACTAGAATCTTATCAAGATAGACCTTATCCAAATGTTTCCTAATTCTACTAGGATTCTTGGTCTTTCTTGAATTTCTACTTAGACTAAAATTCCTAGCTTTATCTTGTTTTCTATGGCGGCTGGACTTCCTCTTGGCTTATCCTTCTAGGACTAGGACTCTCAATGAGTATCCTTCTGCCCTTAGAATTCTTCTTGTCGTGAGTATCCTATTGCAATTGGAATTCATCATACGCGTCCTTCTGCTGATAGAACTCTTCTTGGTGTAGATGTCCTGCTGCTACTGGAATTCTCTTTGGTGTAGATGTCCTTCAGCTGCTGGAACTCTCCTTGGCATAAATGTCCTGTTGCTGCTGAACTTTGCTTGGCATAGATGTCCTCCTATTGCTGGAACTCTTCTTGACATGGACATCCTGCTGCTGCTAAAGTTCTTCTTGATGCAATCATCCTTCTTCTGTTGGAACTCCTGTTGGTGTGAATGTCCTTCATTAATTAGGATTAAGTCAAATACTAGCCAGGCCTCACTGCTGACTGCATACTTGCTGTTGCCATGCTTGTTGTGCATATTTTCTGGCCCATGCTCTCCTTTGTTACCCTATTTTCTGCCCATTGCCTTTCCTGCATACTTAGGTTCTTAACAGTTTGGCAGTGCATAGGACGAACTTTGAGGAGCAATAGAATATCACTATGGGTGCGATAGAGGCTTCAGGTTTATTTGGTAGTGTGCAGGACCAACTTCTGGGATAGGCTGGAAAATCCCCGCGGGTGCGGCATCGGCGTAAGGGCGTTCGGCAGAGCATGATACAAACTTTAGGATGCAACCAGAACATCCCTGTAGCTGCTGTAGAGCATTCGGGCGTGTGGGGCAGTGCGCGGGATGAACTTCTGGAAGCTACCTGAACATCCCCACAGGTGCGGCATCGGCGTAAGGGCGTTCGGCATAGCATGATACAAACTTTAGGATGCAACCAGAACATCCCTGCGGCTGCTGTAGAGCATTCGATCGTGTGGGGCAGTGCGCGGGACGAACTTCTGGAAGCTACCTGAACATCCCCGCGGGCGTGGCTAAGGCATTGGGCACATTTGGCAGTGTGCGGAATGAACTTCAGGGAGTCACCGGAACGTCCCTGTGGGAGTGGCAGTGTTGTTGAGGACCTTAGGAGGCAATGGAGCATGAGAGAATGTGCGCAAGATGCCAGGCAGCAAGAGAGGCAGCAACAGGGCAGCAAGTGTGCACAACAAGCCTGCACGCAGCAAGTAGTGAAGCACGGCCAGGTTCTGACACAGTCCTATGTGATTGCAGAAAGACAAGTCAAGAAGAAGACCATCATTGGCAGGACACGCAGTGAAGCAATCCGAGAAGGAGCAGGACGTCTTGGCAGGTTTACTTCAACAAAGGGACCACGCCAAAGAGAAGTCTTGGAGAGGAAGGATGCCACAGCAGAAGTCTAATCCAAGAAGGAAAGGGCAAGAAGAAGTTAACAGCTGTAGGAGAGAAGATAAGATAAGGACAAAAGGACTTAGTCAAAGTAGGAAATCTTGTCTTAGTACAAAGGAAATCTTGTCTTAGTAAGAATTCAAGAAAGATCAAGAATCCTTATAGGATTAGGAAACAATGGGATAAGGTCTATCTTGATAATGTTTTAGATAACTTAGAAAAGCTTGTTGACTTAGGAAAACATATCCTAAGTGGATAAGTAATCTAGTTATTAGGTTGTCTTAGGACTATAAATACAGCCCATTATTTGTGAGGAGGGAGAAGCTATGAATTTTGTTATTTTCTCATTCATTAATCAAGAATCAAAGGTAAGCATTCTTGCTCACGTTCTTGTTTATATTTTCGGTTATCTTTTAAGAGTTGTCTTGAGATAACTTGGGCTTAAGTTAAGGTTAAGAGTTATCTTCCTTGCTTAAGAGCTAAGGTTGAAGTTAAGAGTTGTCTTCTTCAACCAAGGCAAGTTGTGATAGGTTTAAGAGTTGTCTTGCCTATCCAACATATCTTTATATATATTAGTTAACCCGAAGGACAGCTTAGGGGATATAAAATAAGAAAAGAACTCAAGAATCAAATGGGATAGCAAGTTAGGAAGGATTCCAATAGGTGTGTTGACCCCTAAGGTGTAGAAAAATTAGGGAAAAAAATTGGGACCCCAACACAGTGTTATCAAACGCGTTTGTGATGGGGTCCCAATTTTTTTCCCCACTTTTCTACACCTTAGGGTTAGCACGACTACTAAAACCTCTCCCTAACTTGCTGTCTCGTTTGATTCTTGAGTGCTTTTCTTAGTTTACATCCCCTAAGCTATCCTTTTAGGATTAACTAATGTATAAAAGATATGTTGGATAGGCAAGATAACTCTTAAACCTATCATAACTTGCCTTGGTTGAAGAAGACAACTCTTGACTTCAACCTTAGCTCTTAAGCAAGGAAGATAACTCTTCACCTTGTCTTAAGCCTAAGTTATCTCAAGACAACTCTTAAAAGATAACCGAAATATAAACAAGAATGGAAGCAAGAATGCTAACCTTGATTCTTGATTAATGAATGAAAATATACAAAATTCGGAGCATATTCCATGCTAACAAATAATGGGCTGTATTTATAGTATTGGACAGCCTTTCCTAATTTAACTAGTACTTAAGTTCCTTATCCACTTAGGACAAGTTTTCCTAAGTCAACAAGGTTTCCTAAGACAACTAGAATCTTATCAAGATAGACCTTATCCAAATTTTTCCTAATTCTACTAGGATTCTTGGTCTTTCTTGAATTCTCTACCTAGACTAGAATTCCTACCTTATCTTGTATTCTACAGCGGCTGGACTTCTCTTGGCTTATCCTTCTAGGACTAGGACTCTCAATGAGTATCCTTCTGCCCTTAGAATTCTTCTTGTCATGACTATCCTATTTGCTACTGGAATTCATCATGCGTGTTCTACTGCTGATAGAACTCTTCTTGGCATAGATGCCCTGCTGATGTTGGATTTCTCCTTAGGATGGATGTCCTGCTGCTGCTGGAACTCTGCTTGGCATACATGTCCTGCTGCTGCTAGAATTCTCCTTGGCATGGATGTCATGATGCTGCTGGAACTCTCGTGTCAATGTTCTCCTACTGCTGGAACTCTTCTTGAAATGGACATCCTGCTGCTGCTGGAGTTCTTCTTGATGCGATTATCCTTCTTCTGCTGGAACTCCTGTTGGTGTGAATGTCCTTTATTAATTAGGATTAAGTCAAATACTGGTCGGGCTTCACTGCTGGGCTGCACACTTGCTGTTGCCACGCTTGTGCACATTTTCTGGCCCGTGCTCTCCTTTGCTTCCTCATTTTCTACCCATTGCATTTCTTGCATACTTAGGATCTCAACAGTTCGGCAGTGCGTGGAACGAACTTCTAGGAGTGAGCGGAACATCACTGCAGGCACGACAAAGGCTTTGGGTGCATTGGGCAGTGTGCAAGACAAACTTCCAGCAGTGGCTGGAACATCCCCATGGGCATGGCAGAGGCATCAAGCGCATTCAACAGTGTGCAGGATGATCTTCCAGGAGTGACTACAACATCCCTATGAGCACGGCAGAGGCATTGGGTGCGTTCTGCAGTGCTTGGAACAAACTTCCGAGAGTGACCGGAACATCTCTGTGGGTGCGATCTCGTCGTGGGACTAACTTCTGAGAGTGACCAGAACATCCGATCGGGCACGAGAGAGGTATCCGGCACACTTGGCAGTGCACGAGATGAACTTATTCGAGCAAATGGAACATCCCTGTGGGCATGTCTGATGCATCCAGTGCATTGGCAGTTCGCACGACGAGCTTTCGGGAGCGACCGAAACATTCCTGCGGGCAAGGCAGAGGTGTTGGTCATGTGCAGTAGCTTATGGGATGAACTTCCAGGAGAGACCGGAACATCCCCTCGGGCATGGCAGCAGCATTGGGTGCATTTGGCAGTGTACGGGACAAACTTCTGGGAGCGATGGGAACATCCCTAGAGGCACGGCAGAGGTGTCGAGCATTCAGGAGTGCATGAGACAAAGTATCAGGAGTGAGCAAAACATTCCCGTGGGCACAGCAGCTGTGTCAGACAAGTTTAGCAGTGCGTAGGACTAACTTATAGGAGCGACCAGAACATACCCTAGGGTGAGGCAGAGAGCTTCGGGCATGCTGGGCAGTGTGCGGGACAAAATTAGGGCGTGTTGGTCACGCGCAGCCAAGGTGTCAGGTGCATTCAGCACTGCACGGGACGAACTTCGTGGAGCGACCGGGACAACCTTGCGGGTGGAGCAGAAGTGTCAGATACATTCAGCAGTGCGTGGGACAAACAGCCCTGAGAGACAGGGGCATCGCCCCAGGCACGGCCGATGCATCGGGTGCATCTGGCAGTGCACGGAATGAACTTCCGGGAGCTACCAAAACATCTCCTCGGGCGTTGCAGTGGCGTTGGGCATGTTTGGCAGTGCGTGAGACGAATTTTCAGGAGCAACCATGAAATCCCTGTGGGCTTGATAGAGATGTTGGATGCATTTGGCAGTGCACTGGACGAACTTCTGGGAGTTTCCAGAACATCCCCGTGGGCGAGGCCATGCAATTGGACGAACTTTGATAGTGCACGGGGTGAACTTCTGGGAGTGACTAGAACATTCCAACGGGTGTGGAAAAGGAGTCGTGTGCGTTCGTGGTCAGGACCTTAGGAGGCAAAGGGAGTGTGAGCAAATGCACGTAAGGTGCCAAGCAGCAAGAGAGGTAGAAACAGGCCAAAATGTGCTCACCATAAGCCTGCATGCAGCAAGCAGTGAAGGACGGCCAGGTTCTAACTCAGTCCTAATTAATTGTGGAAATCCAAGCCAAGAAGAAGACCAGCATTGGCAGGACACACATGAAGCAATCCGAGCAGGAGAAGGAGAGTGACGGCATGAAGAACTCCAGCAGCAGCAGGACAGTCTTGGTAGGTTTACTTCAGCAAGAGGACCATGCCAAAGAGAAATCTTGGAGAGGAAGGACACGCCACAGCAGAAGTTCTAATCCAAGAAGGAAATGGCAAGAAGAAGTTCAGCAGCTGTAGGAGAGAAGATAAGATAAGGACAGAAAAAACTTAGTCAAAATAGGAATTCTAGTCTAAGTAGGAATTCAAGAAAGACCAAGAATCCTAGTAGGATTAGGAAACAATGGGATAAGGTCTATCTTGATAATGTTTTAGTTGACTTAGAAAAGCTTGTTGACTTAGGAAAACATATCCTAAGTGGATAAGGAACCTAAGTACTAGTTGAATTAGGATAAGGCTGTCTTAGGACTATAAATACAGCCCATTATTTGTGAGGAGGACATATGCTCGAATTTGTATATTTTCATTCATTAATCAAGAATCAAGAGTTAGCATTCTTGCTTCCATTCTTGTTTATATTTCGTTATCTTTTAAGAGTTGTCTTGAGATAACTTGGGCTTAAGACAAGGTTAAGAGTTGTCTTCCTTGCTTAAGAGCTTAGGTTGAAGTCAAGAGTTGTCTTCTTCAACCAAGGCAAGTTGTGATAGGTTTAAGAGTTGTCTTGCCTATCCAACATATCCTTTATATATTAGTTAATCCTAAAGGACAACTTAGGGGACATAAATATAAAGAAAAAGAACTCAAGAATCAAATGGGACAGCAAGTTAGGAAGGTTTTCAGTAGGCGTGCTGACCCCTAAGGTGTAGAAAAGTTAGGGAAAAAGATTGGGACCCTAACAAATTGGTGCTCTTATTGAGAGATCAACACAATCACTAGTTGAGAGGTAGCACGATCACCCCAACAGATTAGTGATCTAGTTGAGACATCAACACAGATACTAGTCAAGTGCAAGGCATCACAGTTACCATGTCATCTAGGCAGCATTCACCCGCACCATAGGAACAGACCAAAGAAGATTTCTCAGTCACCAACTGCGGAAGAATCCTTGCCTTAGAGAGAGAACCAGAATGCAATCAATGACTAGGCAGGTGATATCAAACACCAACTATCATCTATCATTCATTCTGTTGAACAATTGAAGAGAGACAAACCCCGAGTGTCTGGAAAACAAGTCCAAACCGAACAGGGTAGAAATAGCCACCTACCATAAATGTCTAAGAGGCTGCAATCAGAAGTCACATGGCAACAAGCTCATGAGGATGAATCCAACCAGGAGCAACTTCCTTCACAAGAGTTAGTGAACAGATTTGGCTAATCTAGCATGACAAACTACGAGGGACAGCTTGCCAAAATTAGGCAAGAAGGATCTCTAGAAAGCTACCTTGAAGAATTTGAGAGGTTGGCCGAATTAGTAGGGACATTGGCCAGATAGTGCACTAATTGGCACTTTTCTAGATGGCCTTGTACCTTGGCTAAGCCGAGAAGTGAAGATGAGGGATCCAAACTCTCTCACTCAGTGCATTCGGTTGGCAAGACTCATCAATGATGGGAGAAGCATCACCCGCAGCACAACCAAGGTCATCAAACCCTCAGACAAACTAGGTAAGGCATCCTCATCAAGTAAGACAGCACCCTCAAAAACAAAAGACCCTCTCAAACTATCCACTGAAGAAATCAACAGGAGAATAGAAAGAGGCCTATGTTTTAGGTGCAATGATAAGTGGCAAGTTGGCCACAAGTGCAAGAAAGGGTTGTTCAACATCATTGAAGTAGTAAGTGATGAAGAACACAAGGAAAGCAGCGAAGAAGAACAAGAAAGCTGCATGGACAGCAAGGAGGAAGCAGAGGCAGAACACTCCCCTGATCATGCGGAAGAAGGCGAAATCAACTTACATGCAGTAGGGGCAACCACCAAGCCTACTGCCATGAGGTTGTTCACAACCATTAATGGGAAAAAAATGTTTTGGTGTTGATAGATAGTGGAGCTACTCATAACTTCATCAACACAAAACTGGTCAAAACACTTCAGCTATGTCCAAAAAGGATTGCACCCTTTGAGGTAAGAGTGGCAAGCGGAAAGAAGCTCAAGTGCGCACATGTGATCCAGGCAGTAGCAATGCAGATTCAAGGAGTCAAAATAGAGGCAGAACTGCATGTGTTAGCCCTGGCAGGTCTTGATGTGGTTTTAGGCAATGCTTGGCTTAAAACCATAGGCAAGATAATGTTCGACTACGAATCCATGGCCATGCACTTCCAATGGAAGGAAGGGACTGCATGTGGGAGGCATCCACCACCAATGCAGCGCATCATTGTGAGGTAAGTACCCTTGAACGACTATACAGAAAAAGGGCACAATGTTTTGTGGTTCTCTTGGCCACAAAAGAGGAAAACACAGCCGAACATCATACACACGAAGACATACCAATAGGAGTAAGGAACCTACTGGAGCAATTCGGAGATGTCTTAGGAGAACACTCAACTGATGATGCAAAAGAAGGTGAAATCAACTTACATGCAGTAGGGGCAACCCCTGATGATGCAGAAGAAGGAGAAATGCCAGGAGCAACTCCCTGTTGGTGCAGCAGCAGTGTCATGCACGTTCAGCAATGCACGGGACAAACTTCCGGGAGCAACTAGAACATCTCTGCTGGTGTGGTAGAGCCATTGGGCATGTTCGACCGTGCGTGGGATGAACTTTCGAGAGTGACCGGAACAAACACAGCAGAGTTGTCGAGCGCATTTGGCAGTGTACAGGAAAAACTTCCAGAGTGACCGGAACATCCTCGTGGAACGGCGGCAGCGATGGACATGTTGGCAGTGTGCAAGACCAACTTTTGGGAGCGAATGGAACATCTTCATGGGCGCAGCAGAGGCGTCGGGCACACTTGGCAGTGTGAAGGGACAAACTTTTGGGAGCATCCGGAACATCCATGCCGACGTGGTAATGGCATTGGACATGTTCGGCAGTGTTGGGGATGAACTTTCATGAGTGACTGGAACGTCCCTGCAGAGGCAGGAGAGGCATCAGACACATTTGGGCGCAACCAGAATATCCTCACGGGCATGGCAGCGAATGGGACGAACTTTCGGGAGTGACTAGAACATCCGCATGGTCACAGCAGCATAGTCGGGCTTGTTTGGCAGTGTGCAGGATGAACTTCTAGGAGCCACCGGAACATCCCAACAGGCATGCAAAGGCATCAGGTGCTTCGGCAGTGTGTGGGACAAATTTCTGGGAGCAACCGGAACATTCTTGCAAGCACAGCATAGATGTCGGGTGCATTTGGCTGTGTGCAGTATGAACTTCCAAGAGCGACCAGAAAATCCCCATGTCTGCAGCAGATGCTTCAGGCGTGTTCAGCATGCCAGGACAAACTTTCAGGTGCAACCAGAACATCCCCGTAGGCACAGCAGAGACGTGGGACGCATTCGGCTGTGCTCGAGATGAACTTCTGGGAGTTCCCAGAACATCCTTGCTGGTGCACCAGCGGAGTTGGGCGCATTTGGTAGTGAATAGGACAAACTTTCGGGAGTGACTAGAACATCCCAACGGGTGCGGCAGCGGCGCCAGGCATGTTCGGCAATGTGCGGGATGAACTTCCGGGAGAGACCAGAACATCCACGTGGGTGCTGCAGTGGCATCGAGCGCATTCGGCCATGCTTGGGATGAACTTTTGGGAAAGACCAGAACATCCTCGCAGGCATGGAAGCGGCGTCGGGCACGTTTGGCAGCGCATGGAACGAACTTGCAGGAGCAATCAGAAAATCCCCGTGGGCTTGGCAGAGGTATCGAATACGTTCGACAGTGCTTGGCAGAGGCATCAGACGTGTTCGACAGTGCTCGGTATGAACTTTTGATAGCGACCAGAACATTCCCAATGGACACAGCAGTGCATCGGGCACATTTGGCAGTGAACGGTATGAACTTCTGGCAGCTACGGGAACATCCCCGTGGGTATGGCATAGCTGTCAGGCAGGTTCGACAGTGCACGGGACAAACTTTTGGAAGCGACTGGAACATCCCCACGGGCATGGCAGCAGCATTGGACATGTTCAGTAGTGCATGGGACAAACTTCTAGGAGCTGCCAGAACATCCCTGCAGGCATGGCAGAGGCATCGGGCATGTTCGTCAGTGCTTGCAATGAACTATGGGGAGTGACCAGTACATCCCTGTGGGCACGGCAGAGGAGTTGGGTGCATTCGGCAGTTTGCTGGATGATCTTCCGGGAGAAACCAGAAAATCCTCGCAGGCTCGACAAAGGCATCAGACGTGTTCGGTAGTGGTTGGGATAAACTTCCGGGTGCGAGTGGAACATCCCCATGGTCGCAGCAAATGTGTCAGGTGCAATCGGCAGTGCGTGGGACAAACTTCTTGGTGTGAATGGAACATCCCCACAGGCATGGCAGCGGCATCAAGAGCGTTCATGTTGGGGTCCCAATTTCTTGCCCCAACTTTTCTATACCTTAGAGGTTAGCATGACTTCTAAAACTTCTCCTAACTTGCTGTCCCATTAGATCCTTAAGTTCTTTTCTTTGATTCATATCCCCTAACTGTCCTTCAGGATTAACTAATGATAAATAGATATGATGGATAGACATGACAACTCTTAAACCTATCACAACTTGCCTTGGTTGAAGAAGATAACTCTTGACTTCAACCTAAGCTCTTAAGCAAGGAAGACAACTCTTCACCTTGTCTTAAGCCCAAGTTATCTCAAGATAACTTTTAAAGGATAACTGAAATAGAATAAACAAGAATGGCCAAATGCCTTTGATCTTGTATTATTGAATAATAACTTCAAATTCAGAACATATATTAATGGCTACAAATAATGGGACTGTATTTATAGTTTTGGACAGCTTTTCCTAATTTAGCTAGTTCTTGAGTTCCTTATCCACTTAGGACAAGTTTTCCTAAGTCAACAAGATTTCCTAAGTACAACTAGAATGTTATCAAGATTGACCTTATCCAACGGGTATCCTAATCCTACTAGGATTCTTGATCTTTCTTGATTGTAGAACTTTACCTAGACTAGAATTCCTATCCTATCTTGTTTCTTACAGCTGCTAGACTTTCTCTTTGTGTGTCCTTCTAGGACTAGGACTCTCAATGTGTATCCTTTTGCCCTTAGAATTCTCCTTGGCGCATTGTTACTGGAATTCATCATGTGCATCCTGCTACTAGTGGAACTCTTCTTGTCTCGGCCATCTTTCCTTGGCTAGAACTTCTCCATGTGTGTCCTGCTGAGGCTGGAGTCTTTCTTGGCTTAGATGCCTTGTTCAATTCAGACAAGGTCAGATTCTAGTCAGGCTTCTTTCCTGGGCTGGATGCATTCCATGTCCAAGCTTAATGTACGCATGTTCTGGCCCATAGCTGCCTCCCTTGCTGAGTGGCACCTCTCTTGCATCCTCCTATGCTACTCATGCTCCCTTTTCCTCCTAAGGTCCTCAACAATCCCCCTTTCTTGAAGACTCACCTAGTTCTCAAGGTGGAAGTTAGGGAAAATGTTGCTAGATATCATCATAGTCTTCCCATGTTGCTTCATCCTTGGGCAAATGACTCCACCATATCAGTACTCTCTATACTGGCCTTCTATTGCTCCCATAGCTTACTATGCAAAATCCTAAGGCTTCCTTCGGTTGCTGCCCAAGGTGATCTTCCCTGAAAATGTCGAGCAGTCTCTCATTCACTTGTCTCACATCTCCTAAATTTTTTCTCAACAACAAAATGTGAAACACTGGATATAGTTTGATGTAGGCAGTAGTCTTAGGTGATAAGCTACTGCTCCAACTACGCTCAACTACCTCATACGGTCTGAAATATTTTCTAGCACTTTGTAGCTGGCTTTTTGGTCTTTATCTTCCTTCTAGAATGGATTTTAAGATAGACGTAGTCACCTACCTTAATTCTTCCTTCCTCCCTTTGTCTGCTTGTCTCTTCATTCAATCCCTTGCTTACTCAAGCTCATGCTTGAGTTTCTTCAAGACCTCGTCTCGTGACTGAAGTGACATCCACTTCATGTATGCTGTTGTTCCCCATGGTATAACTTGACATTCCCAGGGGTAACCTTCCATATACAACTTGGTATGGTGTCATCTTAATTGTCGCCTTGATTTCTGTCCATACATTCCACTCCACTCCTTTAATAGCAGTGAGGCATGTGTCATTAGGCTCACATGCTGCCCACAACACTTGACCTCCATTGCTTCTAGACAATGTGTCTGCCACCTTGTTTTCCTTCCTCAGTTTGTAGATTATTTCATACTTGTATCCCAGCAACTTGACAAGGAACTTTTGCTGCTCTGGGTGTGGTAATTTTCTGCTCCATTAGGCTTCTCAATGGTTGTTGATCTGTAATGATCAGGAACTTTCACCCAAGAAGGTAAGGTCATCATACCTTGACTGCATGATGATGGCCAACATCTCCTTGGCGTATGCTAACCATTCTTTCTTCATGGGCCCTAAAATTCTGCTCATGTATGTGATAGGTCTTCTAGCTTGACTCAGGAGAACACCTATTCCATCTTGGCATGCGTCAGTGTGAAGCTCGAATGTTTGGTTGAAGGCAGCAGTGCTAACTCCAGGGTCTCACACATGGCTTGCTTCAACAACTTGAATGCATCTTCACTCTTCTCCATTCATAGAAATCCATCCTTCTTTAGCAAATTCGTCAATGGTTTTGCTATGGCACTATATTTGCAGAACAAATCGGTGCTAGTAGCCCATCAAGCCTAGAAATCCACTAAGTTTTATAACATTCTTAGGAGTTGGTCATGATTGCATAGCTCCTATCTTGCGTTGGTCTACTTTCACTCTCTGTGGATATGATTTCACCAAGGTATTCAAGCTCCTCTTGCATGAATGTGCACTTTGGATGGCTTGATAATGAAGCGATTTCTTCTTAACACCTCCAGTACCTTTGCTAAGTGTTTTATGTGATCATCATGGTTCCTGAAATAGATCAAAATGTCATAAAAGAAAACTAATACAAACCTGCACAAATAGGGTTTAAAGATGTTGCTCATGGCTACTTGAAAGGTGAAGGGTGCGTTGCATAGTTTGAAAGGGCATGACTAGGTACTCGTAGTGTCCACTATGAGTCCGAAATGTTGTCTTCTGCACATCCTCTTCTTTCATGTGTATTTGATGATATCCAACCTTGAGATCCAGCTTGGTAAACAACTTTGCTCCATGTAACTCATCCAGCATATCATCAATTGTTGGGAATTGGGAAAACGATCCTTGACAATTGCTTGGTTGAGTATCCGGTAATCGGTGCAAAACCTCCAAGTTCCGTCTTTCTTTCTAACAAGTTGAATAGGAGAAGAAAAAGGGAGGTGCTAGCTTGGATAATACCTTACTGTAGCATCTCTTTGATTTGTATTTTGATCTCATTCTTTTGGAAGTGTGCATACTGGTAAGGTGCTACATTAATCACCTTGGTCTCTTCAATTAATGGGATGGCATGGTCATAATGTCTTGAGGGTGGTAGCCCTTGTGGCTCTCCTAAGACATCTCCAAACTACTCTAGTAGGTTCCTTATTGCCATCGGAATGTTTTCAAGCATGTTCTGCCCTTCATGATGTTCGGCTGTGCTTGCTTCCTTTGTGGCCAAGAGAACCGAAAAGCATTGTGCCCCTTTTCTGTATAAACATTCAAGGGTACCTACCTCACAATGATGCACTGCATTGGTGGTTGATGCCTTCTACGTGCAGTCCCATCCTTTCCATTAGAAGTGCCTGCTGGGCTGGATGCATGCTGTGTCCAAGCTTGATGTTCGCATATTCTGGCCTGTAGTTGCCTCCCTTGCTGCTTGATGCCTCTCTTGCATCCTCCTATACCGCTCACACTTCCTTTGCCTCCTAAGGTCCTCAACAGTTCAGCAGTGTGCGGGGCAAACTTCCAGTGGAGACCGAAACATCCACATAGTCGTGACAGAGGCATCGGGCTCATTTCGCCATGCGTGGGATGAACTTCCGAGAGCAACTAAAACATCTCCACAGGCTCACCAGGGTTGTTGGATGTGTTCAGCTCAAAACGAACTTCTAGGAGTGATCGGAACAACCGCGCAGGTGCGGAAGAGGCATCTGGAGCGTTCGGCAATGCTCGGGATGAACTTCGAGGAGTGCCCATAACATCCCCACGAGTGTGGTAGTGGGGTCGAACCCATATGGCAGTGTGCAGGATGAACTTATGGGAGCGGCTGGAAGATCTCCGCAGGCCTGGGAGAGGCTTTGGGCATGTTGGGCAATGCATGGTACAAACTTTTGGTAGCAACCGAAACATCCCTACGGGTGCGGCAGTGGCATTGGGTGCATTCGACTGCACGCGGGATGAACTTCCAGGAGCGACCATAACATCCCCATAAGGATGGCAGCAGCATTGGGCATGTTTGGCAGTGTACGGGACAAACTTCTGGGAGAGACTGGAAAATCCCTACAGGCTCAGCAGAGGCATCGATCACGTTTAGCAGTGCTTAGGATGAACTTCTGAGAGAACCAGAAGATCCCAGCAGGTGCGGCAGAGGTGTCAAGAGCATTTGCCAGTGCATTGGATGAACTTTCGAGAGCGATCGGAACATCCCTACAGGTGCAGCAATGGCGTTGGACACGTTAGGTAGAGCATAGGACAAATCTCCGGAAGCAACTAGAACATCCCCACAGGCACCGCAGAGGCTTCGGGCATGTTGTTCAGTGCATAGGATGAACTTATGAGAGCAACTGAAACATCCCCATGGATTTGGCAGAGGCGTCGGATGCCTTCGTGGTGGGGTCTCAAAGTTTTTCCCCAACTTTTCTACACCTTAGGGGTCAGCATGCTTACTGAAGTCTTTCCTAACTTGCTGTCCCGTTTGATTCTTGAGTTCTTTTCTTATATTTACATCCCCTTAAGCTGTCCTTCAGGTTAACTAATATATATAAAGATATGTTGGATAGGCAAGACAACTCTTAAACCTATCACAACTTGCCTTGGTTGAAGAAGACAACTCTTAACTTCAACCTAAGCTCTTAAGCAAGGAAGACAACTCTTAACCTTGTCTTCAGCCCAAGTTATCTCAAGACAACTCTTAAAAGATAACTGAAATATAAACAAGAATGAAGCAAGAATGCTAACCTTGATTTTTGATTAATGAATGAGAAATATACAAAATTCGGAGCATATATCCTCCTCACAAATAATGGGCTGTATTTATAGTCCTAAGACAGCCTTATCCTAATTCAACTGGTACTTAGGTTCCTTATCCACTTAGGATATGTTTTCCTAAGTCAACAAGCTTTTCTAAGTCAACTAAAATATTATCAAGATAGACCTTATCCATGTTTCCTAATCCTACTAGGATTCTTGGTCTTTTTGAATTCCTACTTAGACCAGAATTCCTACTTTGACTAATTCTTTCTGTCCTTATCTTATCTCCTCTCCTACAGCTGCTGAACTTCTTCTTGCTATTTCCTTCTAGGATTAGGACTTCCATTTGGCATGTCCTTCCACTCCAAGACTTCTCTTTGGCATGGTCATCTTGCTGAAGTCAAACCTGCCATGGCATCCTGCTGTTGCTGGAGTTCTTCATGCCGTCCATCTCCTTCTTCTGCTCAGATTGCTTCATGTGTGTCCTTACAATGCTGGTCTTCTTCTTGGCTTGGATTTCCGCAATCAATTAGGACTGAGTCAGAACCTGGCCATGCTTCACTGCTTGGTGTGTGCAGGCTTGTTGCGCGCACATTCTGGCCTGTTTCTGCCTCTCTTGCTGCTTGGCGCCTTGAACATATTCGTTCATGCTCCCTTTGCCTCCTAAGGTCCTTAACACTTCAGCAGTGCACTGGACAAACTTCCGGGAGTGACCATAACATCCCCACAGGCATGGCAGAGGCTTAGGAATGTTTGGCAGTGCACAAGACGAATTTCCAGGAGGGACTGGAATTTTACTGCAGGCATGACAGAGTCATCGAGCACATTCGTGTGGAGAACCTAAGTATGCAGGAAAGGCAATGGGCAGAAAATGGGGCAGCAAAGGAGAGCATGGGCCAGAAAATGTGCACAACAAGCATGGCAACAGCAAGTGTGCAGCCCAGCAGTGAGGCCCGACCAGTATTTGACTTAATCCTAATTAATGCAGGACATTTACGCCAAGAGGAGTTCCAGCAGCAGCAGGACATCCATGCCAAGGAGAATTCCAGCAGCAGCAGAACATCTACGCCAAGAAGAGTTCTATCAGCAGCAGGACAAGCATGATGAATTCCAGTAGCAATGGGATACTCACGGCAAGTAGAATTCTAAGGGCAGAAGGATTTGCATTCAGAGTCCTAGTCCTAGAAGGATAAGCCAAGAGGAAGTCCAGCTAGCTGTAGAATACAAGATAAGGTAGGAATTCTAGTCTAGGTAGAAATTCAAGAAAGACCAAGAATCCTAGTAGAATTAGGAAAACATTTGGATAAGGTCTATCTTGATAATGTTTTAGTTTGACTTAGAAAAGCTTGTTGACTTAGGAAAACATATCCTAAGTGGATAAGGAACCTAAGTACTAGTTAAATTAGGATAAGGCTGTCTTAGGACTATAAATACAGCCCATTATTTGTGAGGAGGACATAAGCTACGAATTTTGTTATTTTCTCATTCATTAATCAAGAATCAAAGGTAAGCATTCTTGCTCCATTCTTGTTTATATTTTCGGTTATCTTTTAAGAGTTGTCTTGAGATAACTTGGGCTTAAGAAAGGTTAAGTTGTCTTCTTGCTTAAGAGCTAGTTGAAGTTAAGAGTTGTCTTCTTCAACCAAGGCAAGTTGTGATAGGTTTAAGAGTTGTCTTGCCTATCCAACATATCTTTATATATATTAGTTAACCGAAGGACAGCTTAGGGGATATAAAATAAGAAAAGAACTTAAGAATCAAATGGGACAGCAAGTTAGGAAGGATTCCAGTAGGCGTGCTGACCCCTAAGGTGTAGAAAAGTTGGGGAAAAAAATTGGGACCCCAACAAATTGGTGCTTTCGTTGAGAGATCAGCACAACCACCAGTTGAGAGGAAGCACAATCACCCTACAAATTAGTGCTCTAGTTGAGACAGCAGCAGAAATACCATCCAGTTGAGAGGACAGCAAGGTCACCATGTCATCAAGGCAGCATTCACCCTCACTACAACAGCGAACTAAGGAGGACTTTGGAAGAATTCTGACCTTAGAGAGGAACCGATGCTTACTTAATGACCAAGTAAGTGATATCAAACATCAATTATCTTTTATCATCCATTCTCTTGAGCAATTGAAGAGAGACACACCACGAGTGGCTGGAAAACAAGTCAAAACTGAGAAAGCCAGGAGCAGTATACTGCCACAGCAACCTAGAAGGCTGCATTCGGAGGAAGATTTTCACCATGAGCAGCTTCCCTCTCAAGAAAGGGGGAGAGTGCACATGAGTCTAGGGTGCAGAAGGGAGGTGCCACTGAATTTGCACCAGCCCCATGACCCCTATGATGAATACAACGACGATGAGGTCTTGGATCGAAGGCCAGCAGTATGCAGCCAAGGAGAATGCAGAGTCGTCATGAGGCAGAACGTTGGCGGACAAATAGGAGAGAGGAATGGCAACACTACGACAGCCCAAGCCACTACACTAGGCCTAAGGTAAAAATTGAATTCCCAACCTTTGAGAAAGGGGATCCAACCAAATGGATCTCCAAGGCTGAATTCTATTTTGAGAAACAAGGTGTTGAGAGGGGTGAAAGGGTTGATTTTGCATCCTATCACCTATGTGGGAGAGCCAACCAATGGTGGCGTCAGCTTAAGGCTACCTATGGCCGAGAAGGTAGAAGGATTGGCTGGACAAGGTTCACACAAGAATTGATGGACAGATTTGGCTCCTCCAGCATCACCAATATTTGCTCAGAGTTTGATGGGAATCAAGTCTTTCCTTCATCAAATTCTAAGAGTGCTGCACCAGTTCAGAACTTAGAATTCTCGTCTCCGCCTCCTGAGATGCCAATCTGGAGAACAAGCGAAGACGTTTCATCACCAACAATTCCAGTTGATGACAGTAGAGGAAAAGAATTGTGCACAGAAGATGCATATGCACATCCAAGTGAAGGCCACACTAAGGACACAAGTGCTCCAGGACAGGACTTGGTGTGTCGAATGCCAAGATAAAGATGCAGTTGTCTTGTGATGAGTCAAACAATGCATCTGCCAAATGTCCTGATTCATCTATTCAGCAAATTGAATTGGATGCAGGATTAAATAGGTCTTTGAATGGATTGCAAGAACATTCCAATGCATCTACAAATTATCCACCAGAAAATACTCCAACAAGGACTATGCAGGACCAATCTGCCTTGTTGGCTAAACCTGGATCAGAAGACAAAGTTCCTAAGCATAATTCTATTCAGATTGAAGGAATTACTGATCTTTCACGGACAGCTTCACAAGCTGCAAGAGATCAGACCTTTGCACCATTCATTGTTCAAACTGCAGCGGAAAATATGCATAGCATGCAGCAAGTTTTGCAAGGCACAAATATTGATCAAAACGCCATCATCTGCATCAGTTTTAGATTTTCAATACCCTGGACAGAATGATGATTATCCGTGTTACAGCTTGAACACTGAAGATCTAGACATTCCCTGCAATGTTAAGGATTTCTCTAGCACTCAAAAAATTAGCAAAGGGGATCCAGTAGTGATGCAGGAAGATCAAGAAAGCTGCATGGACAGCAAGGAGGAAGTAGAGGCAGAACACTTCCCTGATCATGCAGAAAAAGGCAAAATCAACTTGCATGCAGTAGGGGCAACCACCAAGCCTACCTAATAAGTCTGTTTGCAACCATAAATGACAAGAATATTTTGGTGTTGATTGATAGTGGAGCCACCCATAACTTTATCAACACAAAACAGGTCAAAACACTCCAGCTATGTCCGAAAAAGGATTGCACCCTTTGAGGTAAAAGTGGCAAGCGGACAGAAGCTCAAGTGCATGCAAGTTATCAAGGCAGTAGCAATGCAGATTCAAGGAGTCAAAATAGAAATGAAACTGCATGTGTTAGCCTTGGCAGGTCTTGATGTGGTTTTAGGCAATGCTTGGCTTAAAACCATAGGCAAGATAATGTTCGACTATGAATCCATGGCCATGCACTTCCAATGGAAGGGAAGGAACTGCACGTGGGAAGCATCCACCACCAATGCAGCACATCATTGTGAGGTAAGTACCCTTGAACAACTATACAGAAAAAGGGCACAATGTTTTGCGTTCTCTTGGCCATAAAAAGAGGAAAACACAGCCGAACATCATACACACGAAGACATACCAATAGGAGTAAGGACCTTTTGGAGCAATTCGAGATGTCTTAGGAGAGCCACAAGGACTACCACCCTCAAGACATTACGACCATGCCATCCCATTAATTGATGAAACCAAGGCAATTAATGTAGCACCTTACCGGTATGCACACTTCCAAAAGAACGAGATCGAAAGACAAGTGGAAGAGATGCTACAGCAAGGTATTATCCAACCTAGCACCTCACCCTTTTCTTCTCCCATTCTACTTGTTAGAAAGAAAGACGAAACTTGGAGGTTTTGCACCGATTATCGGGCACTCAACCAAGCAACTATCAAGGATCGTTTTTTCGATCCCAACAATTGATGATATGATGGATGAGTTACATGGAGCAAAGCTATTCACCAAGCTGGATCTCAAGGCTGAATATCATCAAGTACGCATGAAAGAAGAGGATGTGCAGAAGACAGCATTTCGGACTCATAGTGGACACTACGAGTACCTAGTCATGCCCTTCGGACTATGCAATGCACCCTCCACCTTTCAAGCAGCCATGAATGACATCTTCAAACCTTATTTGTGCAGGTTTGTCTTAGTCTTTCTTTGATGACATTTTGGTCTATTCCAGGAACCATGATGATCACATAGAACACTTAGCAAAAGTGCTAGAAGTGTTAAGAAGAAATTGTTTTCGTCATCAAGCCATCCAAGTGCACATTCATGCAAGAGGAGCTTGAATACCTCAGTCACATCATATCCAAAGAAGGAGTGAAGGTAGACCAACAAAAAATAGGAGCCATGCAAACATGGCCAACTCCAAAGAATGTCACAGAACTTAGAGGATTTCTAGGTTTGACAGGCTATTATCGCCGATTTGTTCACAAATATGGTGCCATAGCAAAACCACTAACAGATTTGCTAAAGAAGGACGGATTCCTATGGACAGAAAAGAGTGAAGATGCATTCAAGTTGTTGAAGCAAGCTATGTGTGAGACCCCAGTGTTAGCACTGCTCAACTTCAACCAAACCTTCGAGCTTCACACTGACGCATGTCAAGATGGCATAGGTGCTGTCCTCAGTCAAGCCAGAAGACCTATTGCATACATGAGCAGAGTCTTAGGGCCCATGAAGAAGGAATGGTCAGTATACGCCAAGGAGATGTTGGCCATCATCCATGCAGTCAAGGTATGGTGACTTTACCTTCTTGGGAGGAAATTCCTGATCATTACAGATCAACAACCGTTGAGAAGCCTCATGGAGCAGAAAATTACACCGGAGCCGCAAAAGTTTTGAGAGCGACCAGAACATTCCTGCAGCCATGGCGGTGGCATAAGACACATTAGGTTGAGCATGGGACGAACCTCCGGGAGTGACCGAGACATCCCAATGGGCAGTGGCAGAGGCATTGGACACCTTCGGCAGTGCACGGGACAAACTTCTAGGAGCAACCAGAACATCCCCGTGGGTGCAGAAGATATGTTAGGCATGTTCCTCTGCACTCAAGACAAACTTTTGAGAGCAGTCAGAGGATCCCCATGCGTACAGCAGCTGCGTTTGCAGTATGCAGGATGAATTTTCGGAAGTGATCAAAAAATTCCCGCGGGCTCAGCAAAGGCGTCGAGCGTGTTTGGTAGTGCTCGGGATGAACTTTTTGGGAGGAGTGGAACATTCCCCCGAGCACGGCATAGGTGTCGGACACGTTCGGTAGTGTGAGGGACAAACTTCTAGGAGTGACCGGAACATCCCCACAATTGCGGCAGAGGCGTTGAGTGCATTAGGCAGTGTGCGGAACGAATGTCTGGGCATCACAGGAACATCCTTGAGGGTGCGGTGAAGGTGTTGGGCACATTCAGTAGTGTGCGGGACTGATGGATAAACTTTCGGGAGCGACCTGAAAATCTCTGCAAGCTTGGCAGAGGCGTTGGACGCACTTGGTAGTGCTTGGGATGAACTGCCGGAAGTGAGTGGAATATCCCTGTGGGTTTGGCATAAGTGCTGGGTGTGTTTGGCTATGTTCAGGATGAACTTCCGGGAGTGACCAGAACATCCTCACGGGCAAAGCAGAGGCTTCAGCTACATTTGGCAGTGCACAGGATGAACTTCAGGGAGTGACCGGAACATCCGTCGAGCGTCGGCAGCAGTGTCGGACATGTTTGTTAGTGCTCGGGAACTTCTGGGTGTGACTAGAACATCCCCATGGGTGCGGCAGAGACCTTGGGCGCACTCGGCATTGTGGAGGTCAAAATTCCGGGAGTGACTAAAACATCCTTGCGGCTGCAGCAGCAACATTCGGCGCAATCGGCAGCGCACGGGATGAACTTTTGGGAGAGACCAAAAAATCCCTGTAGGCTCAGCAGAGGTGTCGGACGTGTTTAGCAGTTATTGGGATGAACTTCTGGGGGCGAGTGAAACATCCCCGCAGCATAGGTGTCAGGCACGTTTGGCAGTGTGCTGGATGAAATTCAGGATCCACTTGAACATCCCTGTGGGCATGGCCGTGGCATCAAACGCATTCGGCAGTGCTCAAGATGAGCTTCTGGAAGTGACCATAAAATCCCTATGAGTTTGGCAGAGGTGTTGGATGAGTTGGGCATTGCACAGGACGAACTTTTAGGAGGACCAAAACATCCCCGTGGGCACGGCAGAGGCGTCGGGTGCATTCATAAGTGCGTGGGATGAACTTACAGGAATGAACGAAAAATCCCTGAAGGTGCAGTAGAGGCTTCAGGAACATTGGGCAGTGTGTAGGACGAACTTCCGGGAGGGACCAAAATATCCCCGCGGGCACAACAAAGGCATCATGCGTGTTGAGCAGTGCACGGGACAAACTTCCAAGAGTGACCACAACATCAATGCGGGCACAGCAGAGGCATTGGGTGCATTCTGCAGTGCTCAAGGATGAACTTCAACAAGAGACCAGAACATCCCAATGGGTGTGGCAGAGGTTTGGGCATGTTCGGTAGTGTGTGAAACTAACTTCCGGGAGCAACCAGAACATCCCTGCTGGTGCGGCAAATGGCATCAGGCACATTGGATAGTGTGTTGGACGAACTTCCACCTTGAGGACAAGGTGAGTCTTGAAGAAAGAGGGGATTGTTGAGGACCTTAAGAGCAAAGGGAGCTGTGAGCAGATGCAAGAGAGGCACCAAGCAGTAAGAAAGGCAGCTACAGGCCAGAACTTGCACGCAACAAGCTTGCACACAGCATGCAGTGAAGCACGGACAGGTTCTGACTTTGTCCTAATTGACCACGGATATCCAAGCCAAGAAGGACTCCAGCATTGGCAGGATATGCATGGTGCAATTTGAGCAGAGAAGGAAGTGTACGGCATGAAGAACTCCAGCAGCAGCAGGACATCATGAAGGGTTTAGCTTCAACAAGTTGTTCATGTCAAGGAGAAGTCTTGGAATAGAAGGACACACCATATGGAAGTCTAATCTAGAAGGAAACAGCAAGATAAAGACTAGCAGCTGTAGGAGATAAAGATAAGATAAGGATAAAGAGGTTTAGTCAAAAATAGGATTAGTCAATCAAGAAGACCAAGAATCCTAGTAGAATTAGGAAACATTTGGATAAGGTCTATCTTGATAGGATTCTAGTTGACTTAGGAAAACTTGTCCTAAGTGGATAAGGAACTTAAGTACTAGTTAAATTAGGAAAAGGCTGTCCAATACTATAAATACAGCCCATTATTTGTTAGCATAAACATATGCTCCGAATTTGTAAGTTTTCATTCATTAATCAAGAATCAAGCTTTAGCATTCTTGCTTATATTCTTGTTTATATTTCAGTTATCTTTTAAGAGTTTTCTTGAGATAACTTGGGCTTAAGTCAAGGTGAAGAGTTGTCTTCCTTGCTTAAGAGCTTAGGTTGAAGTCAAGTGTTGTCTTCTTCAACCAAGGCAAGTTGTGATAGGTTTAAGAGTTGTCTTGCCTATCCAACATATACTTTTATCATTAGTTAACCTGAAGGATAGCTTAGGGGACAAGAATCAAAGAAAAGAACTCAAGTATCAAATGGGACAGCAAGATAGGAGAGGTTTTAGAAGTAGTGCCAACCCCTAAGGTGTAGAAAAGTTGGGACAAGAAATCAGAATTCCAACAGTTTGGCTGTGTGCGGGATGAACTTTCGGGAGCGACCAAAACATCCCCATGGGTGTGGGAGATGCTTTAGGTGGGTTGGGTGGTGCGTGGGACAAACTTCCAAGAGTGACCAGAACATCTCTGTGCGCACGGTGAGGCTTCGGGCGGGTTGGGTGGTGTGTAGGACGAATATCTGGGAGTGACCAGAATATCCTTACGGGCGAGAAAGAGGCATCGGGCTCTTTCGGCAGTGCACAGGATGAACTTTTGGGAATGACCAGGAAATCCCAATAGACTTGGCAGAGGCATCGGACCCACTTGAAAGTGCTCTAGATGAATTTTCTGGAAGCTACTGAAACATCCCCATGGGCATGGAAGAGGCTTTGGGCGCATAGGGCTGTCCCATGTTCGTGTTGAGGGCCTTAGGAGGCAAAGGGAGTGTGAGTGAATGTGCACAAGGCTCCAAGTAAAAGGAGAGGCAGAAACAGGCCAGAATGTGCGGGCAACAAGCCTACATACGGCAAGTAGTGAATTACGGCCAGGTTCTGAATCAGTCCTAATTGATTGCGGAATCCAAGCCAAGAAGAAGACTAGCATTGGCAAGACAACGCATGAAGCAATTTGAGCAGAAGAAGGAGAGTGACGATGTTAAGAATTCCAGCAGCAACAGGACATCTTGGCAGGTTTACTTTAGCAAGAGGACCATGCCAAAGAGAAGTCTTGGAAAGAAAGGACACCACAGCAAGAAAGTCTAATTCAAGAAGGAAACGGCAAAGAAGAAGTCAGCAGCTGTAGGAGAGAAGATAAGATAAGGACAAAAAGACTTAGTCAAAATAGGAATTCTAGTCTAGTAGGAATTCAAAAAAGACCAAAAATCCTAGTAGAATTAGGAAACAGGAGGATAAGGTCTATCTTGATAATGTTTTAGTTGACTTAGAAAAGCTTGTTGACTTAGGAAAACATATCTTAAGTGGATAAGGAACCTAAGTACTAGTTAGATTAGGATAAGGCTATCTTACGACTATAAATACAGCCCATTATTTGTGAGGAGGAGATATGCTCCGAATTTTGTCCCACGCTGTTGCTGTGCTCGCAAGAATGTTCCAGTCTCTTCTGGTAGTTTGTCCCAAGCACTGCTGAATGTGTGCCACACCGTTGCTACGCTCGCAAGAATATTCCAGTCTCTTCCAGTAGTTTGTCCCAGGCACTGCCGAATGCGTTCGTGCCTTGCCACACCCGCGGGGATATTCTGATTGCTCCTGGAAGTTCGTCCTACACACTACTAAATGTGGGGGACACCTCTACTGCACCCGCAGGAATGTTTTGGTCAGTCCCAGAAGTTCGACCCATGCACTGTTGAACACGCCAGATGCTAGAGTCGCGCCTGCAGGGATTTTCCGATTGGTCCCAGAATTTTGTCCTGTAGACTGCCAAATGCACCCAACACCACTACCATTCGCACGGAGATGTTCTGGTCACTCCCAGAAGTATGTCCCATGCATTGCCAACATGCTTGAAACTGCGGCCATGCCAACAGGGATGTTCCAGTCACTCAATAAAGTTTTTTGAGCACACTACCGAACATGTTTGATGCCACTGCTGTGCCTTCAAGAAAGTTCCGGCTGCTCCTGGAAGTTCGTCTAGTGCACTGCTGAATATGCCCGACACCACTGCTGCGCCCTTGGGGATGTTCTTGTCACTCTCGGAAGTTCATCCCGTGCACAGCCTAATGCGCATGAAGCCTCTGCCGCACCCACGGTGATGTTCCGGTCACTCTTGGAAGTTCGTCGCATACACTACTGGACTGTTGAGGACCTTAGGAGGCAAAGGGAGCGTGAGCAAATGTGCGCAAGGCACCAAGCAGCAAGAGAGGCAGAAACAGGCCAGAATGTGTGTGCAACAAGCCTGCACACAGCATGCAGTGAAGCACAGCCAGGTTCTGACTCTGTCCCTAACTAACTGCAGAAAATCCAAGCCAAGAAGAACACCAACATTGGCATGATACATATGAAGCAATCCGAGCAGGAGAAGGACATGGACGACATGAAGAACTCCAGTAGCAGCAGGACGTCATGGCAGATTTGACTTCAGCAAGATGTTCACGTCAAGGAGAAGTCTTGGAATGGAAGGACACACCATAATGGAAGTCCTAATCCTAGAAGGAAACGGCAAGATGAAGGTCAGCAGCTGTAGGAGATGAGATGAGATAAGATAAGGACAGAAAAATTTAGTCAAAGTAGGAATTCTAGTCTAAGTAGGAATTCGAGAAAGACTAAGAATCTTAGTAGGATTAGGAAATATTGGGATAACGTCTATCTTGATAATGTTTTAGTTGACTTAGTAAACCCTTGTTGACTTAGGAAAACATATCCTAAGTCTATAAGGAGCCTAAGTACTAGTTGAATTAGTATAAGGATGTCTAAATACTATAAATACAGCCCATTATTTGTGAGCAGAACATATGCTGTGAATTTTGTTTATTTTGCATTCATTAATGAAGAATCAAGGTTAGCATTCTTGCTTCCATTCTTGTTTATATTTCGGTTATCTTTTAAGGGTTTTCTTGAGATAACTTGGGCTTAAGTCAAGGTTAAGAGTTGTCTTCCTTGCTTAAGAGCTCAAGTTGAATTCAAGAGTTGTCTTCTTCAACCAAGGTAAGTTGTGATAGGTTTAAGAGTTGTCTTGCCTATCCAACATATCCTTTTAACATTAGTTAATCCTGAAGAACAGCTTAGGGGATGAAAATCTAAGAAAAGAACTTGAGAATCAAATGGGACAGCAAGTTTGGAAGGTTTTTAGTAGGTGTGCTAACCCCTAAGGTGTAGAAAAGGTGGGGCAAAAAATTGGGACACCAACATGCATGCATCCGATGACGCTGCCATGGCTGCAGGAATGTTTTGGTCGCATCCAAAAGTTTGTCCTGCACACTGCTGAACGCACTTGACACAGCTGCTGCAACCTTGGGACTATTCCTTTCACTCCTGGAAGTTTGTCACGCGCACTGCTGAGCATACTCAGTGCCTCTGCCATGCCTGCAGGGATTTTGCGGTGGCTCCTAAAAGTTCATCCTGCACATGGCCGAATGTGTCTGACGCTGCTGACATGCCTGCGGTGATGTTCCAGTGGCTCCTGGAAATTCATCCCGCGCACTGCCAAATGCGCTTAACGCCTCTACCACACCTGCGGGAATGTTTCGGTCATTCCTATAAGTTCATCCCGATAACTTAGGAACTCGTCCAATGCCTCTGCCATGCTTGTGGAGATGTTCTGGTCGCTCCTGGAAGTTCATCCCGTGCACTGCTGAACGTATCTGATGCTGCTGCCACGCCCGCGGGAGTGTTCTGGTTGCTCCCAGAAGTTTGTCCTGCACACGGTCGAACGCACCCCATGCCTCTGCCACACCCACGATGATGTTCTAGTTGCTCCCAGAAGTTCATCCCAAGCACTGCCGAAGGCATCCAACGCTGGTACACCGCACCTACAGTGATGTTCTGGTCACTCCTGGAAGTTTGTCCAGCAGATGGCTGAATGCGTCCGACGCTACCACCGCTGCACCTGCGGGGATGATTCAGTTGCTCCCGAAAGTTTGTCTCATGCACTGCTGAACACACCCGACACCTCAACAATGCCAGTGGGGCATGTTCTGGTTGCTCCTGGAAGTTCATTCCAAGCACTGCCAAATGCATCTCACGCCTCTGCCGAGCCCATTGGGCAATTTCCGGCCGATCCCAGAAGTTCGTTTCTGTGCACTGCCAAACGTGCCCCGTGTCTCCGCCACACCCATAGCGATGTTCCAGTCGCTCCTAGAAGTTCATCCCACGCACTGCCGAACATGGCCAACACCTCTACCATACCGTGGGGATGTTTCGGTTGCTACCTGATGTTTGTTCTATGCACTGCCCAATGTGCCGGAAGCCTGTGCCGCACCCGCGCACTGCCAAACATGTCTGACGCCGCTGCTGCCCCCGTGGGGATGTTCCGGTTGCTCTCGGAAGTTTGTCCCATGCACGTCCGAATCCGCCCAATGCCTCTGTGGTGCTTGTAGAGATGTTTCAGTTGCTTCCAGAAGTTCATCCCGTGAACTGCCAAACGCACCCGACAACTATGCTACGCCTGTGGGATGTTCAACTCGCTCCCAGAAGTATTTCCTGAGCACTGCTGAAACGCGTCTGATGCCTCTTGCCACCTTGTAGGGTTTTTCTGGTCACTACCAAAAGTTCATCTGTTAGTCCTGCGCACTACCAAATGTGCCGACACCTCTTCTGCACCCAAGCAGATGTTCTAGTCACGCCTAGAAGTTCATCCTGTGCACTGCCCAATGCACCTGAAGCTTCTGCCACGCCCGCCGGGATGTTCCGGCCACTCTCGGAAGTTCGTCCCACGTATTGCTAAACATGTTTGATGCTACTGCTGCACCCGTGAGGATGTTCTTGTTGCTCATGGAAGTTCATCCCGTGCATTGCTGAACATGTCCGATGCTGCTGTTGTGCCTGCGGGAATGTTCTGGTCACTCTTAGAAGTTCGTACAGCACACTGCCGAGCCGCCCAACACCTCTTCTGCGCCCGTGGTGATGTTCTGGTTGCTCACAGAAGTTTGTCCCATGCAAAGCCAAACACTCCTGACGCCTCTGTCATGCCCGTGGGGAAGTTCCGGTCGCTCCTGGAAGTTCATCCCGTGCAATGCTGAATGTGCCCAAAACCTTTGCCGCACCCGTGGGGATGTTCCATTAGCACTAGAAGTTCATCCCACACACTGCTGAGCCTGGTGAGAATTTTCGGTCTCTCCTGGTGCACTGCAGAATGCGCCGAATGCCACTACTGCACCTGCAAGGATACTCCGGTCGCTCCCGAAAGTTTGTCCCATGTGCAGCCAAATGGCTTGATGCTTCAGTTGCACCCACAGATGTTCTGGTCGCTCTCGAAGTTTGTTCTGCACACTACTGAAGGTGCCTGATGCCTCTACAATGCCCACGGGAATGTTCTAGTCGTGGCCAAAAGTTGATTCCGCACACTGCATGACACATCCGAAGCCTCTGCCGCACCTGGGGGGATGTTTTTGGTCACTCCTAGAGGTTCGTCCTAGGCTCTACCCAATGGGTCTGATGCTGCTGCAGCGCCTGCGGGGATGTTTTGGTCAGTCCCATAAGTTCGTCCGAGCATTGCCGAACGTGTCCAACTCATGCACCGAGCCTGCAAGTATTTTTTGGTTACTCCCAGAAGTTCGTCTTGTGCACTACCCAACATGCCCAAAGCCTCTGCCACGGCCGCAAGCATGTTCTGGTCGCTCCAGGAAGCTTGTCTCGCGCATAGCCGAATGCGTTTGATGCCCCTGCCGTGCCCGCGAGGATGTTCTGGTTGTCCCATGCACTGCCCAACATACCTGAAGCCTCTGTCGCGCATGCATGGATATTCCAATCACTTTAAAAAGTCCATCCCGTGCATTGCACAATTGTTAAGAACCTAAGTATGCAGGAAAGGCAATGGGTAGAAAATGAGGCAGCAAAGGAGAGCATGGGCCAGAACATGTGCACAACAAGCCTGGCAACAGCAAGTGTGCAGCCCAGCAGTGAGGCCTGGGCTTTCCTAATCAATGAAGGACATTCATGCCAACAAGAGTTCCAGCAGAAGAAGGATATTTGCATCAAGAACTCCAGCAGCAGTAAGACATTTATGCCAAGCAGAGTTCTGGCAGCAGCAAGACATCCATGCCAAGAAGAGTTCTATCAGCAGTAGGACACTCATGATGAGTTCCAGTAGCAATAGGATAGTCACTGACAAGAAGAATTCTAAGGGCAGAAGGATATGCATTCAGAGTCCTAGTCCTACAAGGATTAGGCAAGAGGAAGTGCAGCTGCTGTAAAATACAAGATAAGGTAGGAATTCTAGTCTAGGTAGAAATTCAAGAAAGACCAAGAATCCTAGTAGAATTAGGAAACATTTGGATAAGGTCTATCTTGATAATGTTTTATTTGACTTAGAAAAGCTTGTTGACTTAGGAAAACATATCCTAAGTGGATAAGGAACCTAAGTACTAGTTAAATTAGGATAAGGCTGTCTTAGGACTATAAATACAGCCCATTATTTGTGAGGAGCTCATAAGCTACGAATTTTGTTATTTTCTCATTCATTAATCAAGAATCAAAGGTAAGCATTCTTGCTCACATTCTTGTTTATATTTTCGGTTATCTTTTAAGAGTTGTCTTGAGATAACTTGGGCTTAAGTCAAGGTTAAGAGTTGTCTTCCTTGCTTAAGAGCTAAGGTTGAAGTTAAGAGTTGTCTTCTTCAACCAAGGCAAGTTGTGATAGGTTTAAGAGTTGTCTTGCCTATCCAACATATCTTTATATATATTAGTTAACCCGAAGGACAGCTTAGGGGATATAAAATAAGAAAAGAACTCAAGAATCAAAGGGACAGCAAGTTAGGAAGGATTCCAGTAGGCATGCTGACCCCTAAGGTGTAGAAAAGTTGGGGAAAAAAATTGGGACCCCAACAAATTGGTGCTTTCGTTGAGAGATCAGCACAACCACCAGTTGAGAGGAAGCACAATCACCCTACAAATTAGTGCTCTAGTTGAGACAGCAGCAGAAATACCATCCAGTTGAGAGGACAGCAAGGTCACCATGTCATCAAGGCAGCATTCACCCTCACTACAACAGCGAACTAAGGAGGACTTTGGAAGAATTCTGACCTTAGAGAGGAACCGACGCTTACTCAATGACCAGGTAAGTGATATCAAACATCAATTATCTTCTATCATCCATTCTCTTGAGCAATTGAAGAGAGACACACCACGAGTGGCTGGAAAACAAGTCAAAACTGAGAAAGCCAGGAGCAGTATACTGCCACAGCAACCTAGAAGGCTGCATTCAGAGGAAGATTTTCACCATGAGCAGCTTCCCTCTCAAGAAAGGGGGAGAGTGCACATGAGTCTAGGGTGCAGAAGGGAGGTGCCACCGAATTTGCACCAGCCCCATGACCCCTATGATGAATACAACGACGATGAGGTCTTGGATCGAAGGCCAGCAGTCGTGGCAGCCAAGGAGAATGCAGAGTTGTCATGAGGCAGAACATTGGCAGACAAATAGGAGAGAGGAATGGCAACACTACGACAGCCCAAGCCATTACACACGGCCAAAGGTAAAAATTGAGTTTCCCTACCTTTGAGAAAGGAGATCCAACCGAATGGATCTCCAAAGCTGAATCCTACTTTGACAAACAAGGTGTTGAAAGGGAAAAGAGGGTTGATTTTGCATCCTATCACCTATGTGGGAGAGCCAACCAATGGTGGCATCAGCTTAAGGCCACATATGGCTGAGAAGGTAGAAGGATTGGCTGGACAAGGTTCACACAAGAATTGATGGACAGATTTGGCTCCTCCAGCATCACCAATATTTGCTCCGAGTTTGATGGGAATCAAGTCTTTCCTTCATCAAATTCTAAGAGTGCTGCACCAGTTCAGAACTTAGAATTCTCGTCTCTGCCTCCTGAGATGCCAATCAGGAGAACAAGTGAAGACGTTTCATCACCAACAATTCCAGTTGATGATAGCGAAGGAAAAAAATTGCACACAGAAGATGCGTATGCACATCCAAGTGAAGGTGACACTAAGGACACAAGTGCTCCAGGACAGAACTTGGTGTGTCCAAATGCCAAGATAAAGATGCAGATGTCTTGTGAAGAGTCAAACAATGCATCTGCCAGACGTCCTGATTCATCTGTTCATGTTCATGCTGCTACTTCTACATCTCTACCATATCAGTTGCAGAACAATGACTTAAGAGCTCCAATAGTTTCCACTGGACTGCCATCTACATCTTCATTAGAACTGACCAGGATGGAGAGACAGCAAATTGAATTGGATGCAGGATTAAATAGGTCTTCGAATGGATTGCAAGAACACTCCAATGCTTCTACAAATTATCCACCAGAAAAATACTCCAACAAGGACTATGCAGGACCAATCTGCCTTGTTGGCTAAACCTGGATCAGAAGACAAAGTTCCTAATCATATTCCTGTCCAGATTGAAGGACTTGCTGATCTTTCACAGACAGCTTCACAAGCTGCAAGAGATCAGACCTTTAGACCATTCATTGTTCAAACTGCAGCAGAAAATATGCATAGCATGCAGCAAGTTTTGCAAGGCACAAATATTGATCAAACGCCATCATCTGCATCTGTTTTAGATCCCTCAATTCCCTGGACAGAATGATGATTATCGTGTTACAGCTTGAACACTGAAGATCTAGACATTCCCTGCAACGTTAAGGATTTCTCTAGCACTCAAAAAATTAGCAAAGGGGATCCAGTAGTGATGCAGGAAGATCAAGAAAGCCGCATGGACAGCGAGGAGGAAGCAGAGGCAGAACACTCCCTGATCATGCAGAAAGAAGGCGAAATCAACTTGCTTGCAGTAGGGGCAACCACCAAGCCTACTGCAATGAGGCTGTTCACAACCATAAACAACAAGAATGTTTTGGTGTTGATTGATAGTGGAGCCACCCATAACTTCATCAACACAAAACTGGTCAAAACACTCCAGCTATGTCCGAAAAGGATTGCACCCTTTGAGGTAAGAGTGGCAAGCGGACAGAAAGCTCAAGTGCGCACAAGTTATCAAGGCAGTAGCAATGCAGATTCAAGGAGTCAAAATAGAGAGAGAACTGCATGTGTTAGCCTTGGCAGGTCTTGATGTGGTTTTAGGCAATGCTTGGCTTAAAACCATAGGCAAGATAATGTTCGACTATGAATCCATGGCCATGCACTTCCAATGGAAGGGAAGGGACTGCACGTGGGAGGCATCCACCACCAATGCAGCACATCATTGTGAGGTAAGTACCCTTGAACGACTATACAGAAAAAGGGCACAATGTTTTGCGATTCTCTTGGCCACAAAGAGAGAAAACACAGCCGAACATCATACACACGAAGACATACCAATAGGAGTAAGGGACCTTTTGGAGCAATTCAGAGATGTCTTAGGAGAGCCACAAGGACTACCACCCTCAAGACATTACGACCATGCCATCCCATTAATTGACGAAACCAAGGCGATTAATGTAGCACCTTACCGGTATGCACACTTCCAAAAGAACGAGATCGAAAGACAAGTGGAAGAGATGCTACAGCAAGGTATTATCCGACCTAGCACCTCACCCTTTTCTTCTCCCATTCTACTTGTTAGAAAGAAAGACGAAACTTGGAGGTTTTGCACCGATTATCAGGCACTCAACCAAGCAACTGTCAAGGATCGTTTTTCGATCCCAACAATTGATGATATGCTGGACGAGTTACATGGAGCAAAGCTGTTCACCAAGCTGGATCTCAAGGCCGGATATCATCAAGTACGCATGAAAGAAGAGGACGTGCAGAAGACAGCATTTCGGACTCATAGTGGACACTACGAGTACCTAGTCATGCCCTTCGGATTATGCAACGCACCCTCCACCTTTCAAGCAGCCATGAACGACATCTTCAAACCTTATTTGTGCAGGTTTGTCTTAGTCTTCTTTGATGACATTTTGGTCTATTCCAGGAACCATGATGATCACATAGAACACTTAGCAAAAGTGCTAGAAGTGTTAAGAAGAAATCATTTCGTCATCAAGCCATCCAAGTGCACATTCATGCAAGAGGAGCTTGAATACCTCGGTCACATCATATCGAAGAAGGAGTGAAGGTAGACCAACGAAAAATAGGAGCCATGCAAACATGGCCAACTCCTAAAGAATGTCACAAAACTTAGAGGATTTCTAGGTTTGACAGGCTATTACCGCCGATTTGTTCGCAAATATGGTGCCATAGCAAAACCACTAACGGATTTGCTAAAGAAGGATGGATTCCTATGGACAGAGAAGAGTGAAGACGCATTCAAGTTGTTGAAGCAAGCTATGTGTGAGACCCCAGTGTTAGCACTGCCCTGACTTCAACCAAACCTTTGAGCTTCACACTGACGCATGTCAAGATGGAATAGGTGCTGTCCTGAGTCAAGCCAGAAGACCTATTGCATACATGAGCAAAGTCTTAGGGCCCATGAAGAAGGAATGGTCAGTATACACCAAGGAGATGTTGGCCATCATCCATGCAGTCAAGGTATGGCGACCTTTACCTTCTTGGGAGGAAGTTCCTGATCATTACGGATCAACAACCCTTGAGAAGCCTCATGGAGCAGAAAATTACCACACCGGAGCAGCAAAAGTTCCTTGTCAAGTTGCTGGGATACGAGTATGAAATAATCTACAAACCTGGCAAGGAAAACAAGGTGGCAGACGCATTGTCCAGAAGCAATGGAGGTCAAGCATTATGGACAGTATGTGAGCCTAATGACGCATGCCTTACTGCCATTAGCAGAGCGAAGTGGAATGTATGGACAGAAATCAAAGAGGCAATGGAGATTGATCCTCAAAGACAAGAGCATGCCAAGAAGATCAAGAATTTTGACCCTAAGGTTAGTAAATTCACCCTAAAGAATGGATATATTTGGCACAACCAGCAGGTGTATGTACCAAACATACCAGGACTGAGAGGAAAGATATTGAATCACTTCCAAACCTCACGGGAAGGAGGACATTACATGCGGATCAAGCTATACTTTTGGTCGGAAGGATTCAAGGCAAAAGGTAAGAAGAAAAACAGCAGTTGTGACATTTGCCCATGGATAAAACCAGAAGATGGCAAGACCAAAGGATTGCTACAACCTTTGCGATTACCCATACAAGTTTGGGAAGACTATAATGACATCCAGCAGCAGTTTTCCAACTTTCACCTTGAGGACAAGGTGAGTCTTCAAGAAAGGGGGATTGTTGAGAACCTAAGTATGCAGGAAAGGCAATGGGCAGAAAATGGGGCAGCAAAGGAGAGCATGGGCCAGAAAATGTGCACAACAAGCCTGGCAACAGCAAGTGTGCAGCCCGGCAGTGAGGCCTGGGCATTCCTAATCAATGAAGGACATTCATGCCAACAAGAGTTCCAGCAGAAGAAGGATATTTGCATCAAGAAGAACTCCAGCAGCAGTAAGACATTTATGCCAAGCAGAGTTCCAGCAGCAGCAGGACATCCATGCCAAGAAGAGTTCTATCAGCAGTAGGACACTCATGATGAGTTCCAGTAGCAATAGGATAGTCGTGACAAGAAGAATTCTAAGGGCAGAAGGATATGCATTCAGAGTCCTAGTCCTACAAGGATTAGGCAAGAGGAAGTGCAGCTGCTGTAAAATACAAGATAAGGTAGGAATTTCTAGTCTAGGTAGAAATTCAAGAAAGACCAAGAATCCTAGTAGAATTAGGAAACATTTGGATAAGGTCTATCTTGATAATGTTTTATTTGACTTAGAAAAGCTTGTTGACTTAGGAAAACATATCCTAAGTGGATAAGGAACCTAAGTACTAGTTAAATTAGGATAAGGCTGTCTTAGGACTATAAATACAGCCCATTATTTGTGAGGAGCTCATAAGCTACGAATTTTGTTATTTTCTCATTCATTAATCAAGAATCAAAGGTAAGCATTCTTGCTTCACATTCTTGTTTATATTTTCGGTTATCTTTTAAGAGTTGTCTTGAGATAACTTGGGCTTAAGTAAGGTTAAGAGTTGTCTTCCTTGCTTAAGAGCTAAGGTTGAAGTTAAGAGTTGTCTTCTTCAACCAAGGCAAGTTGTGATAGGTTTAAGAGTTGTCTTGCCTATCCAACATATCTTTATATATATTAGTTAACCCGAAGGACAGCTTAGGGGATATAAAATAAGAAAAGAACTCAAGAATCAAACAGAACAGTAAGTTAGGAAGGATTCTAGAAGGCGTGCTGACCCCTAAGGTGTAGAAAAGTTGGGGAAAAAAATTGGGACCCCAACAACAATGCACCTGATGCCTCTTCTGCGCCCATGGGCATGTTTTGGTCGCTCTCAGAAAGTTCATTTTGCACACTGCCCAACACACCCGAAGCCTCTTCCATGGCTGAGGGGATGTTCAACTTGCTCCGGGAAGTTCATCACGCGCACTGCCGATCATTCCCAATGCCACTGCCATGCCTGCAGGGATGTTCCAATCGCTCCCCAAAATTTATCTTGGGCACTGTCGAATGCGCTTGATGACTCTGCTGTGCCCACAGGGATGTTCTGGAAGCTCCATAAAGTTTGACCCAAACACTGCCCAACCCGCCAAAGCCTCTGTTGCGCCTGTAGGGATGCTCCAGTTGGTCCTGGAAGTTCGACCCACGTACTGCCGAACATGTCCGATGCTGCTACTGAGCCTATCGGAATGTTCTGGTCGCTCCTGGAAGTTCGTCCCGTACACTGCCCAACGTGATCAAATCCTCTGCGGAGCCCATGGGGATGTTTTGGTTGCGCCCAGAAGTTCTTTCTGCGCACTGCCTAATGTGCCCGACCCGTTGGCATGCCCCCCGGGATGTTCTGATCGCTCCTAGAAGTTTGTCCCATGCACTACCAAACATGGATGGCACCGCTGCTGCACCAGTAGAGATGTTGCGGTGGCTCTCAGAAGTATGTCTCATGCATGGCCGAACATGTCCGACGCCAATGCTGCAGTTGTAGGGATGTTCCAGTCACTCCTGGAAGTTTGTCCTGCACAACGACCAATGCACCAAAAGCCTCTGCCGCACTCATAGGGAGGTTCTAGTCGCTCTCAGAAGTTCATCCTGTCCACTGCCAAATATGTCCAACGCTGCTACTATGCCCATGGGGATGTTCCAGTCGCTCTCGGAAGTTTGCCCCAAGCACTACTGAACTCATCTGATGGCTCTGCATAGCCCACAGGGATTTCCAGTCACTCACAGAAGTTTGTATCACATACTGTCGAACGCGCCTGACGCTACTGCCATGCCATGTCTTGGTTGCTCCCACAAATTCATCCCACTCATAACTGAATGTGCTTAATGCCTCTGCTGCACCCACGAGGATGTTCCGCTTGATCTTGGAAGTTTGTACTGTGCACTACTGAACGCGTCTGATGCCGTTACCACATCCTTGGGGATGTTACGGTTACTCCCAGAACTTTTTCCCGAGCATTGCCGAATGTGTCTGATGCAACTGCTGAGCCCATTGGGATTTTTTGGCCACTCCTAAAAGTTTGTCCCATGCACTGACGCACCAGCAGTAATGTTCCGGTCGCTCCTGGAAGTTCATCCTGCACACTGCCAAATGCACCCGACTCCTTTGCCACACCTGCAGGCATGTTCTGGTCGCTCTCAGAAGTTTATACCACACATCGCCCAATGTACCTAAAGCCTCTATGCTACCCGTGGCGATGTTCCAGTTGTTCCCAGAAGTTCATCCCATGCACTGCTCAACACGCTTGAGACGTCTGCCACTCCCATGGGTATAATCCAGCTGCTCCCAAAAGTCCATCCCATGTTCTGCCCAGCACGCTCGAAGCATTTGCCATGACTGCAGAGATGTTCTAGTCGCTCCTGGAAGTTCGTTCTGTGCATTGCCAAATGTGTCTGACACTGCTATCATGCCAGCAATAACATTTTCATCACTTCTGGAAGTTTATCTAATGCACGACAACTTTGCTGCTCCTGCAGAGATGTTCCAATCACTCCCGTAAGTTTGTCCCACGCACTGCCCAACGCGCCTGAAGCTTTTGCCGGACCTGCACAGATGTTACTGTTGCTACCGGAAGTTCATGCCGTGCATTGCCAAATGTGTCCGACGCTGCTGATGCGCCTGTGGAGATGTTCAGTCACTCTCAAAAGTTTATCCTATGCAATGCTCAATGCACACAAAGCCTCTACTGTGGCTGCATGGATGTTTTGGTTGCTCCTAGAAGTTTGTTCCACACAGCCAAATGCGTCCTATGCCTGTGCTGCGCCTGCGGGGATGTTTTTGGTCGCTCTTGGAAGTTCATACTGTGCACTGCCAAATGCTTCTGACACCAATGCCGTGCCCTCAGGGATGTTCTGTTCACTCCAAGAAGTTTGTTCCACACACTATCTAATGCACCCAAAGCCTCTACTGCACCTGTGGGGATGTTCTAATCATTCCCAAAAGTTCATCCTGCATGTCGAACGCACCAAACGCGTCTGCTGCTTCCACAGGCATGTTCCAGTCACTCCCAAAAATTCGGCCTGCACAATACCCAATGCACCTAAAGCCTTTGCCATGCCTGCAAGGATGTTCTGGCCGCTCTTAGAAGTTCATCCTATGCACTGCCCAACGCATTTGAAGCCGCTGCCGCTCCTGTAGGGATGTTATATTTGTTGCCAAAAGTTCATCCCGTGCATTGCTGAATGTGTTCGATGTTGCTAGTGTGCCATGGGGATGTTTTGGCCGCTGCCGGAAGTTCTTCCAACACAATGTTTGGGAGTTCTGGTTACTCCCGGAAGTTCATCTCACACACGACCGAATGCACTCGATGCCTCTGCTGCACCCACACGGATGTTTTGGTCTATGATAGAACATGAGCTGGACCACATGGGAAAGGCAACAACAAAGCATAAAAATGGCCCAAAAGAAGGCCTAAATTTGACTAAACTTGGCCCAACTTCTAGAAGGCTCAACTCAAGAAAATATCTAGCAATAGAGGGAACAGTTGGAAGGAAATTTTAAATATTTGAGTTTGAATTTTCTCTCCAAGCTTGATCTAAGCTCTGGTTATTGGCAAGTGCGCATCGCTTAGGGAGATGAATTGAAGACGTGCGACAAGGTACAGATCATATGAGTTCCTAGTCATGCCTTTCGGTCTCACCAATGCATCTGCCACCTTCTACAACCTCATGAACAACATATTCCACCTATTCCTCTATAAGTTTATAGTGGTATACTTGGATGACATTGTGGTCTATAGCAAGAACCTTAAAGAGCAAGTGGAGCACTTAAGGCTTGTCTTCCAAACTTTACTAGACAATGAGTTGTATGTGAAGAAAGAGAAGTGGTTGTTCGCTCAATAGAAGGTGATGTTCTTGGGCCATAAGATAATGGGTGGACGAATACATATGGACATGGCCAAGGTACGTGCCATCCAAGAATGGCAACCCCTAATCACTGTGACAGAACTCAGATCATTTCTTGGCCTTGTCAATTATTACAGACACTTCATCGAAGGGTATTCCACTCGAGCAACACCCTTGACTAATTTGCTTAAGAAGAAGGAGACATGGGAGTGGCCGCCAGCATGTCAAGAAGCCTTTGAGGATCTTAAGCAAGTTGTGGTGGAGGAGCTAGTTCTCTCGCTACCCAACTACTCCGAACCATTCAAGGTGCACACAAACGTGTCACATTTTGTAATTGGGGGAGTGCTTATGCAAGATGTGCACCTTATTGCCCACGAAAGATGCAAGCTAAATGACATGGAGCAAAGGTATCCTGTGCATGACAAGGAGATGACAGTAATCATCCACTACTTGCAGATATGGTGATACTACTTGCTTGGAAGCCAGTTTGTGGTCAAAACCGATAACATAGCGATGAGTTACTTCCAAAATCTGTAGAAACTCAGCCCCAAGCAAGCACGATGGCAAGAATTCTTGGCAGAATTCAACTATGTCATGAGTACAAGCCTAGTCAACCAAACATCGTGGCCAATGCCTTGAGTCGCAAAGTGAAGAAGAGCTTGATAAAGCTTGCCAAGGAAGGTCAGACAAGGTAATTTTGGGAGCGCGACAACATTATCTACACTATCGGCAATTGCCTATAAATTCCAAAATGGGAAAATTTATGAAGGGAATTGATGAGAGAGTGCCACGACTCTAAATGGGTGGGACATCTAGGAACTCATCACACTATGCCCTGACTTAGAGATCTCTACTATTGGCCACGGATGAGGGATGATGTAGAAGCATACATGAAGACTTGCCTTGTATGCCAACAAGATAAGGTCGAGCATTAACATCCAACAGGTTTGCTTGAACCTTTTCTTGTCCCTAAGCATCCATGGGACTGCATCACTCTAGACTTCATCTAGGTGCTTCCAACTTCTCAACGATGCCAAACGTGCCCAACTCCTCTACTGCACCTGCAAAGATACTCTGGTTGCTCCCAGAAGTTTGTGCCGCACACTGCCCAACGTGCTCAAAGCCTTTGTCGTGCCCGTGGGGATGTTCCAGTCATTTGTAGAAGTTTGTCCCATGCACTGCTGAATGTGCCCGACACATCTGCCACTTCCATGGGGAAGTTCTGGTCGCTGTTGGAAGTTCACTCTGTGCACTGCCTAGCATGCCCGCAGAGATGTTCGCCCTGCACATTACTGAACCTGCCAAGATGATCTAGTTGCTCCCAGAAGTTTGTCCCACACATAGCCGAATGCTCTCATAACAACTCTGCTGCTCCTGCAAGGGTGTTCCGGTCACTCCCATAAGTTTGCCCCTCACACTTCCCAATGTGCCTGAAGCCTCTGCCAGACCTTCAGGGATGTTGCAGTCACTGTCGAAAGTTCGTACTGGGCATTGCCAAATGTGTCCGATGCTACCAGTGCGCTCGTGAGGATGTTTTGGTCACTCCCAAAAGTTCATCCTAGGCAATGTTCAATGTGCCTGAAGCCTCTACCATGCCTATGTGGATGTTTTGGTTGCTCCCAAAAGTTTGTCCTGTGCACAGCCAAACGCACCTGACGCCCCTGCTGCACTGTCGAGGATGTTTCAGTCGCTCTTGGAAGTTCATACTGTGCACTGCTGAATGTGTCTGATGCTAATGTTGTGCCCTCATGGATGTTCCATCTGCTCCTGGAAGTTCATCCTACGCACTGCCTGACGTGCATGAAGCCCCTGCTGCACCGGTGGGGATGTTCCAGTTGTTCCCAAAAATTCATCCCACACACTGTCGAATGCACCTGATGTGTCGTCTACTGCTCCCATAGGGATGTTCCAGTCAGTCCCAGAAGTTCATCCCGCATACTGCCTAACACACCCAAAGCCTCTACCATGCCTGCAGGGATGTTCTGGTCATTCCCGTAAGTTGGTCTTGCACACTGCCCAATGCATTTGAAGTCGGTGCCACGCCTGTAGGGATGTTGCAGTTACTGTCAGAAGTTTGTTCCATGCATTGCCAAACATGTCCGATTCTGCTGGTGCGTTGTGGGGATGTTCCAACCATGCACTACAAATGCGCCCGACGCCTCTGCTGCCCCTGTGGTGATATTCTAGTCACTCCCAAAAGTTAGTCCAATGCACTGCTGAACGCGCCTGACACCGCTGTTGCACCACAGGAATGTTTCGGTTGCTACCAGAAGTTCGTCCCGTGCACTGCCCAATGTGCCCAATGCCTCTACTACACCTGCAGAGATTTTTCGCTCACTCCCAAAAGTTCATCCCAAGCACTGCCAAATGCATCCGATGCCTAGGCCGAGTCTATAGAAATTTTATGGTTACCCCCGGAAGTTCATCCTGCACACAGCCGAATGCGCTCGAAGTTACTGCCACGCCTGCGGGAATGTTCCATTCGCTCCCAAAAGTTTGTCCTGCGCCCTATTCAACATGCCCGAAGCCTCTACGGCACCTGTGGGGATTTTTCAGTGGCTCCAAGAAGTTCATTCTGCACACTGCCGAACATGTCTGACACCTTTGCCGCGTCTACAGTGATGTTTTGGCCACTCTCGGAAGTTTATCCTGAGCAATGCCATACTTATCTAATGCCGCTGCCGTGCCCAAAGGGAGCATAAGCAAATGAACGTGAGGTGCCAAGCAGAAAGAGAGGCAGAAATAGGCCAGAATATGCGCGCCACAAGCTTGCACACAGCAAGCAATTAAGCATGGCCAGGTTCTGACTCAGTCTTAATTGATTGCGAAAATCCAAGCCAAGAAGAAGACCAGCATTGGCAAGGCATGCATGAAGCAATCTGAGCAGGAGAAGGAGAGTGGCAGTGTGAAGAACTCCAGCAGCAGCAGGACAACCTTCCAAGAGTGAATGGAACATCCCTGCAGACACAGCAAAGGCATTAGGCAGATTCGTCAGTGCGTGGGACGAACATCCGAGAGCGACTAGAAAATCCACGTGGGGAGGCAGAGGCGCTGGGCGTGTTCGTGTTAGGTTCCCATATTTTTTCCCCAACTTTTCTATAACTTAGCGGTCAGCACACCTACAATCAGCCTTCCTAACTTGTTGTCCCATTTGATTCTTGAGTTCTTTTCCCTATATTTACATCCCTTTAAGCTGTCCTTTGGGTTAACTAATATATATAAAGATATGTTGGATAGGCAAAACAACTCTTAAACCTATCACAACTTGCCTTGGTTGAAGAAGACAACTCTTAACTTCAACCTTAGCTCTTAAGCAAGGAAGACAACTCTTACCTTGTCTTAAGCCCAAGTTATCTCAAGACAACTCTTAAAAGATAATCAAAAAATATAAACAAGAAAGTAAGCAAGAATGCTAACCTTGATTCTTGATTATTGAATGAGAAAATAACAAAATTCGGAGCATATCTCCTTCTCACAAATAATGGGCTGTATTTATAGTCCTAAGACAGTCTTATCCTAATTTAACTAGTACTTAGGTTCCTTATCCACTTAGGATATGTTTTCCTAAGTCAACAAGCTTTTCTAAGTCAACTAAAACATTATCAAGATAGACCTTATCCCATTGTTTCCTAATCCTACTAGGATTCTTGGTCTTTCTTGAATTTCCTACTAAGACTAGAATTCCTACTTTGACTAAGTCCTTCTGTCCTTATCTTATCTTCTTTCCTACAGCTGCTGACTTCTTCTTTGCCATTTCCTTCTTGAATTAGACTTCTTGCTGTGGCATCCTTCCTCTCCAAGACTTCTCTTTGGCGTGGTCATCTTGCCAAGGTAATCCTGCCAAGACGTCCTGCTGCTGCTGGAGTTCTTCATGCTGTCACTCTCCTTCTCCTGCTCGGACTGCTTCATGCATGTCCTGCCAATGCTGGTCTTCTTCTTGGCTTTCATTTCTGCAATTGATTAGGACTGAGTCAGAACCTGGCCGTGCTTCACTACTTGCTGCGTGCATGCTGGTTGTGCGCACTTGCTGGTCTGTTGCTGCCTCTCTTGCTGCCTGGCGCCTTGCGTGCATTCTCTCACACTCCCTTTGCCTCCTAAGGTCCTCAGTAATCCCCCTTTCTTGGAGACTCACCTTGTCCTCAAGGTGGAAATTAGGGAAACGTTGCTGGATATCGTCATAGTCTTCCCATGTTGCTTCATCCTTGGGCGAATGACTCCACCATATGAGTACTCTCCATACTGGCCTTCTATTGCACCCATAACTTACTATGTGAAATCCCAATGCTTCCTTTGGGTGTTGCCCTAGGTGATCTTTCCCTAAAAACATCGGGCAGTCCCTCATTCACTTGTCTCACATCTCCTATCCTTTTTTCTCAACAATGAAATGTGAAACACTGGATGCAGTTTAGAGTTTAATGGTAGTCTTAGGCGATAAGCTACTGCTCCAATTTGCTCTACTACCTCATATGGTCCAAAGTACTTCCTAGCCAGCTTTGCTGTAGTTGGCTTTCCAGCCTTGATTTTCCTCCTAGGGTGGATCTTAAGATAGACATAGTCACCTACCTTAAATTCCACTTCCTTCCTCTTTTTATCTGCTTGTTTCTTCATTCGGTCCCTTGCCTTCTCAAGCTCATGCTTGAGTTTCTTCAAGACCTCATCTCTTGATTGAAGTGCGACATCTACTTCTGTATGCTGTATAACTTGACATTCCCGGGGGTATTCTTCCATATACTGCTTGATATGGTGACATCTTGATTGTTGCATGATAAGTAGTATTATACCACAGTTCTGCCCATGGTATGTACTCCTCCCAATTGTTTTGCTGATCATGGCAAAAACATCTTAAATACTGTTCTAGAGTTCGATTGGTTACCTCACTTTGTCCATCTGTTTGTGGATGAAAGGCAGATGAGGCGACCAAGTTGCTGCAAGTTGTGTGAAGAGCTCCTTCCAGAATTTGCTCATAAAGACAGTGTCTCTATCGGACAGCATTGTCCGTGGTATGCCATGAAGTCTTACCACGTTCTTGATGAACTCTTGGGCTACTTCTTTTGTCGTGTAGGGTTGCTTGAGTGGCACAAAGTGTGCACTCTTGCTGAGTCTGTCCACTACGGTTAATATCACCGTATAACCCTTGCTGTTGGGCATTCCCATGATGAAGTCCATTGTTAAATCTTCCCAAACCTGTTTTGGTATTGGCAAAGGTTGTAATAACCCCTTTTGTTTTGCCACTTTCTGGTTTGGTGCGCTAACACACATCACATTCTCAGACTAGCTTTTTGATCTCAGCTTTAAGTCCTTCCCACCAAAAGAATAACTTAATTTGCATGTAAGTACGAACCATCCTGAATGTCCTCCTTCCCGTGAGTTGTGGAAGTGATTCAAGATCTTTCCTCTTTGTCCCGGTATGTTTTGGTACATATACCTGCTGTTTGTGCCAAATATATCCGTTTTTAAGGGTGAATTTACTAACCTTAGGTTCAAAATTCTTGATATTTTCTGTGAGCTCTTGGCTTTGAGGGTCAATTTCTATTGCCTCCTTGATTTCTGTTCATACATTCCACTCTGCTCCACTAATGCCAGATGCGTTGGACGCGATTAGCAGTGCTCAGGACAAACTTTTGGGATCAATCGAAACAGCCTTGCAGGAACGGCAGCTGTGTTGGGCGTGTTTGGCAGTGCACAGAACGAACTTTCAGGAGCAACCTAAACACCCCCGCAGGCATTGCAGCAGCATCGAATGCATTGGGCAATGAACAGGACAAACTTTTCGAGATCAATGGAAACATCCATGCAGGCCTGCCAAAGGCATTGGGTACATTGGGCAGTGTGTGAGATGAACTTCTGCGAACAACCCGTAAGTCCACGCAGGATAGGCAGATATGTCGGATGCGATTGGTAGTGCTTAGGACGAACTTCTGGGAGTAACCAGACCAGCCTCGCGGAGGCAGCAACTATGCTAGTGTGTTCAGCATTGCACCAAACAAACTTCCAGGAGTGACCTGAACACCCCTGCGAGTGTTGTAGCGTGTTGGAGTCTCTATTTTTTCCCCAACTTTTATACACCTTAGGGTCAGCATGCCTACTGAAATCCTTCCTAACTTGCTGTCCCGTTTGATTCTTGAGTTCTTTTCTTATATTTACATCCCCTAAGCTGTCCTTTGGGTTAACTAATATATATAATAAGGATATGTTGGATAGGCAAGACAACTCTTAAACCTATCACAATTTTCCTTGGTTGAAAAAGACAACTCTTGACTTCAACCTTAGCTCTTAAGCAAGGAAGAAAACTCTTAACCTTGTCTTAAGCCCAAGTTATCTCAAGACAACTTTTAAAAGATAACCAAAAACATAAACAAGAATATATGCAAGAATGCTAACCTTGATTCTTGATTATTAAATGATAAAATAACAAAATTCGGAGCATATCTCCTCCTCACAAATAATGGGCTGTATTTATAGTCCTAAGACAGCTTTATCCTAATATAACTAGTACTTAGGTTCCTTATCCACTTAGGATATGTTTTCCTAAGTCAAGAAGCTTTTCTAAGTCAACTAAAACGTTATCAAGATAGACCTTATCCTACTGTTTCTTGATCCTACTAGGATTCTTGGTCTTTTTTGAATTCCTACTAAGACTAGAATTCCTATTTTGACTAAATCTTTTTGTCCTTATCTTATCTTCTCTCTTACAGCTGCTGAACTTCTTCTTGTTGTTTCCTTCTTGGATTAAAACTTCTGCTATGGCGTGTTCTTCCTCTCCAAGACTTCTCTTTGGCATGGTTCTATGGATAGTTTAAAAGGGTCTTTTCTTTTCAAGGGCGCTGTCTTACTTGATGAGGATGCCTTATCTAATTTATCCGAGGGTTTGGTGACTTTGGTTGTGCTGCAGATGATGCTTCTCCCATCATTGATCAGTCTTTCCAACTGTATTCACTGAGTGAGAGAGTTTGGATCCCTCATCTTTACTTCTTGGCTTAGCCAAGGTACAAGGCCATCTAGGAAAGTGCCAATTAGTGCACTATCTAGCCAATGTTCTACTAATTCGGCAAACCTCTCAAATTCTTCCAAGTAGCTTTCTAGAGATCCTTCTTGCCTAATTTTGGCAAGCTGTCCCATCATAGTTTGTTATGCTAGACGGGCAAAATCTGCTCACTAACTCTTGTGTGAACCTTGTCCAGCCTATACTTTCTTTCCTTCTCGGCCATAAGTGGCCCTAAGCCAATGCCGCCATTGGTTGGCTCTCCCACATAGGTGATAGGATGCAAAATCAACCATTTCACCTCTTTCAATACCTTGTTTCTCAAAGTAAAATTCAGCCTTGGAGATCCATTCAGTTGTGTGTAATGGCTTGGCCTGTCGTAGTGCCAATCCTCCCTTCTTGTGGTGCACCATGGTTTTGCCTCATGGTGATTGCACACCCTTCTTGGTTGCCATATTGTGGGCCTTCTGTCCAGCACCTCCTCATCGTCACTATAATCATTATAGCGATCATGGGGCAGGTGTTTGTTTGGGGAAGTTTCCCTCTTACTTCCTAAACTCATATGCCTTTTCCCCCTTTCTTGAGAGGGAACTTACTCCGGGTTAGATTCGTCCTCATGGGCTTCATGCAATGTGACTTCTGATTGCAGCCTCTTAGACGTTTGTGGTAGTGGCTATTTTTGCTTGGCTCAGTTTGAACTTGTTTTCTGGCCACTCGAGGTGTGCCTCTCTTCAATTTTTCAAGAGAATGAATAATAGATGATAGTTGCTGTTTGATGTCACCTACCTGGTCATGTATGGTGCGTTGTTCCCTCTCCAAGGCTAGGATTCTTCTAAAGTCCTTGTTAGTTCGCTATTGTGGTGAGGGTGAATGCTGCCTGAATGACACGATGATGTGCTGATCTTTTAACAAGAGAAAATTTGTTGGGATGATTGTGCTACTTCTCAACTGGTGATTGTGCTGATCTCTCAACGAGAGCACCAATTTGTTGGGGTTTCAATTTTTTTTCCCCAGCTTTTATACACCTTAAGGGTTAGCACACCTGTTGAAATCCTTCCTAACTTGCTGTCCTATTTGATTCTTGAATTCTTTTCTTATATTTATGTCCCCTAAGCTATCCTTCGGGTTAACTAATATATCTATATATAAGGATATGTTGGATAGGCAAGACAACTCTTGATTTCAACCTTAGCTCTTAAGTAAGGAAGACAACTCTTAACCTCGTCTTAAGCCCAAGTTATCTCAAGTTAACTCTTAAAAGATAACCAAAAACATAAACAAGAATGTAAGCAAGAATGCTAACCTTGATTCTTGATTATTGAATGAGAAAATAACAAAATTCGGAGCATATCTCCTCCTCACAAATAATGAGCTGCATTTATAGTCCTAAGATAGCCTTATCCTAATCTAACTAGTACTTAAGTTCCTTATCCACTTAGGATATGTTTTGCTAAGTCAACAAGCTTTTCTAAGTCAAAATATCCCCCAAGGTACGGTACCAAGTCGTGTGTGTTTAGTAGTGTGCGTAATGAACCACTAGGAGTGACCGAAACATGCTCGTGGGCTAGGCAAAGGCTTCGGGCATGTTCAATAGTGCATAAGACAAATTTCGGGAGTAACCTTAACATCCTAGCAGGCGCAGGATAAACTTTTGGTAGAAACCAAAATATCCCTGTAGGGACAGCAACAGGGTCAAACATGTTTGGCAGCTTGCAGGATGAACTTTTGGGAGTAATTGGAGTATCCCCACGGGCTCGGCAGAGGCATTGGTTGTGTTCGGTAGTGCATGGGATGAACCTTTGGGAGTGACCAGAACATTCCCCCAGGACAAATTCTCTCTCTGCATGAATTGAAATAATTTCACATGAAAAAATTATCTTCTTAATTTTAAAAGTTGAGTAAGCAATTTGATCAAGGTTGTTAAGGTCTTTGTGATGCGTAATTTTTATAAAATTTGTATCCACTATGATTAATTCTAGAATTTACTATTTGTCAACCATTACTCAATAAACTCCAGCAAAATCCATCTGCATGGTCTGATCAACACCCTAAAGTAGTCAAACTAATCAAAGACAAGGTTAACGTTACCCCTTGCTTAGCCCTACCTAATCCTAGTGCTAGTCTTATTGTGGAGACAGATGCATCATATATATGATATGGTGGGATTCTCAAACAGAAATTAAAAGGCTCAACAAAAGAATCAATAGTCAGGTATTATTCAAGCATTTGGCTTGGTACTCAAAAAAAACATTCGACAATTAGAAAAGAAATTTTATCAATTGTTTTGTGCATTATGAAATTTCAAGTTGATTTCTCCAATAAAACTTTTCTTTTATGCATTGATTGCAAAACTGTAAAAGAAGTTTTAGAAAAAGATGCCAAAAATTTTGTTTCTAAACAAATTTTTGCTAGATGGCAAGCTATTCTCTTAAACTTTGATTTCTTAATCGCCTATGTAAAGGGTGAAGAGAATTTCCTACCATACTATCTTACAAGGGAATTCTTACAAAGGACTTCTTACAAGGAAGAAAAAAGTGATCGAACACTAAGTGAGTGTGTTCAAACACAATAAGTGATAAGAAGCAAAAATGAAAGCTCAAGACTATGTAATAAAGGCTCAAATAGGTAAAAATCCCCTGGTTCCCATTTCTCAATTCCCTTCTCTTTCTTATTCAAATCTGCTCAAGACTCAAGGGTCACCTACCTATCCTAGGTCATTTACACAAAAAAAAGCTCTTCAAGCTCAAAATCATTTTATCACTCAAAAGTTTTAAAAGAACATATTAAAATCACTTTCACAAAGAGCCTATTCCAAGAAGAAAAGCTCATCATCTTGCTCAAAAACAATTCCAACCAAATGCCCAATATCTAACCTCTCAACCTTTCAAGAACTATAAATTTTGCAAATTAATCCTAGTGGAAACTCTGTAGAAATCATGCATCACAAAGACCCTAACAACCTTGATCAAATTGCTTAATTGTAAAATTAAAAAAATAATTTGTGCAAGTGAATTTATTTCAATTCATGCAGAGAGAGAATTCTCTATAAATTTTACACCTAAAGGATTCAACTATATGGATTATAAAAATGCATGGTATAATGTATTTTATGTTCAACCTTATGACCATCATGGTTCTTTCAATTCCATGAACAATGCCCAAAGAACTTACTTCCATCATTGTTCCAAGAATGGTGGGTATTTCTTTGGACCAGATAGCTTAATTTATGTGGAAAAGATCAACCATTTAGCAATGGCCTAGTATCTCAAAAATGTTTGTTTGCTATAGACATTCATGCCTAAGCTCAAATTTCATGTAGACTTTCAAGTTCCATGCATTATGTCTTGGAATTACTTCATGCAATTCTTTTATCCCCATTGCAATCACTTTAGTGAGAGAATTCAGGATCAAATGGCAAGACAAATATGACATGCACAAAGTTGAATTGGTAGTTATGTTGGATAAGGTTGATTTGCTGGCTTATCGAGTTTTGTTAAAGCATGTGAATGTCTTTTTGGCTAATAACTGACAGGAATTTGAAAGTTACTTTGGTACCTAGTATCTCAGTATGGATTCCTTTGTTGTTTACATTAAACGAATGATTTGAGTAAGGAACAGAGTGCCCAAGATGATATATTGAGAAAGGTTTTTGACAAGGATAAAACTTGTACCTAACATTCATATTTGATCCATTAGCATTGCTCAGTCATTCGAACACTTTTTTGTAGAAATGAGTTGGAACAAAACCTTCCCTAATATAATTTTGATATGCACCAAAGTCTACTAATGCAGTGGTATTGATTGACAAACTTTCGAGAGCAACCAAAAAATTTCCACAAGCATAATAGATACGTCGGACGTGTTAGGCAGTGCTCAAGACAAACTTCTGAGAGTGACCAAAACTATCAAATGCCTCATGGTGTTTAAAGTGGTTGATCACTCTTTCTTCCCATGTAAGAACTCTCTTGTGAGATAATCTAGAAGGGAATTCTCTTTACCCTTTATATAAGTGATTGAAAAATCAAAATTTGATAAAATTGCTTGCCATCTGGCAAAAATCTGTTTTGACACAAGATTCTTGTCATCTTTTTCCAAAACCTCTTTTCCATAAAAGAAAAGTTTTGCTGAACAAATCATCTTGAAATTTCATTACACATAAAATAATTGATAAAATTTCTTTTTTAATAGTTGAATAATTTTTTTGAGCACCAAGCCAAATACTGGAATGATATCTGATTATTGATTCTTTGATTGAGCCACCTACTATTTGTTTAGAATCCCACCATATCCTATCTTTGATGCATTTGTCTCTATGACAAGACTAGCACTAGGGTTAGGCAGGCCTAAGCAAGAGATAGCCTTAACTCTATCCTTGATCATCTTGACTATATGAGTATGTTGATCAGACCATACAGGTGGATTTTTACTAAGTCTATTGAACAATGGTTGACAAATAGGTCTAAGGTTTGGAAAGAAATCAACTACATAATTAAGAGACCCTAAAAATCTCTATAACTGTGTTCTATCTTTGATTTCATTTGGAAAATTTGAAGCAAACTCTATTAATCTATTAATGGGTTGAATAGTTCCTTGGTAGATTTCATGAACTAGAAATCTAACCCTAGTTTGGGAATAATTTCATCTTAGTAGCAAAAACTACTAAGCCACTCTGTTTGATAACTTTTAGGAAAATTTGCAAGTGTTTGAAATGTTGATCAATGGATTTTGAAAAGATAAGTACATCATCTATGTAGACCATTGAAAATTGAGAATACGGGTTAAGAATATCGTTCATGATATTTTGGAATTCTGATGGAGCATTTTTGAGTCCAAAGGGCATTACATTCCATTCATAATGTCCAAAGGGTACAGACAAAAGCTATTTTATACTAGTCTTGGGCATTAATATGGATTTGCCAAAATCCTGATTTCATATCAAACTTAAAAAATATGATGGAATCATATAATCTATTAAGCAAGTCTCTTTTGTTTGGAATAGGATACATAATCCATTGGAGCACCTTGTTATGGGGTTTGTAATTGATGACTAAGCGCAAAACTCCACACTTTATTTTTTAGTTTTTGTTGACATAAAAGGTTGAGCAACTCCAAGGTGACTTGGATGGACGAATAAGTTTTTTTTACAATAAATCATTGATCTCCTTTTTGCAATGTTCAAGGAGGTCATGATTCATTTGAATAGGCCTTGCCTTGGTTGGAATGTCTCTCTTATGAAAATCTTTTTCGTAAGGGAGTTGGACTATATACTCTTTTCCTTTCCCAAAAAGCATTGGGTAGGTCCAAACATATTTCTTTTTGAAAAAGGTTTTGAAGTTTGTGAATCCTTGTCTGAATGAGTGGATTCCTTAGTTGGCTTTCTATTTTGGCATGATTGAGCTCTTTTCTGTAAAGCCTGCACATATGATTCCTTATGTCTGATAAGATTGATCTGCTTGCTTATTGAATTTTGTTAGAGCATGTGAACATCTTTTTGGCTAATGGTAGACCAAAAGTTGAACGACACCTTGGTAGCTAGTACCTTAGGGTGGATTCCTTTGTTGTCTACTTGAAAAGGATAGATTTTGGTAAGGAACAGAGTTCCTAGAATGATATTTTGAGAAAGATTTTTGACTAGAATAAAACTATTATGAAAGCAATAATTTTGGTTGCAAACTTGGGCATTAGAAAGCTTATACCTAACATTTAGGTTTGAACCATTGGCACTATTGAGATGTTCATAGGTCTTCTCATAGTATTAGGTAAGAATTTTTCTTCCCAAATACAATTATGATCTACACCAAAATCAACTAATGTAGTGATATTGATAAAGAAAATATTTCCTATATGTAAGGAAATGTTGACATACCATTTTTGGAAATTAATCTTATTGATCAAATGGATAAAACCATCATCATCTAATGGTTAATTCAATAAAGGTAAGAGTTGAGATAGTTGACTATTACTACTTTTAGATTGTTATTTGCAATTTGAACAACATTTCTAGAGTTTTCTAACAACTCTATTCTAACATTGGTTTGAAGTTATTGAAGCTGTTGGTCATTGACTTGTTTCTTCAAGTCTCTGATTTGGGCTTTTAGGAGTTTAACTTCTTCTTGAAGTTCTCCTGTGGTCACTTGTTTGGAGAGATTTTGAGTAGGCTATTTCTCAAAGATTTTATTGAGATTGAATGGCTCAGGAGTACTGGCCTGTTGTTCACTGGGTAATGATCTCCCTAAGTTCGAGCAAATATTTTCTTTTGAGCTCTAGGTCATCTATTTTACCAATGATATTAAGTAGGAATTGTTTATCAACTTTATTCTTACTGATCATGTTGATGTGGGGATAGTTACAAATGTTTTCTGAACAATTGCCACTTTGAGATGACTCACTATCACTAATGGTTTGATCTATTTGTTGAATGAGTTCATCTGAAGAGTTAGATGTTTGAACACTGGACTCTTCATTAAGTAGAAGTTGAGAAAACTTAGATCGAAGATCTTCTGGATCCTTGAACATTTCATTGATGTTGGATTTGGTTCTATAGTTGTCTGAGGTATGGCCTAGGTAGGGTCTAGTTTCCTAAAGTCTATCAAAAAATGTTCTTGGTTTTAGGCTTATAATTCTTCTTATGTTTCTTGGGCCTTGAATAGTATTGATCCTTGTTTTGGGCTTTTTGTTTCCTTGGTCTAGTGTAGTAAGAACTTTGTTTGGGCTTAAATTTCTTCCTACGGGAGGGAGCTTGACTATTGTCATATCCATATTGAGCACATAAATTTCTTACAACTTGATGAAAAGAAAACTTGTCAATTTTCCTTTTCTCCTTTTGTACATAACAGAAGGTTAATCCTTCTTTTTTGACAAATGCAAAAAGTTGACCATAAGTTATCAAATTCCATCGGATTGAAACAGATCCCATGAATTCAATTAACTTTTTGAAAATTCTATCACTAAAGAATTTAGGCAATCCTGCAACAAATCTTTTCTTCCAAAAAGAAGCATTGCAATCCTGACATTGGAAGATATATGTAACAAACACATTTTTGTACCAACGAAAATCTCTTAGGGTTGGACACCTAAGATTGGTCAAAACTGTTTTTGAGCTCTACAATTCCTCTTGAGGGTTACCTATGAAGTGGATTCTTATGGTGTGAACTATTCTACAGCATTTCCACTTGATATTCTCCTGATCTAGATTACCTAAACTATTGTCCCACTAATAGTGTAAGGAACTTATAAATCCTGCAACAATATACCTTGTTGCAGTATGATCAGAATGTTTGAGGGCTTTGTAGGCCAAAGAGGCCATACCTATTTCTTGGAGCAAATTCATAACCTCATACTCAGATCTCAAGACCTATAAAATTTTTAGCAAGATACATTTCAAACCATTTAAAGAAGGAAATATTGACTTTGAGTCTATTCATTTGTACCAAACATCCCTCATTTGATCACATTTTGGGATAGAGAAATTTTCAAAGAACCATTTAACCTTGACTTGGTTAACGAGAGCTTCAAAATCTTGTCGCAAATTATCAATATGAAAATCCTCTTGAATAATCATATTGAATGATTGGAAGTTAGAAAGGGTTTTTCACCTATTATTGAATATGAACCAAGGAAGGGAAAAGGAAAAGAGATTTAAAATTGAGAGATTAAAAATTGGGAATTGAAATTTGAAATGATCGAAGATTGAGAATTGAAATTGTATTTGGAAGTAATTGAAATAAATTTTTGGAAACACAGAATTGTTGAAAAGGCGTGGGGTGAACTTCAAGAAACAACCAGAACATCACTGTGGGCACGACAGAGGTGTAGGGCGTGTTCGGCAGTGCAAGGGATGAACATCAGGGAGCGAGATGAGCATCAGAGTGCGATGGGAAAACCCTACGGGCCATGTAAGTATGTTGGGTGGGTTTGGCAGTGTGCGGAATGAACTTACGAGCACGACCGGGACATCCTCGTGGGCGCGGTAGAACCCTCAGGAGCAAATGAAAATTGCACTATGCTTAGCAAAGGTGTCAGACACATTCGACAATGCTCAGGACAAACTTCTGGGAGTGAACAGAAACTCTAGCAGGCTTGGAAGAAGTGTCAGACACATTCGACAGTGTTCAGGACAAACTTTCGAGAGCGACTAGAACATTCCCACAGGCACGGTTGAGGTGTCAAGCTCGTTCAGTAGTATGCGGGATAAACTTCCAAGAATAACCGGAACATCCTGGGGGTGCAACAGTGGTGTTAGGCACATTGGATAGTGCACAGGACGAAGATCCCCCGTGGGCACGACAGTAGCGGTAGGCCCACTTGGGAGTGCGTGGGACAAACATCCGGGAGCTACCAAAACAACCCAGCAGGCCCAGCAGAGGCTTCATGCACACTCAGCAGTGCATTGGAATAACTTCCAGGGGCAAACAGAACATCCGTGCAGGTGCAACAGAGGCGTCAGACGCGTTTGGCAATGCACAGGATGAAGTTTTGGGAGTCACCGAAACATCACCTTAGGCATGGCAGTGGCATAGGACGTGTTTGGTAGTGCATGGGTCAAACTTTTGGGAGCGAGCGGAACATCCCAGTGGGCACGACGGAGGCTTCAAGTATGTTTGACAGAACTTTTGGGAGAGAGCAGAACATTCCATCAGGCACGGTGAACGGAATATCCCAGTGGGCAAGGCAGACGGGTTCAAGCACGTTTGTCAGTGAGCAGGGAGAACTTCTGGGAGCAACCAGAACATCCTTGCGGGTGCCGTAGATACATCAAGCATGTTCGGCATTGCATAGGACAAACTTCTAGAAGCAACCGAAACATCCCTATGGGTGCAGCAGCGGCATTAGACATGTTTGGCAGTGCATGGGACGAACTCCAAGAGCAACCGAAACATCCCTACGGGTGATGCATAGCCACCGGGTGCATTTGCCAGTGCCTGGGATGATCTTCATAGAGCTACCGGAACATCCTACTGAGTGCAGTAGGGCTTCCAATGCATTGGGCAGTGCACGGGACAAACTTCCAGGAGCGGACAAAACATCCCTACAGGTGCGCTCGCAGCATTAGGTGCATTCTGCAGTGCATGGGATGAACTTCCGCGAGAGCGACCAGAACATCCCTACGGATACAATAATCTGCAGGATGAACTTCTAGGAGCAACTGGAACATTTCCAAAGGTGCGGCAGAGGCATTAGGCGTGTTCGGCAATGATCGAGACAAACTTCGAAGAGCGACCAAAAAATCCCCATGGGCTCTAAAGAGGTGTGAGACACATTTGGCAGTGACTAGAACATCCACGCTTGTATGGCAGCGGCTTCAGGCGTGTTCGGCAGTGCTCAGAACGAACCTCGGGGAGTGACTGGAACATCTCCTCGGGTGTGGTATATGTGTCGAGCATGTTTGGCAGTGCGGGGATGAACTTCCGGGTTCTTCTAGAATATCCCTGTGGGTACAGTAGAGGCTTTTGGGTGTACTGGAAAGTGCGTGGGACAAACTTCTTGGAGCAACTGGAACATCCCCGCCGGCATGGCAGAGGCTTCGGTCGCGTTGGGCAGTAAGTGAGTTGAACTTCTATGGAGCAACTGGAACAACCCCGTGGGTGCATCACAGGCATTGTCCACGTTAGGCAATACACGGGACAAACTTCCAGGAGTGACTAGAACATCCCCGCGGGAGTGGCACAGGCATTGGGCGTGTTCTGTAGTGCTCAGGATGAACTTCTGGGAGCAACCAAAAATTCCTTACGGGTGTTGCAGAGGCATCAGGCGCGTTCAGCAGTGCGCAAGACATACTTTTGGGAGTGACCAGAACATCCCCGTAGGTGTGGCAGCAGCAACGGGTGTGTTTATCAGTGCACGGGACGAACTTCCAGGAGCAACCTGAACATCCCTGCAAGCACGGCAACAGCATTAGCTACATTCAGCAGTGCGTGTAATGAACTTTGGAGAGCGACTGAAGCATCATCATGGGTGCTGCAGAGGCCATGGGTGCATTGGGCAGTGCGTGGGATGAACTTCCGAGCATGACAGAGGTGTGATGCACATTGGACAGTGCACGGGACGAACTTCCAAGAGCAAGTGGAATATTCCTGCAGCCATGACAGTGGCATTAGGCGTGTTTGACAGTGCACAGGATGAACTTTTGGGAGCAATCAGAACATCACCGCAGGTGCTGAAGAGGCTTTAGGTGCGTTGGGCAGTGTACAGGATGAGCTTCTGGGAGTGACCAAAACATCCCTGCAGGCACAATAGAGGCATCATGCGCGTTGGGCAGTACGTGGGACGAACTTCTGTGAGTGGTCAGGACATTCCCGCGGGTGCGGCAGAGGCATTGGGCTCATTCTACGGTGCTCAGGACAAACTTCTAATAGTGACTAAAACATCCCTACATGCATGGCATAGGCATCTGGTGCATTCGGCAGTTCGCAAGACAAACTTTCTGGAGCAACTAGAACATCCTTGCTCGAGTGACAATGGCATCAGACTCATTTGTCAGTGTGCAAGAGAAACTTCCAAGAGCGAGCAGAAAATCCCTGCTAGCTCTGCAGAGCCATCAAATGAGTTCAGCAATGTTCAAGATGAACTTCCAGGAGCGACCAGGACAAACTCGTGGGCATGGCAGAGGCATTCGGTGCATTTGGCGGTGCGTGGGAGGAACTTATGGGAATGACTGAAACATCCCTTTGGGTGTGGTGTCAAGCGCGCCAGCACCATTGGGCGCATTTAGCGGTGCTCGGGACTAACTTCCAAGAGTAACCATAAAATCTCTGTGGGCTCGGCAGAGGTGTTGGAGGTGTTTGGCGGTTGTCGGGACGAACTTCTGGGAGTGGCTGAAAAATCCCTGCAGGCACGGCAAAGGTGCCAGAGGCATTCAGCAGTGCTCAGCAAAAACTTCCAGGACTAACCAGAGCATCCCTATGGGTGCAGCTGTGGTGTTGGGTGCATTGGGCAATCCATGGGATGAACTTCTAGGAGGAACTGGAAATTCCCCGCAGGCATGGCAGAGGCTACGGGCGTATTGGGTAGTGCATGGGATGAACTTCGAGGAGTAACCAGAACATCCCCGTGGGCATAGTAGAGGCATTGACCACATTTAGCAGTGTGTAGGATGAACTTTTGGGAGCAACCGGAACATCCCTGTAGGCACAACAGAGGCATCGTGCCCGTTCGGTGGTGCACAAGCCAAACTTCAGGGAGCGACCGGATAATCCCCGCGGGTGTGGCAGCAGCATTGGGGGCACTGGACAATGTGTGGGATGAACTTTCTGGAGCGGTCGAAACATCCCTACAGACAAGGCAGAGGTGTCTGGTGTGCTCGGTAGTGCTCGGGATGAACTTTCAAGAGGCTAGAAAATCCTTACAGGCTCGGCAGAGGCTTTGGACGCATTCAACAGTGCTCAGGATGAACTTCCAAGAGTGACTAGAACATCCCTGTGGACGTGGCAAAGTCTTTGGACATGTTTGGCAGTGCTCAAGACGAACTTTCGGAAGTGACCGAAACATCTCTGCTGGCATGGCAGAGGCTTCGGAAGTGTTGGGTAGTGCATGGGATGAGCTTCCAGGAGCGACCTGAACATTGATCGGAACATCCCCACAGGTGCCGAAGTGGCTTTGGCCGCATTGGACAGTGCATGGCACAAACTTCTGGGGGCGACCGAAACATCCTCGCAGGTACAGCAGAGGCGTTAGGCATGTTCGGCAGTGTTCATGATGAAGTTCCAGAAGTGACCAGAACATCCTTGCAAGCATGGCAAAGGCAGGCTTCAGGTGTGTTGGGCAATATGCAGGATGAACTACCCAAAGTGACCCAAGTATCCTCGCAAGCACAATAGAGGCATCATGCGCGTTGGGCAGTGCGTGGGACGAACTTTTCAGAAGCTATCAGAACATCCCCGTAGGTGCGGCCGACGCATTAGGCATGTTCGGAGTGAGCGGCACGAACTTTTGAGGGTGACCAGAACATCCCCATGGGCACTGGCCGCGATGTTGGACACATTGGGCTGTGCATGGGACAAACTTCCTGGAGTGACCAGAACATCCCATCCCAGCAGGCCCAGCAGAGGCTTCAGGTGCATTTGGCAGTGTGCGGGACAAACTTATGGGAGTAAACAGGACATTCCTGTGGGCACGACAGAGGCATCAGATGTGCTCAGCAGTGCATGGGACGAACGTCCAGGAGTGACTGAAGCATCATTGCAGGCATGGCAACAGCGACGGACCCGTACGGTAGTGTGTGGGATGAACTTCCGGGAGCGATCAGAACATCTCAGAAGGTGCAGTAGAGGCTTCGGGCATGTTTGGCAGTGTGCAGGACGAACTTCTGCGAGCGACCGGCAACATCATCACGGGCGCAGCAGTGGTGTCACGCGCGTTTGGCAGTGTGGAGTACAAAATTCTGTGAGTGACCAGAACAACCCCGCAGGCGTGGCTATGGCATTGTACATGTTAAGTAGTCTTCAGGAGGAACTTCTAGGAATGTCTAGAACATGCCTATGGGTACGGCAGAGGCTTACAACATATTTGGCAGTGCTCAGGACAAACTTCTGGGAGCGACCAGAACATCACCATGGGTGCGGCAGAGGCATTAGGCGCATTTGGCAGTGTGTTAGATGATCTTCCAGGAGTGACTAAAACTTCCCAGCAGACGTGGCAGAGGCATCGTGCGCGTTCAACGGTGCGTGGGACAAACTTCTGGGTGCTACCGGCACATCCCCATGGGCACGGCAAAGGCATCGGGGGCATTCAACAGTGTGTGAGAAGAACTTTTGGGAGCAACCGAAACATTCTCATGGGCACAGTGACGTCAGACACATTCGGCAATGTGCTAGACGAACTTCCTGGAGTGACCGGAACATCACTACAGGCGCGCAAGAGGCTTTGGGTGCACTGGGCAGTGCGGGGGACAAACTTCCGAGAACGACTAGAACATCCATGCGGGCGCAGCGGACGTGTCGGGCATGTTCAACAGTGCACAGTAAAAACTTTAGGGAGTGACTGAAATATCCACGCGGGAGAGGAAGCATCATCGCATGCATTCTGCAGTGCGTGGGATGGACTTCCGATAGCGACCAGAACATCCCCGCGAGGGTGACAATGGGCTTAGGCGCATTGGGCAGTGTGCAGGACAAACACCCAGGAGCAATCAGAACGTCTCTGCAGGAGCGGTACAGGCATCGAGCGTATTTGTTAGTGCGCAGGATGAGCTTCTGGGAGTGACCTGAACATCGCGATGGGCTCGGCAGAGGTGTCAGACACATTCGGTAGTGCTTGGGACAAACTTCCCAGAGTGACCGAATTATCCCCACTGGCACAACAGAGGTGTCAGGTGCATTCAGCAGATGTATGAGACAAACTTCAAGGAGTGACCAAAACATCCCTGCGGGCACGATAGAGGCTTCGACTGGCTGGACAGTGCGCGGGATGAACTTCCGAGAGTGACCGGAACATTACGGCGGGTGAGACAAAGGCATTGGGCTGGTTGGACAGTGCATGGGATGAACTTTCGGAAGCAGCCAGATCATTCCCACGGGCGCCGCAGAGGCGTCGGGCACATTTGGCAGTGTGCAATACATACTTCTGGGCACAACCGAAACATCACCACAGGCGCTGGCAGCAGCATTGGGCACATTCATGTTGGGGTCCCGATTTTTTTCCCAACTTTTCTACACCTTAGGGGTCAGCACGCCTACTGGAATCCTTCCTAACTTGCTGTCCCATTTGATTCTTGAGTTCTTTTCTTATTTTATATCCCTTAAGTTGTCCTTCGGGTTAACTAATATATATAAAGATATGTTGGATAGGCAAGACAACTCTTAAACCTATCACAACTTGCCTTGGTTGAAGAAGACAACTCTTAACTTCAACCTTAGCTCTTAAGCAAGGAAGACAACTCTTAACCTTAACTTAAGCCCAAGTTATCTCAAGACAACTCTTAAAAGATAACCAAAAATATAAACAAGAAAGTAAGCAAGAATGCTAACCTTGATTCTTGATTATGAATGAGAAAATAACAAAATTCGTAGCTTATGAGCTCCTCACAAATAATGGGCTGCATTTATAGTCCTAAGACAGCCTTATCCTAATTTAAACTAGTACTTAGGTTCCTTATCCACTTAGGATATTTTTCCTAAGTCAACAAGCTTTTCTAAGTCAAATAAAACATTATCAAGATAGACCTTACCCAAATGTTTCCTAATTCTACTAGGATTCTTGGTCTTTCTTGAATTTCTACCTTGACTAGAATTCCTATCTTATCTTGTATTTTACAGCAGCTACACTTCCTCTTGCCTAATCCTTCTTGGATTAGAATTCTGCTGTGGTGTCCTTCCTCTCCTTCTCCTACTTGGATTGCTTCATGCGTCTCCTGCTAATGCTGGTATTCTTCTTGAGCTTGGCTTTCTGTAATCATTTAGGACTGAGTCAGAACCTGCTGTGCTTCACTGCTTGCTGCATGCAGGCTTGTTGTGCACACTTGCTAGCCTGTTGCTGCCTGGCGTCTTGCACGCATTCTCTCACGCTCCCTTTGCCTTCTAAGGTCCTCAACAATCCCCCTTTCTTGGTATCGTCATAGTCTTCCCATGTTGCTTCATCCTTGGGCGAATGACTCCACCATATGAGTACTCTCCATACTGGCCTTCTATTGTGCCCATAGCTTACTATGCGAAATCCTAATGCTTCCTTTGGGTGCTGCCCCAGGTGATCTTCCCTGAAAATGTCGGGCAGTCCCTCATTCACTTGTCTCACATCTCCTATCTTTTTTCTCAACAATGAAATGTGAAACACTGGATGTAGTTTGGAGTTTAATGGTAGTCTTAGGCGATAAGCTACTACTCCAATTCGCTCAACTACCTCATATGGTCCAAAGTATTTCCTAGCTAGCTTTGCTCGTAGTTGACTTTCCAGCCTTGATTTTCCTCCTAGGGTGGATCTTCAGATAGACATAGTCACCTATCTCAAATTCACTTCCTTTCTCCCTTTATCAGCTTGTCTCTTCATACGGTCTCTTGCTTTTTCAAGCTCTTGCTTGAGTTGCTTCAAGACCTCATCTCTTGATTGAAGTGTGACATCTACTTCATGTATGCGGCTGTTCCCCATGGTATAACTTGACATTCCCGGGGGTATTCTTCCGTATACGGCTTGGTATGGTGTCATCTTGATTGCCGCATGATAGGTAGTGTTATACCATAGTTCTGCCCATGGTATGTACTCCTCCCAATGGTTTTGCTGGTCATGGCAAAAAGCATCTTAAATACTGCTCTAGAGTTCGATTGGTTACCTCACTTTGTCCATCTGTTTGTGGATGAAAGGCAGATGAGGCGACTAAGTTGCTGCCGAGCTGTGTGAAGAGCTCCTTCCAGAATTTGCTCATAAAGACAGTGTCTCTATCTGACAGCATTGTCTGTGGTATGCCATGAAGTCTTACCACATTCTTGATGAACTCTTGGGCTACTTCTTTTGCTGTGTAGGGTTGCTTGAGCAGCACAAAGTGTGCACTCTTGCTGAGTCTGTCCACTACGGTTAATATCACCTATAACCCTTGCTGTTGGGCATTCCTGTGATAAAGTCCATTGTCAAGTCTTTCCAAACTTGTCCTGGTACTGGCAAAGGCTGTAACAACCCCTTTGTCTTTGCCACCTTCTAGTTTGGTGCGCTGACAAACATCACATTCTTGGACTAGCTTTTTGATCTCAGCTTTAAGTCCTTCCCACCAAAAGAATAACTTAATCCGCATGTAAGTATGGAACCATCCTGAATGTCCTCCTTCCCATGAATTGTGGAAGTGATTCAAGATCTTTCCTCTTAATCCTGGTATGTTTGGTACATATACCTGCTGGTTGTGCCAAATATATCCGTTTTTAAGGGTGAATTTACTAACCTTAGGGTCGAAATTCTTGATCTTCTCTACGAGCTCTTGGCTTTGAGGGTCAATTTCTATTTGCCTCCTTGATTTCTGTCCATACATTCCACTCTGCTCCGCTAATGGCAGTGAGGCATGCATCATTAGGCTCACATGCTGTCCACAATGCTTGACCTCCATTGCTTCTAGACAATGTGTGATATGCCTCAAGGATCTTAATGGTGAATCAAGATCTAATGGGTATATATTTTTGGGTTTTTGTGGATGGAAAGAGGTGCTGGTATATAGTATAGTTGTTGGGTAGATGAAAATTCGTAATTAGAGTAACTTAATGGGTCTGTAGGGGTGTTTTAAGAAAGCGGAAGGGTTATGTACGAATTTTGAAGTGGGAATGTGATAGGGATAGCTTATGAAAAGTTTAAGAAGAGAAAACTAGTTAATCAAGTTTGATAAGATCAAATCGCCACAAACAAGATTACTAGGTTGATTCGCCACACTCTAAGATAGAAAGAAGGAAGAGTGATAAGAATCGATAGATAATTCGCCACTAAACAAAGAATTTGTTTAGATAAGAATTTGGATGCAACGAAGCAAAATTCCGCTTATTTCTCAAAACTGTTTAATTACAAGCATTAATGCCGTATTTATAGTAATGACAGCCTTTCCATGTCTAACTTATACTAAAACGCCTAATTCATCTATGATAAGGATTCCTAAGTAAATAAGGACTATTAAGTCATCTAGATTTCTATGAAGATAAGCCTAATATATCGGGTTCCTAATCCTACTTAAAATCTTACATGTAAAACCCTACTTGATCTCAAACTCCTTGCCTAGTGATATTTTCTGCTGCTGCTGGAATTCTTCTTGGCATGGATATCCTTTGTTAATGAGGATTAATCTTTCTTGGATGGTAGCAACTTCATTTTCATGATTGAGCACATCAATGTGTCTGCCACTTTATTTTCCTTGCCAAGCTTGTAGATTATTTCATACTCATAATTTAGTAACTTGACAAGGAACGTTTGTTCCTCTGGGGTCGTAATTTTCTGCTCCATGAGGCTTCTCAAGGGTTGTTGATCTGTAATGATCAGGAATTTCCTCCCAAGAAGGTAAGGTCGCCATACCTTGACGTCATGGATGATGGCTAACATCTTCTTGGCGTATGCTGACCATTTCTTCTTCATGGGCCCTAAAACTTTGCTCATGTATGCAATAGGTCTTCCGGCTTGACTCAGGACAGCAACTATTCCATCTGGACATGGGCTAGTGTGAAGCTCGAAGGTTTGGTTGAAGTCGGGTAGTGCTAACACTGGCGTCTCACACATAGCTTGCTTCAACAACTTAAATGCGTCTTTACTCTTCTCTGTCCATAGGAATCCATCCTTCTTTAGCAAATCTATCAGTGGTTTTGCTATGGCACCATATTTATGAACAAATTGGCGGTAATAGCCTGTCAAACGTAGAAACCCTCTTAAGTTTTGTGACATTCTTAGGAATTGGCCATGTTTGTATGGCTCCTATTTTTCGTTGGTCTACCTTTACTCCTTCGGATATGATGTGACCGAGGTATTCAAGCTCATCTTGCATGAATGTGCACTTGGACAGCTTGATGATGAAACGATTTCTTCTTAACACTTCTAGCACTTTTGCTAAGTGTTCTATGTGATCATCGTGGTTCCTGGAATAGACCAAAATGTCATCAAAGAAGACTAAGACAAACCTGCGCAAATAAGGTTTGAAGATGTCATTCATGGCTGCTTGAAAGGTGGAGGGTGCATTGCATAATCCAAAGGGCATGACTAGGTACTCGTAGTGTCCACTATGAGTCCAAAATGTTGTCTTATGCACGTCCTCTTCTTTCATGCATATTTAATGATATCCCGCCCTGAGGTCCAGCTTGATGAACAGCTTTGCTCCATGTAACTCGTCCAGCATATCATCAATAGTTGGAATTGGGAAACGATCCTTGACTAGTTTCTTGGTTAAGTATCCCAATAATTGGTGCAAAACCTTCAAGTTCCGTCTTTCTTTCTAATAAGTAGAATGGGAGAAGAAAAAGGGGAAGTGTTAGGTCAGATAATACCTTACTGCAGCATATCTTCACTTGTCTTTTGATCTCGTTCTTTTGGAAGTATGCATATTGGTAAGGTGCTACATTAATCGCTTTGGTTTCATCGGTTAATGGGATGGCATGGTCATAATGTCTTGAGGGTGGTAGTTCTTGTGGCTCTCCTAAGACATCTCCAAACTGCTCTAGTAAGTTCCTTACTGCTAATGGTATATTTTTGTGTGTGTTCTGCCCTTAATGATATTCAGCTGTGTTTTCCTTCTTTATGGCCAAGAGAATTGCAAAACATTGTGCCCTTTTTCTGTATAGTTGTTCAAGGGTACTTACCTCACAATGATGTGCTGCGTTGGTAGTGGTGCTTCCTACGTGCAGTTCCTTCCCTTCCATTGGAAGTGCATGGCCATGGATTCGTAGTCGAACATTATCTTGCCTATGGTTTTAGGCCAAGCGTTGCCTAAAACCACATCAAGGCCTGCTAAGGCTAACACATGTAGTTCTGCCTTTATCTTGACTCCTTGAATCTGAATAGCTATTGCCTTGATAACTTGCGCACACTTGAGCTTCTATCCACTAGCCACTCTTACCTCAAAGGGTGCAATCCTTTTCGGACATAGCTGGAGTGTTTTGACCAGTTTTGTGTTGATGAAGTTATGGGTGGCTCCACTATCAATCAACACCAAAACATTCTTGTTGTTTATGGTTGTGAACAGCCTCATTGCAGTAGGCTTGGTGGTTGCCCCTACTGCAAGCAAGTTGATTTCACCTTCTTTTGCATGATCTGGGGAGTGTACTGCCTCAGCTTCCTCCTCACTATCCATGCAACTTTGGGCATTTGTGCTGGCAATGGGGTTGCTGTCCAGAACACCTGACCTGTTGCATGGAATGTTTGGATCTTCAGTGTTCAAGCTGCAACCCAAATAATCCTCATTCTGTCCAGGGAATTGAGGGTCTAAAACAGGTGCAGATGATGGCATTTGATCAATACTTGTGCCTTGCAAAACTTGCTGCATGCTATGCATATTTTCCGCTGCAGTTTGAACAATGAATGGTTTAAAGGTCTGTTCTCTTGCAGTTTGTGATGTTGTCCATGAAAGATCAGCAAGACCTTCAATCTGGACAGGAATATGATTAGAAACTTTGTCTTCTGTTCCAGGTTTAGCCAACAAGGCAGATTGTGCATGTCCTGCTGGATAATTTGTAGAAACATGCACTTGTAATCCATATGATTGTTTGCATCCACTTTAATTTGTTGTTCTTCTACTCTTGGTAGTGCTAAAGAAGATGTAGAAGGAGTAGCATAAACCTGAATAGATGAATTAGGACATTCAGCAAATGCATTGTTCGACTCATCACAAGACATCTGCATCTTTATCTTGGCATTCGGACACACCAAGTCCTGTCCTAGAGCACTTGTGTCCTTAGTGTGGCCTTCACTTGGATGTGCATACGCATCTTCTGTGCACAATTCTTTTCCTCTACTGTCATCAACTGGAATTGTTGGTGATGAAACGTCTTTCGCTTGTTCTCCAGATTGGCATCTCAGGAGGTTGAGATGAGTATTCCAAGTTCTAGAGGAAAGACTTGACTCCTATAAAACTCGGAGCAAATATTGATGATGCTAGAGGAGCCAAATCTGTCCATCAATTCTTGTGTGAACCTTGTCCAGCCAATCCTTTTACCTTCTCAGCCATAGGTAGCCTTATGCTAACGCCACCATTGGTTGGCTCTCCCGCATAGGTGATAGGATGCAAAATCAACCCTTTCACCCCTCTCAACACCTTGTTTCTCAAAATAGAACTCAGCCTTGGAAATCCATTCGGTTGGATTCCCTTTCTCAAAGGTTGGGAGTTTGATTTTTACCTTAGGCCTAGTGTAGTGGCTTGGGCTATCGTAGTGTTGCCATTCCTCTCTCCTATTTGTCTGCCAATGTTCTGCCTCATGACAACTCTGCATTCTCCTTTGCTGCCACACTGCTGGCCTTTGATCCAAGACCTCATCATCATTACATTCATCATAGGGGTCATGGGGCTGGTGCAAATTCGGTGGCACCTCCCTTCTGCACCCTAGACTCATGTGCACTCTCCCCCTTTCTTGAGAGGGAAGCTGCTCATGGTGAAAATCTTCCTCCGAATGCAGCCTTCTAGGTTGCTGTGGCAGTATACTGCTCCTGGCTTTCTCAGTTTTGACTTGTTTTCCAGCCACTCGTGGTGTGTCTCTCTTCAATTGCTCAAGAGAATGGATGATAGAAGATAATTGATGTTTGATATCATCTTACCTGGGTCATTGAGTAAGCGTTGGTTCCTCTCTAAGGTCAGAATTCTTCCAAAGTCCTCCTTAGTTCGCTGTTGTAGTGAGGGTGAATGCTGCCTTGATGACATGGTAACCTTGATGCCTTGCAATTGACTGGTGTCTGTACTACTGTCTCAACTAGAGCACTAATTTGTAGGGGTGATTGTGCTTATTTTCAACTAGTGGTTGTGCTGATCTCTCAATGAAAGCACCAATTTGTTGGGGTCTCAATTTTTTTCCCCAACTTTTCTACACCTTAGGGTCAGCACGCCTACTAAAACCTTCCTAACTTGCTGTCCCATTTGATTCTTGAGTTCTTTTCTTATTTTATATCCCCTAAGCTGTCCTTCGGGTTAACTAATATATATAAAGATATGTTGGATAGGCAAGACAACTCTTAAACCTATCACAACTTGCCTTGGTTGAAGAAGACAACTCTTAACTTCAACCTTAGCTCTTAAGCAAGGAAGACAACTCTTAAAAGATAACTGAAAATATAAACAAAAAAGTAAGCAAGAATGCTAACCTTGATTCTTGATTATTGAATGAAAACGTACAAATTTGGAACATCCTTGATCTTTTCGGTGAGCTCTTGGCTTTGAGGATCAATCTCTGTTGCCTTCTTGATTTCTACCTACAACACTTGTCCTCCAATGCTTCTACACAAAGCATCTGCCATCTTGTTTTCCTTTCCTGATTTATAGATTATTTCATAATCATATACCAACAACTTGACAAGGAACTTTTACTATTCGAGTGTGGTGATATTCTACTTCATTAAGCTCCTCAAAGGTTGTTGATCCATAATGATCAGGAACTTCCTACCAATAAGGTAAAGTTGTCATACCTTGATTGCATGGATGATGGCCAACATCTCCTTGGCGTATACTGACCATTTCTTTCTTCATGGGTCCTAATACTTTGCTCATGTTTGCAATTAATCTTTTGACTTGACTCAGAACAGCGCCAATTCTATCTTGGCATGCATTGGTGTCAAGCTCAAATGTTTGGTTGAAGTCAGGCAGTGCTAACATCGAGGTCTCACACATAACTTGCTTCAACATCTTTAAGGAATTTTCACTCTTCTCCATCTATAAGAAATTGTCCTTCTTTAGCAAATTTGTCAATGGCTTTGCAATGGCGCTATATTTGCAAACAAATCAGTGGTAGTCGTCAAGACCAAAAAATCCACTAAGTTCCATAGCACTCTTAGGAGTTGGATATGATTGTATTGCTCTTATCTTGCATTGGTTCACCTTCACTCCTTCTTCGCATATCATGTGACCGAGATATTCAAGCTCCTCTTGCATGAATGTGCATTTAGATGGCTTGATAAAGAACCGATTTCTCCTTAGTACCTTAAGCACCATTATTAAATGTTCCATGTGTTCATCATGGTTCCTAGAATAGACCAAGATGTCATCAAAGGAAACCAATACAAACCTATGCAAATAGGGTTTGAAGATGTCGCTCATGGTTGCTTGAAAGGTAAAAAGTGCATTGTATAGTCTGAAAAGCATGACAAGATACTAATAGTGTCCACTAAGAGTTTGAGAATGTTGTCTCCTGCACATCCTTTTCCTTAATATGAATTTGATGATATCCGACCTTATGATCCAGCTTGGTAAATAGCTTTGCTCCATGCAACTTGTCCAGCATATCATTAATTGTTTAGAATAGGAAAATAATCTTTGATAGTAGCTTGGTTGAGTGCCTAATAATCAGTGCAAAATCTCCAAGTACCATTTTTCTTCCTAACAAGTAAAATGGGAGAAGAAAAAGGGAAAGGTACTAGGTCAGATAATACCTTGCTGCAGCATCTTTTCCACTTGTCTTTCAATCTCATTCTTTTGAAAGTGAGCATACTAGTAAGGTGCTCTATTAATTGCCTTAGTCTTGTTGATTAATGGGATTACATGGTCATAGTGTTTTGAGGGTGGTTCCCCTAAGACATCTTCAAACTGCTCTAGTAGATTCCTTACTGCCAATGGTATGACTTCGTGTGTGTTTTGCCTCTTTTAAAGTCTAGCTGTGCTTACTTCCTTCATGGCCAAAAGATTGCAAAACATTGTGCCCTCTTTTTGTATAGGCGATCGAGGGTACTTACTTCACAATGATGCATTGCATTGGTGGTTGATGCCTTCCACAAGTTGTCTTGTCCCTTCCACTGGAAGTGCATGGCCATGGATTTGTAGTTGAACATAATCTTGCTTATGGTTTTGAGTCAAGCATTGCCTAAAACTATGTCAAAGCCTGCCAAGGCTAGCACATGCAGTTCTGCTTTGATCTTGACTCCTTGAATTTGCATTGTTGCTACCTTAATGACTTGAGCACACTTGAGTTTCTATCTACTTGGAACTCTTACCTCAAAGGGTGGAATCTTCTTTGGACATAGCTGAAGTGTCTTGACCAGTTTAGTGATGATGAAGTTATGGGTGGCTTCACTATGTATCAACACCAATACATTCTGCCCATTCATGATTATGAATAACCTCATGGCAGTAGGCTTAGTGGTTGCCCCTACTACATGCAATAAGCCTTGCCAAACCAAATGCACTGAGTGAGGGAGTTTGGATCCCTTATCTTGACTTCTCTGGTTAGCCAAGGCACAAGGCCGTCCAAAAAATTGCCAATCAACACGCCATCTAGCTAGTTTCTTACAATTCAGCCAACCTTTCAAACTCTTCAAGGTAACTGTCTAAAAATCCCTCCTACCTAATCTTGGCAAGTTGTCCCTCGTAATTGGTCATGCTAGATGGGGCAAAGCTATTCACCAATTCTTGTGTGAATCGTGTCCAGCCTATCCTCTTATTTTCATGGCCATAAGTGGCCTTAAGCCAATGCCACCATTGGTTGGCCCTCCCACACAGGTGATAGGACACAAAATTAACCCTTTCATCCCTCTCAACACCTTATTTCTTAAAATAGAATTCAGCCTTAAAGATCTATTCAGTTGGATCTCTTTTCTCAAAGGTTGAGAATTCAATTTTTACCTTAGGATACGTGTAGTGGCTTAGGTTGTCGTGGTGCTGCCAATCCTCCCTCCTAATGGTGTGCCATGGTTCTACCTCATGGTCATTCCACTCCCTTTCTTTAGCTATCATGATGTTGGTCTTCTGTCCAGTACTTTTGCATCACCGCTATCAACATTGTAGGGATCATGGGGCTAATACATGTTTGGTGACATCTCCCTTCTGCTTCCCAAACTCATGCACCTCCTCCCTCCCCTTTCTTGAGAGAGAAACTGCTTTTATTTAGATTCTTCCTCATGCATTGGATGCCAGTGATCTATGATTAGAGCCTCCTAGACATTTATGTCAAGTTGTTGCTCCTAGCTTGCTCATTTTGGATTTGATTTTCGGCCACTTGGGGTGTATCTCTCTTTAAATGCTCAAAAGAATGGATGTTAAAAGATAGTTGGTGTTTGATAATACCTACCTGATCATGGATGATACATTGGTCTCTCTCCAAGTTAAGGATTCTTCAGCGGTTGGTGACTGAGAAGTCTTTTCCAGTCTGCACTTGAGGTGCAGGTGATTGTTTCCTAGAAGACATGGTGACCAGTGCTACCTTTGAATTGAATGGTATTCGTGCTAACTTCTCAATGAGAGCACCAATTTGTTGGGGTTCTGATTTCTTGCCTTAACTTTTCTACACTTTAGGGGTTAGCACAATCTTAAAACTACTCCTTAACTTACTATCTCGTTTGATCCTTAAGTTCTTCACTTGATTGATATCCCATAAACTATCCTTTAGGATTTAAATAGATACAAAAGATATGTTGGATAGATAAGACAATTCTTCAACCTATCACAACTCGCCTTGGTTGAAGAAGACAACTTTTAACTTTAACCTTAGCTCTTAAGCAAGGAAGATAACTCTTAATCTTGACTTAAGCCCAAGTTATCTCAAGACAACTCTTAAAGATAATTGATAAAGAAGATAATTAAGAGTGGCCAGATGCTTGATTCTTGAACTAATACTTAATGCTTAAAATTCAAATAAAGGTTATGGTTACAAATTATAAGGCTGTATTTATAGCTTATGACAGCCTTGTCCTAGTTCAACTAGTACTAAAATTTCTTATTCACTTAGAACAAGGATTCATAAGTCAATAAGGTTTCCTAAAGACAATTAGAATTCTATCAAGATCTTCCTTATCCAAAGGTGTCCTAATTCTACTAGGATTCTTGGTCTTTCTTGATTGTAGAATTCTACCTAAACTAAAAACTCTTATCCTATCCAGTAGTTATTGGACTTCCTCTTGGTGTATCCTTTTAAGGTTAAGACTTTTATCATGGCATGTCCTATTGTCCCTATACTTCTCCTTGGCATGGATTCCTTGCTAATGCTGAACTCTTATGGTTATCCTGCTGCTATTGGAACTCTTCTTGACATGAACATCCTTCCTTAGCTAGAACTTCTCCATGCGTGTCCTTTTGTGGCTGGAATCCTTCTAAGCATGGATGTGCTTGCTCAATTTGGAAAAAGTCAGAACCTTGGCAGGCTTCACTGCTGGGCTGGATGCCTACTAGGTCCAATCTTGATGCACACAGATTCTAGCCCATGCATGGCTTTACTGCCTTCCTTGCTGCCTGTTGCCTTTCTTGTATTCTCTTATGCCGTTCTCGTTCCCTTTGCCTCTTAAGGTCCTCAACATGCACGCACCGGATGCCGTACCCACACCCTCACTAAGGTTTCCATTGCTTTCAAAAATTCATCTTGGGCACTACTGCAAGCTTTGGATGCCTCTCCCATGCTCATGGAGAGGTTCTTGTCATCTACGGAAGTTTATCCCGTGCACTGCTACAAGAGCCGGATGCTGCTCCCACGCCCACAGGGAGGTTCCCGTCACTTCTAAAAGTTTGTTACGTGCATTGCTGCAAGCACCGGATGTTGGCCCCATGCCCACGGAGAGGTTTTTGTCACTTCTGGAAGTTTGTCCTATGCACTACTAAAAGTGGCAAATGCCTCTCCCATGCCCATCGAGAGATTCCTGCTGCTTACGGAAGTTCATCACATGCACTGCCGCAAGTGCCAGACATTGTTCCCATGCTCACATAGAGGTTCCCATCGCATCTAAAAGTTTGTCCCGTGCACTGCTGCAAGCACCTTATGTCGCTACCATGCCTGCAGTGAGGTTCTTGTGGCTTTCGGAAGTTTGTCTCCTAAACTACCATAAGCATAGGGTGCAGCTCTCTCGTACGAATCGACATTCCTAGTTCTTCCATAAGTTCATCTTGTAACGCCCCAAAATTTAACCCATGTTGAACAATACTAAAACATTCTCAAATCCATATGATTACGAAAAATTCATATAACTTAAAGACTTGGAAATAAAATAGCTAGTCAAATCCTTTTAGTAGTAAATAACCATAAATCTCTAAAATAAATCCTAAAATTAAAAACAATAGAATGGCCAAAAATCCTTAAAAGCTCTAATGCCTAGGGAACCAAGTGACAATAGCAGCTCAACCAAAATCATCCTTTAAGTGCAAAGCCTTTAGCTATTTAGAATCACGGTAAACTATAATGAGTTTTAAGCTTAGTAAGTATACTAGTTTTTTTTATATACATAAAATGCATACATACCTATAAACAATGCACTTATTTATGATGTATGCAAATGATATACCTGCATACATACATGCCTAAGGTGAACTTATGCTTATTTCAAAACTTTTGTAATCACTTAAATACTTTGTAATATTCTTTCAAAAATTTTCTAGGAATATCTCTCTTCAATTGCCTTTTAGTAAGACTTCACATATCACTTATCACTAAATGACCAATGTCACCCGTCGATAACATACTGTATGTGGGGCAAGCGCAAGTGGGGCATATAACTTTTAAAAAAACAATAAACACCCATGCTCGAAAGTAAGAGCCACACCCTCACCTTAATCATCGGTGAGTCTTCCAACATGCACAAATACTTCTTCACACAAATGTGAAAATCACTATACCTAGGGTACCCTTATGGTCTCTCCCATATTATACAAAATAATGAATAATAGTAATATTACCAAACTCGAAGGAATGGCCAAACTAAACAATAAAGGCTCCATATAATTTTTAATTGTCTACTAAGAAAGTAATGAAATCTGATATCTTAACACACAAAACTTAACTTTTATAAGTACTTTTCTTGCAAAAACACTTTCTCATTACTTTAAACACAATGCACAGGTCCATGTTTAAATGCTAATGCATATGACACAAGAATGATCACAATAATACAATCATTATTAGAGTAGCATATATACTTAAAAACATTCACGTAAACATATAACAATGTCAAAACAATACTTTTATAAAAATTTATAATTGAAAAATATTTTTGAAAATATATTCAAACATGTACATACGTTTATTGTGATTTTATTTCAAAAAGTTCAGTATACTTACCTCTTGGCGATCAGTGCAAATACTATCTTAAGTGCTTTGACCTATAATAAAAAAATATAACATTCATAAGATTCCTACATACTATTATAAAGCAAATATAATTTCATTAACCTCAAATTCCGCATAAACTATGTCTGTTTCACAATCTAACTTAATCACTTATTTTGACAGTATGGTTTCATATACTAAGTAACTCCCAAACATTGATTTTTAGAAAATCTAATACATTCTCAAATATTTTGCAGAGATAATAAAGACATATAGAGAGTAATTATTAAAATATTTTATTCAAATTCGTTCCATAACTATACAAAATAAATTTTATTTTCAAAGTATCAAATTTTGTCAAACAAAATTGACAGTGAACTATTTTTATTGAAAATTTTATAACAAATCATAGACATCAAATTTTGCCCTAAAATTTTAATATGCTAAACTAGACATAATTACAAATTAGCATATAAAATTTCATGATTTTTCAAAGTATTTGGTTAAATAAAATATTTTTGTCATTCAGTTCTTCTACAAAAACGAGAAATTTTTTGCATCTTAGTGTTAGATTCAAAAAATCATTAAAATCGAAAACATAATAATTTCTTATCAAACACAATTCACAATAACCTTAAAAATGTTTAGTTTATTCATGTGTAGTTTTGACAAATTCAAAATGCATAATTTTATAAAATTTACAAATTGAGTCATTGTCAGAATATTATCTTTGTAGAAATTTTATTTTCTTAACCATCTTTTCACAAATAAAAAATTTCTAATCTTTTAATCACGATTAACCATAACTTTACAATTTAATCATAGATTTCAATCATTATATTCTATAAAACTTCATAATAAAATTACTTATTACTAATAACAAATCAATAACCCAAAAAAACCAATACAAATAAGGAATAGAAAACTTAATAATTTTCTGTGTCTCTTCTCTTCTCTTGTCTCTTTCCTTTATTCTTTTTTCCATCAAATGGGCTTAAACACTAAATACAAATAAACACTTCTATTTATACTAGTATGAAATAACAATTTTATTCCTAATTGAACTCTTTCTATCTATTTGACCTTAAATTTATAATTTATTCAAAAAAATATAATTATTTTCTATATAATACATATATTCCCAAAAATTTAACCTATTATCTATCTATAAATATATAATATAATAAAAGAAACTAGGATGTTACACATCCCGTGCCCTGCCGCAAGCGTTGGATGCCTCTCCCATGCCCGTAAGGAGGTTCCTGTCGCTTTCACAAGTTTGACCCGTGCACTGCCATAAGCACCAGATGCCGCTCCCATGCCCACAAAGAGGTTCCCACCACTTCCGGAAGTTGATCCCACTCACTGTTGCAAGAGCAAGATGCCACTCCCACACCCGCGCAGAGTTTCTTGTCGCCTCTGTAAGTTCGTACTGTGCACTGCTACAAGCGGCCGTTCCCTTCGCTTCTAGATGTTCATCCTGGGAGCTGCCGTAAGTACTGAATGCCCCTCCCATGCTCGCTGAGAGGTTAGCGTCACTTCCAAAAGTTCATCATGTGCATTGACGCAAGCATATGATGCCAGCCCCATGCTCGCAGGGAGGTTTTTGTCACTTCCGAAAGTTTGTCCCGTGCATTGCTGCAAGTGCCGGATGCCACTCCCACATCCATGGGGAGGTTCCTGTTGCTTTTGGAAGTTTGTTCGCTGAAATGCCGCAAGCACAGGATGCAGGTCCCTCCCTTGTGTGGATGTTCCTATAGCTTCCAATAGTTTGTCCTGTGCCCTGCTGCATGTGTTAGATGCCTCTCCCACGCCCACGGGGAGGTTCCCGTCACTTCCGTAAGTTTGATCTGTACACTGCCACAAGCACCGGATGCCACTCCCATGCTTGCAAGGAGGTTCCCGCTGCTTCCAAAAGTTTGCCCCATGCACTACTACAAGAGCAGGATGCAACTCCCATGACCGCGCAGACTTTCTTGACACCTCTGCAAGTTTGTCCCATGCACTGCCACAAGCACTGGACATAGGTCCCATGCCCACGAGGAGAAATCACTTTCAGAACTTCAGTCCGTGCCAGTTGCCTGTCCCACACCCTTGGGTCGATTCCTGTCGCTTTTAGAAATTCAACCCATGCACTGATGCAAGCACAAGATGCTGCTCCTATGCCCATACAGACGTTTTCGTCACTTCCAAAAGTTCATCTTGTGCCTTGCAGCTAGCGTTAGATGCCTCTACCGTGCTTGCTGGGAGGTTTTTGTTGCTTTTACAATTTGTCCCATGCAACACCACAAGCACGGGACACCGCTCCCAAGGTTTCGGAGAGGTTCCTGCAGCTTTCGAAAGTTCATCCTGCACACTCTTGTAACAGCAGGATGCCACTCCCATGCCCACACAGAGGTTCCTATCGCTTCTGCAAGTTCATCCCGTGCATTTCTGCAAGCCTTCGAAGCTGCTCCTATGCCCATGCAGAGGTTCCCTTTACTTTTGGAAGTTAGTCCCACACCTTGACACAAGTGTCAGACATCGCTTGCACACCCGTGTAAAGGTTCCTATCACTACAGAAGTTTCCCATCGCTTCCAAAAGTTTGTCCCTCACACTATCGTAAGCGTCAGACTCTACTACCATGCACATAGAGAGGTTCCTGTCACTTTCAAATGTTTTTCCTGTGCACTACCAAAAGTGACAAATGCCACTCCCACCCTCACGTGGAGGTTCCTGTTGCTTCCGAAAGTTCATCCCGAACACTGCTGCAAGTGCCGGATGCGACTCTCATGATCGCACGGAGATTTTTGTTGCTTGCATAAGTTTGCCCCTTGACTGCCGTGAACATCTGACACCACTCCCATGCCTGCGCAGAGGTTTTGGTCGTGTTTAGAAGTTCATCCTGCACACTGCCACAAGTGCCAAACATCGTACCCATGCCTGAGGGGAGGTTTCTATTGCTTCTAGAAGTTTGTCCCATGCACTGCCATAACTACCCAACACCATTCCCATGCCCGCGTGAAGGTTATCATCTCCTCTTTAAGTTCATCTTGTGCACTGCTGCAAGCACCCGATGCTGCTCCCATGCCCACATCAGGGTTCCTGTTGCTTCTGCAAGGTCGCCTTGTGCACTGCTGCAAGCCCCTGACACCACGCCCACGCTCACGTAAAGTTTTCCCTCACTTCCAAAAGTTCACCCCACGCATTGCTGCAGGTGTGGGATGTCGCTCCCACGACCACGTGGAGTTTGTTGTCACTTTTGAAAGTTCATCCTGTGCCCTACCACAAGCTCAGGACGCCGCTCCTACCTCCACAGGGAGGTTCCCGTCACTATCGAATGGTCGTCCTGAGCACTACTGTACGTGCCAGACACCGCTCCCATGCCAGCACGGTGGTTTCTTTCGCTTCCTCAAGTTCATCCCGCGCATTGCCATAAGCGCAGGATGCTGCTCCCACACCAGCAGAGAGATTCCTGTCACTTCTGAAAGTTCATCCAGTGCACTGCCACAAGCACCGAATGCCTTTCCCATGCCCTGCCAGAGGTTCTTGTCGCTTTCGAAAGTTTTTCCCGTGCACTGCCGTAAGTGCAGGATGCTACTCCCATGCCCATGTGGAGGTTTATCTCGCTCCCGGAAGTACGTCCCATGCACTGCCGTAAGTGCACAACACTGCTCCCACGTTTGCAAGGAGATTCCCAAAGCTTCCATAAGTTGATCCCCTACACTGCCGCGAGCGCCGAATGCTGCTCTCACACCCGCGCTAAGGTTCCTGTCACTTTTGGAAGTTCGTCCTGTACACTGCTGCAAGCACATGACGCTACTCTCACACCCGCCCAGAGGTTCCTGTCACTTCTGAAAGTTTGTCCCGGGCACTGCCATAACTGCCGAACGCTGATCCAATGCCTGTACGGAGGTTCCCGTCATTTTTACAAGTTCATCCCGCTCACTGCCACAGGTGCCAGACACTGCTGCCACTTCCACAAGGAGGTTCCCATCACTTCCGGAAGTTTGTCCTACGCACTGCCACAATTGTCGGATGCCACTCCCATGCTCGCACGGAGGTTCTCATTGCTTTCGAAAGTTCATCTCGTGCACTGCTTAAAGCACCGATCATTGCTCCCACACCCGTGCTGAGGTTCTCTTCGCTTCAGCATGTTCATGCTGCACCCTGCCACAAGCACTGGACAACACTCCCACTCCCACGGGGAGGGTCTTGTCATTTTTGAAAGTTCATCCCAAGCACTGCCGCAAGCGCCAGATGCCGCTCACATGCCTGTGTCGAGGTTTCTGTTGCTTGTGCAAGTTTGTCCCATGTACTGCTGCAAGCACCTGACATTACTTGATGCCCGTAGGCAGGTTCTCGTTGCTTCTGGATGTTCATCCCATGCACTGCTGCCACCACCAGATGCCACTCTGATCAAGCGCAGAGCTTCTCGTCACTTCCATAAGTTCGTTCCGTGCAAAGCCGCAAGTGCAGGATGTTTCTTCCACATCAGCGTGAAGGTTCCCGTCACTTCCGAAAGTTCATCCCGCGCACTACTGCAAGCACGGGATGCTGCTCCAACGTGAGCATGGGGGTTCCAGTCTCTTTCGTAATTTCATCCCGAGCCCTGCGGCAAGTACAGGACGCCACCCGCACTCCCTGTGGCAAGCGTAGGATGCCACTCCCACCCCCATGTGAAGGTTCCCATCACTTCCATGCCATAGTGGAGGTTCCTATCACTTCCTCAAGTTTGTCTCATACAATGCTATAAGCGCATGACACCGCTCCCACACCTGCAGGGAGGTTCCCATCGCTTTTAGAAGTTCATGCTGCATGCCATAAAATCATTGTTCTTATACCTTTATACACACACACACACACACACCACGTTTATAACTATGATTGCCATAGTGACTACATACCTATACTAAAACATACACCGCTGAAAAAGTATTTTAAAATACCTCATTCGATGATGGTTGTTGGCAGAACTACTCACAACCATAATTAATACTCAAATTATTAATTCCACATAGAGGTACATATATATACATATATACGCATACCCCATTTTAACCATTTCTCCAAACACTTCTAAATTCCACAACCACACCCATTCTTTGGCAATGGGATTTTTTTCTACAACTCCGCCTTTGATCATTCCCATACACATAATACGCACTACATACAAATGTAGCACGTGTTGTTCCAAACACACACAACACAAATAACTGAAAATATGCTAAATAAAGACTACCTGCCAAGTTTCTACATTTATTCTTTCTTCTCAATTTTTTTCCTTTTCTTTACTTATCTTACTACTCACTTACTTCATGTGTGTTCACTGTTATATAATTGCGATAATATGGCCAAAATGTAATCCATCCTTAACCTACCACGTTGGCTGAATACACACCCACACACATGCTTCTAATTTTCTTCACTTCCAATCACATGCGATCACACCAATTTAACCAAGTTGATTTCAATTTCATAATTTCATCATTATGCACATAAAACAAGAAGAAAATTAATCAAACCCTAATGCATCCTCCTTGCCCAATTTTGCATGCATCCATAAAACCTATTTTCTTCCAATGTTTCCATATAAGCTATCATCACACAACTTTTACTATCTCTATTATACTATATATTCATCAAAACCCATCACAAATTCAACCATCCAAAAACCCTAATTTGTCAAACATTTTTTACCTCAATAATACAAAATTCTTCAATTATTATGTTTTCATTCTCCCTTTTTCACCTACTTTTACCATTAATACCCATTAAGCTCAATATTTAAAAATTAAAATATCGTAAACCAAAGCAAAAATGGTACCAACAGAAAATTCTTACATTACTTAGGAAATTTTCCTTAAGAAATTTCTTGAAATTTCTCATATTTGGTGAGATTTTTGGCTTGGAAAATTGATCTTTGGCCAGTAGGAAGTAGAAATAAAGAAAATTCTAGCATTTTTTTCCTTTATTTATACTAAGGGCTCAATTTACCATTTTACCCCTTAGCTTTTTTAACATTTCTATTTGAGCCCTAGTGCACTTATCATACTACACATACTATTTTAGGATAATTCATTTCTTGTTCTTTAAATTTGGATCTCACTTTGTCTCTTGATTCTTTTTGAAATGACCATTTTGCCCTTGGTGAACATAAAAGGTCATTTTTGTCTTTTGCATCTTTTCCAAGGGAATTTACATCCAAATCAAGTTACAATTTCTTCCTACATATTATTCACAATATTTCTAAGATTTTTAGGTGGTTGGATTTCAACGTTACCCTTTCGGCCCTTGGCAAGATGACAATTTTGCCCCTTTTTTTTGGCAAAAATACAATTCTTGCCATTTAAGGGTTATTCAACCACTCCTTTCCTCTAATAATCTCTATCATATAATCTTTAACTTATTAGTCTCAAATTCTGTCCATTGTCAAGTTTTCCTAAATGGCAATTTTGTCTTTTATCACCATTTGGACCTAGTTTCGCCAAATTTTTCCCCCAACACATTTCCAAAGCTTTTCTTATATATTTCTTACTCAAAAAATCAATAAAATATAACAAAAATACAATAAAAATACATGTGCTAAGGTACTCTAATGATACTTGAATTTGAGGGAATTTGAGGATGTTACACTGCCACAAGAATCAGACACCACTCCCACGCCAACACGGAGGTTCTCGTCACTTCTAGAAATTCATCCCATGCATTGCTGCAAGCACAAGACGCCACTCCCACGCTAGTGAGGAGATTCCCATCGCTTTTGAAAGTTTGTCCCACACACTACTATAAGCACCCAACATTGCTCCCACGTTTGTAAGGAAGTTCTCGTCCCTTTTGCAAATTCATCCTATACATGCCCGCAAGCACCAAATGCTGCTCCCATGACCACAACAAGGTTCTCGTCACTTGTGGAAGTTCATCTCGTGCATTATCGCAAGCATCGGACGTTGCTCCCACACTAGTGTGGAGATTTTTGTCGCTTTCGAAAGTTCATCCCATGCACTATTGTAAGCGTCCGACGCTACTCCCATGCCTGCGAAGAGGTTCCCTTTTCTTCCGAAAGTTCATTCTGCACATAGCCACAACCGCCGAACTCCTTTCCCATGCCCGTGGGGAACTTCTTGTCTTTTCTGGAAGTTTGTCTCGCGCATTACCACAAGCACTAGAGATTGCTCCCACATCTGTGAGGAGGTTCTTGTCCCTGCCGTGAGTTTGCCTCGTGCACACCTAGAAGTGCCAGACCCCACTCCCACTCCTGCGAGGAGGTTCTTGTCGCTTTCAGATGTTCGTCCCATGCACTCTTACAAGTGCCGAATGCTGCGACCATGCCCGCATGGAGGCTTCCCTCACTTTTAAAACTTCATCCTAACCACTGTTACAAGCATTAGATGCTGGTCCCACACCAGTGCAGAGATTCTTGTCACTTCTTGTGGCTCACCCTATGCTTTTCCATAAGAACCAAATACTGCTTCCACATCTGTTCGGAGGTTCCCATCGCTTCCAAAAGTTTGTCCCGTGCACTGCTGCAAGTGCTAGATGTCGCTACCACACCAACGGGGAGGTTTCTATCACTTTCAAAAGTTCATCCTGCACACTACAATAAGCGTTGGACGCCACTCCTATGCCATTATCGCAAGAGCCTAACATAACACCCATGCCCGCATGGACGTTTTTGTCGCTTTCTTAAGTTCATCCCATGCAGTGGCACAAACGTCAGAGGTCGGTTCTATGCTTGCGTGAAATTTTTCATCTCTTCCACAAGATTGTCCTGTGCACTACTGCAAGCACAGGACTATGCTCCTACACCCATGTAGAGGTTTTTATTGCTTCTAGAAGTTTGTCCTGCACACTACTGCAATGTTGAGGACCTTAGAAGGTAGGGAGAATGGGAGTGGCTTAGAAGAATGCAAGAGAGGAGGCAGGCAGCAAGGGAGGCGACAGAACCACGCATGGGCCAGAATGTGAACTTATTAAGATTAGACACAGCAGGTGTCCAGCCTAGCAGGGAAGCTCGACTAAGTTCTGACCTATCTTAATTGAACAAGGACATCCATACCAAGGTGGATTCAAGCCACAACAAGACATGCATGGTGGAATTCTAGGTAAGGAAGGATGTTCATGTCAAGAAGAATTCCAATAGCAGCAGGACATCCATTAAAGTTCAACATTAGCAAGATATCCACTCCAAGGAGAAGTCTAGAGGCAGTAGAAATGCCATGATAAAGTCCTAGCCTTGGTAGTATATGCCAAGAGGAAATCTAACAGCTGTAGGAGATAGGATAAGATAAGAATTCTAGTCTAGGAGGAATTCTGCAATCAAGAAAGACTAAAAATCCTAGTAAGATTAGGACACCATTGGATAAGGACAATCTTGATAGAATTCTAATTGTTTTGGGAATCCTTGTCCTAAGTGAATAAGGAACTTTAGTACTAGTTGAAGTAGGACAAGGCTGTCATAAGTATAAATATAGCCTCATAATTTGTAACCATAACCTTTAGTCGAATCGTTAAGCCTTTACTCATTAATCAAGAATCAAAGCCTTCAGCATTATTGTGTAACTATCTTTTCAATTATCTTTGAAGAGTTATCTTGAGATAACTTGGGCTTAAGTCAAAGTTAAGAGTTGTCTTCCCTGCTTAATAGTTAACATTGAAGTTATGAGTTTTCTTCTTCAACCAAGGCAAGTTATGACAGGTTTAAGAGTTGTCTTGCTTGTCTAGCATATCCTTGATCATTAGTTAATCTCGAAGGATAGTTTAAGGGATGTTAATCAAATGAAAAACTCAAGGATCAAATGGGATAGCAAGTCAAGGAGTAGTTTTGAGGTCATGCTAACCCTTAAAGTGTAGAAAAGTTGGGACAAGAAATTTAGACCCCAATACGTAAGAGCCGGATTATGCTACCATGCCCACGTGGAGTTTCCTTTCAACTCCACAATGTTGTCCCTCGCACTGCTGCAAGCATTGGTTGCCACTCCCACATGCTGCCGCAAGCACTGGATACTACTCTGACACCTGCAGGGGGGTTTTCTCGTTGCTTCTAGAAGTTCATCTCACGCACTGCCACAAGCGCCAGATGTCGTTCCCATGCCTGAACAGAGGTTCACGTTGCTCCTGTAAATTTGTCCCACGCACTATCACAAGTGCCAAATGCCACTCCAATGCCCTGCATGGAGGTTCCCATCACTTCTGGATGTTTGTCCTGTGTACTGCCGCAAGTGCCAGGTGCCGCACTAATGCCCTCGCAGAGGTTACTGTCCCTTCTGAAAGTTCATCCCATACACTGCTGCAAGCACCAGATGCTGCTACCATGCCAGTGAGGGAGGTTTTTTTCACTTTCAGAAGTTCATCCTGTGCATTGCTACAAGTGTCCAATGCCTCTGTCATAACTTTGTCCCCTGCTTTGCCACAAGCACCCGATGTTGCTCCCATGCTCAAACGAAGGTTCCCATCCCTTCTACAAGGTTGCCCTACACACTGTCGCTAGCCCCTTGATGCTGTTTCTATGCCCATGCAAAGTTTCCCATCATTTTTGAAAGTTCACCTTGTTCACTGCCACAAACGCAGGATGCCCTTCCCACGCCCGCATGAAGGTTCCTGTCACTTCCATAATTTTATCCCATGCACTGCTGAAAGGGCTGGATGCCACTCAAACATCTCCGAGAAGGTTCTCATTGCTACTACAAGTTCATCCTGAGCATTGCCACAAGTGTTGGATGTTGCCCCCATGCCGAAGCAAAGGTTTCTGTCACTTTTGCGGTTTGTCCCATGC